>JAUDZF010000020.1:0-410298 GCA_030407055.1 Armillaria mellea
TAACCCCTAACCCAACCCTAACCCTAACCCTAACCCTAACCCTAACCCTAACCCTAACCCTAACCCTAACCCTAACCCTAACCCTAACCCTATTCCACAGGGAGCTACGCTGATCTTATTTTCTCCATAGGACATAAGGGGCGTTCCTTGGGAAAGTCTTTAGCACCCCGTCTTGGTGTCAAAAAACGTGACATCAACAAAGTACACCGTCTCCTTCAAGAGTGGATCGACACTTATGAAGCAGCCATCGATGTTCCCGTTATAACTGACATCCCTCTGCAGGAGGTTTGGGAGAGTAGTGGCGATCTTGGCACTGAGAACTTTGCGAAATACACTCCCAAAGACCTTCATAAGCTCCTTGGTGCTGATATTCCCTTCTTATTTGCCCCATTTTATGACCTACAGGAGCGGGACCACCAGGAGGCTGGCCCATCGGAGGTCAACATCACCACTTTCGAGGAGGGGAAGAACAAGCGAAGGGAGCTGATGTGGCACCAGTTGACAGGCCTTTGCGCTATAATCTGTCACTTCTTCAAATCCAGTAGTGAAGGTGAGGTGGGTGTAGATCTGGGATTGTACCCCGGGCAGTTGGTTTGTGATGCTGTTGGTCTGGGAAAGACATTTATGATGTTCTCTGTAATTTGTACTGTTGCTGAGGAGTTCGAACGTCAGAAGGGAGATGAGAAAAATGGTGGAGTTGACCATCCACCTATCTTTGGTATGTTTCTGGCATGTCTTAATGATTTGAATCGTTGACCCACTTCACAGAAAATCGCACTGTCTTCTGTGGGAATCCCGCAAAAAAGATTCCTGATCTACCTTGGATCATTGTCCTTCCGACCAGCATCATTGGTCAGTGGTCCAAGCAGCTGAAATCCTGCATGAAGCGAGCAGCATTCGACATCCTGATTTACCCCACGAAAGCCGTCGACTGGCCGCTTTGGATGACAGAAGTCTTTGGGAAAAGTCACTACCCCCCCATCCGACGAATAGTCCTTATGTCAGACAAGGTGAGTTGACGGTGCTCTCTGCAATCTTACTACTAATAAATGATATATAGACCCTAAGCCGTCAAAGCAGAATGGCGCTTGACACAAAAGGGCTAGATCCTCTTACGCGCCAAGTCCCTGTACTCAAGAGTATCTCAGCGACAGTACTTAAGGGCTGTGTCTTTTCGCACCAGTGGAATGGGGCCTTTGTTGATGAGATCCATATGTCCTTCCGCACGGGGGGTGTGGCATATTGGGGGCTGGTTGCCTTGTGGAATCAAGCCTACATGAAGGTGGGAGCAACTGCTACACCTCTGCAGGAAGGTCCCATGGTATGTCGGTAGCTGGTTATATACTCCCTTGCAATATCTGATAATATGTTTTGTTTTGTCAGGACCTTATGTATATCGGCAGAGCATTGGCATTGCCAGCATTTCGGGACCCGAACATGGATGACAAGTTCAAGATGCTCCAGAAGCAAACCCAGAGCCTCAAGACCATTGCCACCAAGCATGGCGACGACCCTACTGCCCTATATATCACTCATTCTGGCAGCTCCAATGACGAGGAGATCGATGATGATATTCGACAATATCAGGCCATGAACAAGATCTTCGCTCAAACCATGCAGAGCGCCTTCCTTCCCTATGTCATCCGACGCACAAGGGACTCACTAGATTGGGAAGGGAAAAAAGTTCTAGATAAGCTTTCTCCAGCCGAGGAGCATGTCATCCATATTCGGCTTCCAGACGCTGAACTACAGCATATCCAGGAAGACCTGGAGGTCTTGAAAAAGTGCGTGCATTTCGTTATTTCAATTTTAAGTGTATAATATACTCACATGGAGATATTTTTCTTATTCTTAGAAACGGGGAGCGTCAAAAACAGACAAGAGTGAGTTTATGGCAGCTTTTGATAGCGTTCATTACTAACATATCATTAGATGTTTCACCTCAACCAGAGGATGGGCCTCAATGATCCAAGAGGAGCAGCATCCTTAGTGACAAAGAGCCCTCTTAAGAATGGGAAGAAGAGTAAGATGAAGGGCCGGTGTACCAAATTTGGGGACTTGAACGATTGGAACACTGACAAGGGTACCAAACTGGACACAGTTATAAGTACCATCCTGTGGAAATTCTCCAATGTTGAACACAAGGAACCACCGCTGATGGCCGATGGTAGTATCGACCTTGGGGCTGTAAAGGAGGGCATATTACCAACAGAAAATTGGATGGAGGAAAAAGCTATTGTCTTCCACTCATTCGCCTCCGAAACCACCCTTTTCAAATCAGTAAGCAGGTTGTTCTCTATCAAGGTGCTCATCTCATCTCCTCCATATAGGCACTCAAAGTGCATGGTGTCCAGACATGGGCACTAAATGGAGAGATCAGTGCCAAGGATAGGGAAGTCATTCTTGATGAGTTCAAGACGTATGAGGGCGCAGCGGTACTCCTGGTTACTCATGTAGGTTGCACGGGCATCAATATGGCCTTTGTCAGATTCATCTTCCTTGTGGTACATCTTTATCCGCATTGACTGTTGCTATATGAATATAAATACGTATATATTTTCATTTTAGGATGTTTCATGGTCGAAACAGCAAGATGAGCAAACCATTGGTCGGGCTGATCGTCCAGGTCAGACGGGCAAAGTGATTGTGTACCGTTTCCTGTGTCTGGGTACATCAGACCTACTGATGGGAGCCGGTGCTGGCGTCAAATCGGACCTTTTACGCGAGTTCTTCAAAAAGGACAACTGCCAAGGTCAGTAAAATATCATATCAGAACAGGATAATATTTTAACTGTGTACCATAGAACTGTACAAAGAGATTTTCCACATCGAGGAGAGTAATGCAGATATCCAGGATGAGACTGTTGACAGCGATGAGGAGGCCAGACCTGTGTCGATTGCTGGCGATATGGAAACAAGGAAAGGGAAAGGCCGTCAGAGGGAGTTGAAGCTGACATCTGCAGCAAGGGGAGGTGCTAAAGACTTGGGGGAGACGCCAGATCCACCAACGGAGGAGGCCAGAGATCTGCAGGAGGAGGAAAAGTTGAAGAGAAAGGCTCCCAATTCTGCTCCAGGCAATGACGAGGACCAAGTGAAGTTGGATGCTGGAAAGGGCAGGAAGAAGAAAAAGCCTATTCCTTCGGACATGGGTGATGTTGGGTCTAGCAGCACCAATGGGGAAAAGAAGAGGAAGGAACGTGAAGAGGTTCACGATCTGCAGGCACCTGCTGTTGCAAAGGGAAAGGGAAAGGAAGCAACGAGGAAGAGGAAGGTCATAGCCCACCGGAAGCCATCTAGCGAAGATGACCTGCCGTGCGCTCCCAGCAAGGTTGCCCAGAGTCATGAGAAGCAAGATCATGGCTCCAATGTCCAGCGCCGACCAGAAGAGGGGAAGAGACACCCACCAACGGTACAAGCCAAAGAAGGTGAGCAGAAATGATACTTCAAATTGTTATACATGTACTGATGATCCTTAGATGCGCCTCAGACTAGAAGTGATGATGTCATTGAGCTTCATGACTCTGATGTCGAAACTTCCAAGAATCCACCTCCGACTACATTGGGCCTGGATGGTGATGGTGGCAGCCTTGAATACCTGGATGCAATGTTGGATGATGAGGTTGATAATAGTCTCCATCCAGTGAATTCCACCAGTAGGAAATCACCAATACATGTCGATGATTTTGGTTCACCTATCCATCATACAGTCCCCAATCCTCGATTCGTTGACAACACAGCCCTCGATCTCTTCAACTCCGATGCAGAAGATGATGCTCCTTCCAAGTCACCATACCATCCTGCCCAACTTCGGCTGACAGCATTGGAAACTGCACTTTCCCACCCCAACCATGTAGGCGAAGGTGATCCTCCCCAGGCAGATATCATGCTAAGCTCACCTGGTGATGGGTGGACTCATAAGCCTACAGAGAAGTATCAGCAATTACAGGCAAAAGTCAGAGATAAAGCTGGGAAGACAGGTCAGGGTAGTAGGAACTCAGCAGCTGCTGATAGTGCTGATGCAGTGCGAGGGGTGAAGCGCAAGGTTGATGAGCTAAAGGAAATGGAAGCTCCATCAAACAAGCTGGTGCGTGGTACAACCCTGAATGTACTTGCAAGGAGAACTAATAGATAACTCTTAGAGCCGCAGATTGGCAGGTCCTGTCACAACAAAGAACCCACATCAGACACCGTCGGGAAGGAGAAGATGAACAGGCAGGACTGTCAGAACAAGGACCTTCTGGATCAGGACCTGTGCAAGCATCCACGAGCCGCTCAACATATCAAGCTATAGAGGGTGCACCTATGATAAACCTCCAGAGGCTCCAATTGCAGCGCCGGAAACACAGGTAGGTGTATGATTGTCAGAAAAGTGGATTTTGGTGGCTGTTTGTTTGTTACTACTTATCTAAGATGCCCGTGAGGTTCGCATAAGTCACTGTATAATATTTAGTAGTTGAACAATTCGTACAAGTTATTCAGGCACTTGGCCACATAATTGGGAACTGAAGAACAAAACACTGCGGTGCATAATTCATCTTGTGTGGTGTTCATGGCACCATAGTGATTTGGGCTGCAGGCATCACATACCTTGTATGCTTTGTGCGTCGTCATCTACGGCACCAAACATGGGCCACAGAGAGTAGACGCCACATATTCATTGAGCGTGGGTATTCACGGCACTGTATTTGGGCCACAGACATCACATACCTTGTATGCTCTGTGCGTTGTCATACACAGCACTAAACGTGGGCGAGAGAGAGTAGACGCCACATATTCATTGTGCGTAGGTATTTTTGGCACTATATTTGGGCCACAGACATCACATAGCTTGTACACCTACTGCATTGTTATCTATGGCACCATATGTGGGCCACAAAGAGCATATGCCTCTCGGTAGACAAGTGACAAGATGTTCTTCCCCTCCTTCTCTTAGACATTGTACATCTCCCTTCCCCAATGTCATGCTTCATGCTTATTACTCACCTCAGCAACCTGTAATTCCTGTTAGGAAAGAAAGGCAAAGAGCATAGAAGAAGCAAAGAAAAGAAAAGGAAGACTGAGGGGAGAACCATTGATCTGGATGAAACAGACGTAGACAGCCTACAGTCTTATTTATTTCTATGTTTGTTTACATAACCAGGGCATGCCAGGATAACATGAAACGTAAAGACGGGTAGACTCCATTCAAGACATGATACTTTCAGCCTTCCATTTCAATCGTCTTCCTCGTCATCATCTGACCCATGGTTGCTCCCATCACTGCTTCTATCATCCTCTCTGTGAGATGGTGGAGATGCTGGTCGAATTTCATCAATCCTCTTTCCCAAAACTGGGTGTGACGCATTGTCAAAACGGAGCTTTTTCAAGTAATGGGGGTTGACGGCTATCCTTATAGCGCGATCGTTCACGGTACGTAATGTCCCTTGAGCAGGCCAATAAACGCATTTGACAGATCCGGCTTTGTAGTCAACCTGGCGCTCTTTTTGAGCATATGGAAACCACACCCAGCTGTGCATCTCTTTTTGCACCTGGTTAACAACAATCCTAGCATGTTCAGGATCAGAAATACGATCCCGGTACTTGCCAAAGGCAGTCCATCCCTCATTACTATGGTAGCCTTGTGCCTTTGCAGTTAATCGGACTTCATGATGGGGAAAGGTCAGTTGGATGGTCTGAGTCCAAGAAGACTGTTGTGGATCAATCCACACGGCAGGAAAGTAGGCTCCAAGATTCAGATCCTTGAAGGTATCTGGTGTGCAGAGTTCGCGATCATTCTGTAAAATCTTGCAGTAAGAGGGGCCTTGGTTTCGTCTGTTGCCAATGGACTGCATGACACCACAGATAGTATCATTTATGATGTGTGCCAACATCTCTGACATTCGACGAGTTTCCTCCTCTGGTTCCTCCAGTTCTGACACACTCAGATCCTCACCCATGTCATAAGGCCGGTCATTGACAGGGTAGTCCAAGTGTATTAAGCGTCCCTGAGGTGCTGCAGATGTGGCTCCTGAATGAGTAGGACCCCTTGTGCGAGGGATATGGTTCGGGTGTGGCTGTTGAGTGTTTGGCCGTCTTGCACCGGACATTTCCCCCAGAGAATGTTTATCAAGGTAGAAATCCCAGCTCGTCTTCTGAAGCTGAGTCCAGGTATGTTTTTGGAAGCGTGGACATGACGTCTCAGGGGGTAGTGCAAGATTCCGGACCCATAAAGCCCCATCCCAAATCATAGGTGCGTTCAGCTCCCCATCTTGGTCTCGGTGTGGTTTCAGAAGAGGATATGTTCCAATGCCTTCACCTTTGGGAACATCAGCACATGAGAGGATCAAGTCTTCATCGGCTCCCCATGGCTGATCGAATGCAAGCGTAGCGTTGAAACACCATATTATATAAAGAGTAGCCATCACAGCTTGCAGCTTGGCCCACTTTGGCTCCTGGCCTCTAGTGGTTTGCCAAGCAATGACCTGGCCAAATCCCTGCGCTCGGAAGTACTTGTAACCCCTTCATATGGTGGAATGAGTTGATTGGAATCACATGAAATGACAGCAATACATACCAGACGACACTAGCCTCATGAAGAGTCACAAATGAATGGACACGTTGTCCTGTGATCCCATTAAACACCCTGGCTGCTTCCATGTATGGGACTCTTGCTTCGATTCTAGTAATAATGTCCATGTCTATATTCTCGGCGAAGGATTGACAAGCAGACTGGATGAAGGGGGGTGCAGCACCTCGATATGTCTCTCCCTCCTGAAATAGCACATGGGATGGTTTTTGATATATGGCGAACTTCTTTGATGAAGGGTGTGCAACCAAAGCCTTGTCGGAAGTATATACTTGCATGAATACAGCCTGATGCACTCCAGTACCTTCAGGGTAGGAAATGCGACAACCAGAGGCCTCGCCTAAAAGCGCAAACGGCTGTCGCAGGTAGCCCTTGAAATCATGTGTGGCTAGAGCATCAGCTGTGTGTTGGGGGATGCCAAACACTGCTGAAATAAAGGCTGCATGCTGGGAAGTGCGTGGGAGAACTGCAGCCTTGTGTTGTCCTATCTCCAATGCAGTGTCAACATAGGCAACATCACCAAGAGCAGCATCAGGAGGTAAAATTTCGCCTAGGAACTCCTCTAGAAGCGCTTCTGAGGTGTTCAGAAAGTTGCCATCTTCTAGAGGATGACGTTTTAATTCCTTTAGACCTCGGCACTCAACATAGTATAAAGCATTCCTGGTCCACAGCTCGCTTCCCTCACCATTGAGGATTTCCAGCAGGAACTCGAGGAATGGATGTGTGGCATATGCTGGTAGATTCACATGATGGACCTGCGCCCTTTTCTGTGACTGTCCTACAGGATCGGCACGTAGCATAGCTGATTCCCAGGTCATGGGACGTTCATGGCTGCTCAATCGGTCTGCTCTCTGATACGCCTGAGTGACTGCTGAGTAGAGATGAGATCGTTCTTCTGTGCTGAGCAAAGAGTTACGACGGCCTGCATGGTACAGTTTAGGAAACATAATGCAGATCTTTGAATTGACACCAAAGTGGAGGAGGCAGCTATTTGGAATCCGGTGGGGTTTGTAGCAAGGATCCTCACAGTGTCTATCATGAACTTCAATAACTAGAAGTTCTAGGAGAAAGAGAGGCAAAGGCACTATACCTGAAAGTTATATTCAAAATGCACATCCTTGGAGAGATTGTGATAGTCATCTTTGGCGATAGCTGGAAGTTTGGCGGAACCCATGTACGGGGCATGTGTATAAATGCCAAGATATGAGTCATAGTCTTTGCAGAGATCTCCTGTCTGGACTTTACCAGCATCTGAATCCTTCATTATATCAATGCCAAAACACTGATAGTCTGACATTCCTTTTACTGCCATTTCCACAAATATTTCCATCGCATCAGAGCTTTCCTCTTCATTTTGAAGTGTAGCTTCATATGTGTTTTGCAGCGAATGGACGTATTCGGTGAGACTGTGAACAATGCCGGGATGAATCCCAGTTGTTCCACATAGAGGGCATGGCTCAGATAGTGGAGGGGGAGGGAAAAAACTGACAGCAGGACTTTTGGATGCTTGGACCTTTATATACGGGTTCGATATTTGTTTATCCAAGCCCTGTCATACAAGTAAATAAACAAACAGATACCATGTGATTGATGACCCTACCCTTCCCTTATGGCATAATCTTTATTATTTGGCACATGGTTTTCCAGGATTTTGGATGTTTTAGTTGGTTGGTTTGACTTTGTTGATGGATTTTGTGGAATTTCTTCAATATGTTTGTGTGGAAGGCATTCACAATCAAAAATAAAATGCAATCACATAAATAAAAAGTAAAGTGAAAAGTGAATCTGACGCTTCTCTTAGTACACGTTCTTCAAGGCCAATCTGTCTTAGACGTACAATGAAAATGTCAGGTGACTGTCGTCTTCTTTGTCAGTGGCCTGAATATGGTGCCATGAACACCCACACACAATGAATAAGTGGTGTCTACTCTCTGTGGCCCACGTATAGTGCCGTAGATGACGACACAAAGTGTATGAGCTATGTGATGTCTGTGGCCCACATATCGTGCCATGAATACACACACACAATGAATATGCGGCATCTACTCTCTGTGGCCCATGTTTGGTGCCATAGATGACGACGCACAAAGCGTACAAGCTATGTGATGTCTGTGGCCCAAATATAGTGCCAAAAATACCTACGCACAATGAATATGTGGCGTCTACTCTCTCTCGCCCATGTTTAGTGCTGTGGATGACAACGCACAAAGCATACAAGGTATGTGATGTCTGTGGCCCAAATACAGTGCCATGAATACCCACGCTCAATGAATATGTGGCGTCTACTCTCTGTGGCCCATGTTTGGTGCCATAGATGACGACGCACAAAGCGTACAAGCTATGTGATGTCTGTGGCCTAAATATTGTGCCTTGGATACCCACGCACAATGAATATGTGGCGTCTACTCTCTCTCGCCCACGTTTAGTGCTGTAGATGACGACGCACAAAGCGTACAAGCTATGTGATGTCTGTGGCCCAAATATAGTGCCGTGAATACCCATGCACAATGAATATGCGGCGTCTACTCTCTCTCGCCCACGTTTAGTGCTGTGTATGACAACGCACAGAGCATACAAGGTATGTGATGTCTGTGGCCTAAATATCGTGCCTTGGATACCCATGCACAATGAATATGCGGCGTCTACTCTCTCTCGCCCACGTTTAGTGCTGTAGATGACAACGCACAAAGCGTACAAGGTATATGATGTCTGTGGCCTAAATATCGTGCCTTGGATACCCACGCTCAATGAATATGTGGCGTCTACTCTCTGTGGCCCATGTTTGGTGCCATAGATGACGACGCACAAAGCGTACAAGCTATGTGATGTCTGTGGCCCAAATATAGTGCCGTGAATACCCACGCACAATGAATATGCGGCGTCTACTCTCTCTCGCCCACGTTTAGTGCTGTAGATGACGACGCACCAAGCATACAAGGTATGTGATGTCTGTGGCCCAAATATAGTGCCATGAATACCCACGCACAATGAATATGCGGCGTCTACTCTCTCTCACCCATGTTTAGTGCTGTGGATGACAACGCACAAAGCATACAAGGTATGTGATATCTGTGGCCCAAATATAGTGCCGTGAATACCCACGCACAATGAATATGTGGCGTCTACTCTCCGTGGCCCACGTTTAGTGCTGTGTATGACAACGCACAGAGCATACAAGGTATGTGATGTCTGTGGCCTAAATATCGTGCCTTGGATACCCATGCACAATGAATATGCGGCGTCTACTCTCTCTCGCCCACGTTTAGTGCTGTAGATGACAACGCACAAAGCGTACAAGGTATATGATGTCTGTGGCCTAAATATCGTGCCTTGGATACCCACACACAATGAATATGTGGCGTCTACTCTCCGTGGCCCATATATGGTGCCCTCAATGATGATGCATGTTTGTGGCCCTAGATGCAAGCCACATGGTGAAGACTCATACATGTGGTAACTGGTACCTACCACTTTTTCAGGGTGCTGAATGCAGGCCACACGTTCAAGACTCATATCTGTGGTAAATCTGCTTTATTCTTTCTTTGGTTTTCACAGCCCCAGATCTGGGCCACAAGATGGAGGTCACTTGTACCTGTAATATGTTGTATGCACTATTCTTCATGGCCCAAGATGCGGGCTGCAGGACAGAGATGACTCTTACCTGTGATAAGTGGTGGTATGCATCTTCACTGCCCCAGATGCAGGCCACATGATGGAGGCGACTTGTACCTGTGATGTATCACTACTCTCTATGGCCCCACATCCGGGCTATAGGATGAAAGGCAGACTTTGTCTAGTTATTTTATTTTATTTTATTTTACTTTACTTTACTTTACTTTACTTTATTTTATAGTAGTTCCTAAGTAACTATTGTATCCAAACAACTATGATCGCATGCAAAAAAAAACACTTAGCTGAATTCAGGATCAGTCAGCCAAACATGTTGCAGCATGGCCTAGCCAGTACAGCACATCCCTGTGTTTGCACCACACCTGTGCCACACCACAATACAATGTTGATGTTTGCCGTAGCAGTTGCAGAGAACATGGGCCAGTGTCGCATCCAACATTCATCCCCCAGTTCATAGCCTTGGTGACGACGTGTCTTGAGGTCCAGAGTTCTCCTCCAGGGGTGTAGGGTTGTGCCAGAGTTGCCTCCAGGGTTTGTCTCCAGAGGTATAGGGTTGGGCGAAAAAAGGCTCAACCCTAGTGTCCAGGGTTGAAAAAGTCCCCATATAATAAACACACGAGATACGGTCCACCCACGAGGACAGACTGATTAGTCTCCAGACCCCAACATCACTGAGGGCACTTGGATCGAAACAAAATGAGTGTATTATGATAATCTCTGGCCGGATCGACTACGCCCTGTTAGCATATCTTCTCGTCGTTGCTCACTCTTCCCCCAGCTTGATTACAAGCGGTTCATGTGCCGCGAGCAAATCCTGCCATGTGCCACCAGACCTCGCTCGACCGCAAAAATCGTGGCGGGTTATCGCTATACTGGAACATTTTCTTCGTTATTCTGAGTCAACGTGGAGAAAATGAGTACTCACTGCCTGACCTGCATGGCTTGCATGGCGTCCATGGGGGTAGAACTTCGATACCGAGTGGAACTTGGGATGTCGCTCCGACTGCGAGCAAACGTTGATGCTGGGAACCCGAAAAACGGTCCTCGACGTCTCCTAGTAGCCTTGCGACACTAGAAACTGCCGCCGAAGGACTTGAACTCCTGCAGAAAAGTTTGCATCGCTTTGAAGTGGGGAGGCGCTTCCGTAGGAGTCATCTGGTCTTCGTGCAGTGACAGCGAGTTGTGTGGGTACGGTGTCGCACGGATGAGGTTCGTATTCATAGCGTCGGATATAATTCGTGGGGTGGACATCATCATTCCCGGGCGATTGAAGCTCCCAGAAAATCGTGGAGGCTTAGCAGTGGTTGTGGGGAAGACTTTGTAGTCGTCGTGACTACGATGGGCGTGCGGATGATCATCGTAGAAGATAATGGGACTTCATAGGCTCCCGATGCTATGCTGGACACGCGAGACTCCGCGCGCATTGTGGTGGGCTAGACTGGGATTGTTGAGGCAAACGGTGGGCAGCGGCGAGGAAAGGTCGACGGCGGGGGCTCTAAAAACCGTCCGCATGGTGACTCCTAGCGGTCCTGCTACAGTATATACCGCAGCCACGGTGCTGGGGCTCCTAGCGAAAAGTCGCTGTTCGTTTTGAGGTGGCAGGGCATGCGCGGGAGTCGTCCCGTCATAGCGGGGGCACAGCGAGCGAAGGGGGCACGGGGGAGCATCGAGGTCGTCCACAGGGTAATCCTGAGCCACTATTAATCAGCCTGCAACAATACGGTGAAAATTTGTTAGCTATAGCAATCAAAAATTCGAAACTAGCGCACCTTGCACCCAAAATCGACTCCCACGTCGATTATGCAGCCCTGCCGCCTCACAGGCGCTGCCAGACTACAGCTAGGGAACACCTAGCACCCACTTGATGTCCTCCAAGCTCGCCGCGCCGTCTTAGAGCGAGACGGCGCCAGCGAGGGGCATGGTCAGTGCCAAGTGGCAAAATTGCAGGACCTGCCAATTTGGGCCTGCGATTTTTCCACGTGGCGATGCCGAGACTTGCCGGGAGTTGAATCGTCTTCAAACACCCTCTTTGCACACGCGTTTCGAGCACTCTATGGTGGCGAATACGGGGGAAATCCCATGAATTTTGCTGGCAGTCCTACACTACGGCGTGGTGGGGCTTGAGCTTCTTCCTTCAGTGAGCATGTGTATCGAGTCTAGCGCCATAACCGGCGAAGAATATGACACACCTGGATCGTAATGGATGAACGACCCTTCATTATCCTTTTATGGTGTAGATCATATCTATCGGCCCGTTAGGATCATTGTGGCATAGGAATCTGACATTGCTGACCTTTGTTATTCCCAGTAAAGCTGGGCAGGATATCTTGAATCCATTATGCGGCGCCGCGCACAATGTGGCGAGCGGGCCGGAAGGATAGCCGGGAATGAAGAAAGAGGCAATCCAAATGACCAGAGTCAAGCGATGGAGGTGATAGAGGCAGAAGAGACGCATCTTTGCTTGCACCACTTTGCTCCGCTGATTGGACCTACTCTGTGCCGGATCGCTTGCGGAGCTGACTTGGCCCAACGTCTGCCTTAGTCCCTCCCCGGTCCTCCTACACCTTCCTCTGTACCCTTCATGGTCTCGTTCCTACACCGCGGATGCCGTCCTCCTTGTCGTGTCGTATAAGAAAATATCGTTATGTTCACTGTATGGAAGATAGGGATTCGAACCTGATCATGAAAGTCGATATACCCGATGCGACACGAAAGTCGTGCATTTTGACTATAGCTGATTGCTGAATCGTAGCTTCTCGCGGAATCCAACGTGATCCAGACTTGAGACAAAGTCATGGATGCTGGGGCGGTTACGCAGACGTTGTCGTAGGAGGGCGTGGACACAAAGACGAGGGTGGTGGGCACTCGTCGGCCCTCTAATCGTAGAGGAGGGTCACAAATACGTCATCGCTCACATTACCAGCGAGATCAACGTCGATAGAACAGTCACCTCGATGGTAGAGCAGGACCGTCTGTAATCTATTGGCTATTCATTAGCTAGCGTAGATCAGAGCCACAAGCACTCACCCGTGTAACAATACCGCCGTCCGTACTTGATGTTCTGCATCCATACCGATCTTCATCCCAGGGAACGCGCACCATCGAGGGACCTGTGCGACAACCCAGATCGTCAGCGCTGACGAGATCCAGTGGGCAGTCATTGCGGACCCCGCTAAAGTGAGAGCGGCATCGCGTGGAAAGGTTGAAGCCATGCAGACGCGACTCGCGCGGTATACGGTGTCCCAGGTCGGTGTCGTTGATGCGACTTGAATATTTGAATGGCCGCTGATGAAGATGGTGTTATAATGTACAAGTCGAGTCTGAGGGCGGGTGCTCTGCCTAGCTTATTGAGCGCGCGAAGGAAGAGAGGGCGGTGGAGAAGGTGACAGGGTGGGTGAAGACGGATTGGACGGAGTGAAGTCAGCATGTTCCGTAGAGGTTGATTTCGCTGAGCAGTTGGTCCAGCGTCCCTAAGACATCCAGACCTCCTCCAGTCGTGCCGGCAGTATGCAGCAGACCATAATATGGACTGCGCGAAGGGGAAAAAAAAGAAAAGGCACATTTGTATCTGTCATTGAGGACACTTCCATAGGGATTTGAACCCGGTCAATGACGATGTACCCGGTGCGGCAAGAAGACGATGACAATTGACCCTCGTATCGAAACTTCCCGGAACGTTGACGCTGGTCCAACACAGTCGAGCAATTGAAGAAATGTCGTAGAAACGGCAACGATGTGTCTCCAGGGCTCGCTAGCAGTGGATGGTAACGAGGATTCGGGTTGGGCGATGTGTTATAGGATGGGGAGCTCAATTGGCGGCGCAGATGAGGTTGTTCGATGCAGGGGTAGTTACACCGGCGCCGTCGAAGGAAGGGTGTAAATGCGGAGAGGACGGGTGGCGAAAGACGCTGAGCGCATCGCCTACATCATCGAGGTGAGCACGAGACATCATTGATTCATCACTGAGGCGCTGGAGTCGATATCGAGCTGAAGATCCCGTAGTCGCAAGAATACGACACGCTGTAACCTACATGGGTTAGCTAGCGTTAATCAGAACAAAGATCACTCACCCATTCAATGATACCGCCACACTTCCTTCACGCTCTGCATCTATTACAAGGACAAGTACGACGACCGAAAAAACGGTCATGGACGTGTCTGCTAGTAGTCGTGCTGCAGTAGAACCACATTCAAGGTACTAGAAGTCATAGAGAAGAATCGCCGATGTATCCGGACAGGAGGCAATGACATGAGGACGAGGACCGTATGAGCAGTCCTTCCACCTCATACGGGCCAAAAACGACCACGCATACCCCTTGAATAGTGTAAGAAGCTGCTACTGCAGGCGGTGCTGTAGTTTCCATCATCGCTGGGCCCTCGAGAAAGTCTGCGTCGGCAGAGGAGGAAACAGATTCGGTGATGTGACTTGAGGTGATGACAGCGACCCTAATATAACAATGGGCGCCTTACTGACAATCTCCATGGTCGCATAACGTGGTGATGCTTGTGTCGCATCTGTCGCAACGGCACTTGAGGCGCGAGAAACGATGTTGCGGTCAAAGTCGAGGAGGGGGGAGATATCATGAAAGGTCGACAGCGGTATCGAGACGACATCGAGGAGGGCGGATTCAACAATGTAATACATAACCTGTGCTAATACTGGGAAATATGACATCTCCGTAGCAATTGAAGTCTCATAAAATTGCTGTCACCGAGGACGGTGGGTTGTCAGGACGACGGTGGCAGTATAACAACGACGAGGGGTTCAGCAACAGCCTATGCAGCCGCAGTTTGCCCTTCCGATGGTATTGCAAGCGTTGCCAGTGCACTAAACAGCCTGCAGACATCGGTTGTGGTCATGGTGGGGTGACTGGAGGAGAACCGGGGAACCATGGGTGCAGGGAGGAAACGATGGTTACACGAACTTCGAAAATAATCCCTGCATGTCTTACGGTGCTCCAGCTGAAGTAGGAGCCACAGCGAAGGTGCTGAATTGAAAGGGAATTCGTCGCCGTTGAGATTGGGGAGGAGCACAGGTTTGGAGAGGGTACAGCAGGTGTTATACCCATCAGAGAGAATCTACGAGGTCTGGGAGAGTTTTTTAGTCTGCTGAAAATGAAACGGTAATGATCCTATGAACGCTGTCAGCAGTAGAAAGAAATCAAGGGAGATTTTGCTCACTAATAACCCAAATCTATCTCCACATCGATTTTACAGTCCTCCCGCCCCACAGACCCTACCCAACACTTTCAAAAGACCATCTGGCATATTTTCCGAGTCAAACTGCCTCGCCGAACAGTCTGAGAGTGAGACGGCGCGAGCGAGGGCAATGGTGATGGTGGGGATGGACAAGTTTCCCACGGAAACACGGAGACGGTCCGTGCGTGGCGCACTTCAGCCGCATTTGAGGCTCCGACTTGACTCCCTGATTCCTGGCTTACAAGACTATTCTACAACTGCTTTTGATGCATTAAAGCCGGGTTAACTGATCTCGACCTTTCTCTTTGCGTATCACACACCACTCGTTGATTCATTTTCTTTCCGCTCTCTCGGTCAGTAATAATGAACAGCTCTTGCGCTAGGCACGCTACTTACACTTGATATACTTTTCATTGCGCTTACGCTGACTCGATTCTCCAGAATATTTCCACCAAATGGCGGTCTCTTCCTTTCGACAATGACGAGTCCATTCCAAAGGGTTTCCCTACACTGAAGGAGCCCGATGTCTGGTGCTTCTTAGCACAACTCGTCTCTCCCCAAGAGCCTCTACTGCCTGGGTTAGTTAAAATTCTTAGATCTAAAACTCGTGTACATAGAAGCCGACTCTCAGTTCCCGGCTGAGATTCTGGTCTGATTTATCCATGAAAGCGACTGCCAATTAATGACACTGCACCAAAGTAGTTGGATCTAGTCGCATCGGCGGCTAATCTTTTGGATTTTTTGTACCATCACCATAGTGCCATCTCTGAATCACCCGATCCATATTTTCCTCACGTTGTACACCAATCCCATCAGACGCTTTCATCGTCGCTGGGAACATTGCTTCATATACTTGTGGTACCAGTGCTGACAGAGATGACTCTGGAATCGGGCTACAATAACGACGGTGACATAAACCCGCAGCTAATTATGTGTCCGCGACATGCGCTCTCCCAAAAGCGTGACTTGGTCATTCGTTCCCACTACTCCCTCAGCAACCGTAACTTTGTCAATGCAAGAGTGGATGTCAACTTGCTTCCAATACTCCGATCATCCCCCCCCCCCCAGCTCCTCTCACTCTTCTGCGAGACGTACTAGACCTACAGGAATTAGACAATAGTAGATTGCTCTACCGTTCTGCGTTGAGATTGAATTAAATAGACAGTATAATCTACGGAATCAGGTGTTACATTCAAGACATCCATAGCGACTTATTGAAGCTTTTCCCTTCTAGTATCAGAGGGTACTTTGGTCATTACCCTTGGTGAATCCCAGCCCCTGAATATTGTGGCACCGGCGCAGACCTCAGGTTTGGAGTAATTACAAAGAGAAGAGTTCTGATTGTCCAGCTCGCATATTCATTTGATGTCCACATCGAAAATCAATGCAAATATGGAACTACCAGTTTTCTATGTCACTGAAATCATCGCCCTCGTCCTCCAGCTCTTCTTGTTGGATGCCTTTCACCATCACGCTCAGGCTCCATAAAATCGAAATGTTTCCAACAAAATCAATAAGTTGACCGACCTCACAAAGTTGACATGTACGCGTTAACCCAAACATTCAGAGGCCTCCTCCTTGTGGGCGCCAGGGCGCTTTCAACAGCGCTTTGATACCGATGCGGAGATCAAGACGGTTCACATTGATTTCAATATACAGCTCTAACAAACCCATCCAGGAAGTACGGGATAGCGCGGTCGCTATGCTGGACCAAATACTAGTATCGTAATTGCTGCCCGGGGGGCCAAAGGTTTGTTCAAGAGTCAATTTTTCATTCGTTCGCCCTACTGGGTACAAACATGGCGAGCCACTACTTAAAGAGAGGTTTGTAGACGACAGGACACCTCCTCTTGTGAAGGTCCCATATCTTCATAGATAAACCACGGGTGCTTTTGAGATTCAGTTGCGCCACCGGAAGTAGTCTGTTGTGGGCCTGGCCACAGTTCATGTAAGTTCAATGAAAGAGTACTTCCCTTGCCCGCTATACAAATGCTCGACAGACAAGCGAACACACATGCAGGGATACGAACTCGTACTGCAGGTAGTACAGAATGAAATAACGCGTTATTGAGAAAATAAGACAATGAAGTCCCGTCTTGTTCGAGTTGCCGCACCTAATCGAGACTGAGAAGTTTCTTTTCAAAACGGAACAACGGAATATGTTTGAGCGCGCGAAAATTGAGCAAGGGACTCGCCGTTTCTTCGACATAACTGCAGTGGTGCGACTGCCTAGGGGGAAGTCAAGAAGTCAAGACTGAATCGGTATTCAGGTATGTCGCATAAGTAACTTGAAGAACGGCGTTTAGAATGGGAAGTGTACTTAATACCTGAGGTAAGAGGCAAGAAGGTTCGCCGCCACTATTTATCAACACCAAACCAGCGCATCATTGCACGTGTCTGTACGATTCCTCTTCTGGGTACCAGGAAGTGTTCTGTCAGTGTTCGCGATTAAGAATTATGGATTTACCTAAGCGCAATTCTCACTGAGACAGTAGAAATGGAGAAATAGCAGACAAAAATTCTCCGTTTTTGTTCTGTTCCACAATCCGAACTACAAGTACACCATGACAAACTCCGCCAAGAATTCGTTCTGAGGCTGCGTTTATATGGATCTCTTTGCGCTTCATCAAACACCTCGGCAGATGACTTGTTATTTTTCCTGCCGTAGGCGATAGGCAGATGCCCGTATGACCTATTGTGCTTCGACGGAATCATTACTGATGGCTGGGCATGTCATTTTTTCGGAAAGGAGGGCACTACGTACATGCTATAGACAACAAAAGTTGGTCACCGCAGAGGTCCAAAAGACTCAGCTTCCTAGGAGATGAAATTTATATGACGCCTTGTGAAATGCCTCGCCGTAATAAGGCGATTTAAGGAGTTGATATGTTCCGGTCAAGACGGTGCACCCCAGGAACTTATTTTACCCTCATCGCCGCAGGTGGCGGAGTCTCTTGCCACCGTCATTAATGTCCGTACACATATTCTAGACCTACACTTTGATGATTACCCCCACCCATACTGCGACTCTGTTATTAGTTATGTGGGTTCAATTCTATGAAACACCGCCCGGGCGAAGAATACTGCGAGCGATTGATTGCCGGGTACGTGGTACCAACTTTTGCTCAAATGGTTTGTGATCGCTAGCAGTCTAGAACGCGGTAATCAAAGGACATCGGTTGGTTGCCTGTTTGTATTACTCGCGCGTTGCATGGGGTTGCACCTCCCACATTTACTGCCTTCAACCTAGAGTTGGGCCTGGACCTGTATTGTTCTGCTATCGAGATCATGAACGTGTTTTCACATGAGCTGCATATCTGTTCTTATCGATATCTGGATGGCTTTTCTTGAGCAACGCAGCCTAGAGCTCAGTTCGTCTAACTAAGGCTCTGATTGCCGTTAGCCCCCCTCGTGTTTGTGGAAAGCGAAAGCAAGATTTCCGTCCTAGGTGTGGTCTGTTACTTGCCTTTATTTGTAGCCGAGGATAGCCCAAGGATAAAAGCGAGCAACTCTTTTTTGACACGGCAGAATCATCGATGGCTGGCGTACTACAGAACATACCGGAGGAGCGAAAGGAAGCGTGTCATTCAAGGAGGAGGTCCAACACGCTTTCAAGGAAGCATCCCTGTCGAAACGCCCGTCGACGTTTGGAGTCCTAGGACAGATCTACCGTCCGACCAAGGAATATGTGCTGCTTGGATATTGCAGTATGCTTTTCGACGGCAGCGAGTTGGGCATTGTTTGTACTTGGGAATGCGTTAAGGCTCGTAAGTCATATTCTCATCGCGTTTAAGCAATATATCATTTACGAGTCCGTGATAGATGTTTCGGATATAACTGAACAAGGTATGTCCAGGCGTGGTCGGTTTGAAGAAAGGATCTGACATTTCGCTGTAGCCACAGAGAGGATCGGGACAATGAATATTGGAAGCTGTGTCGTCCCGTAGTATTGCTTTCCGGACTCTGAGATACAGCGAAACTTGTGCATCTTGAATAGCATAGCGGTAGACGCTGAGGGTTTAGTCCAAAGGCATCGTATTGCTGTCAGATATTTCTCCGATACGAAGAAATGGGGAGATAAATAGTAGATAGTGATTTCCGTAGTAAAAAAAAGCTCGCTTCTGCAACCGACGCGACATCCAACAGGGTGAAGACGATTAGACTGGATCGGGATAACCGGCCAGACAAACAGTTGCAACACGGAGGTAAACAACAAAATAAAATACCGGTCTAGGCACAGCGGAATTCTACTTGACCTCTTGCCGCGACGACTCTGTGCCTCTGACTGAATCCCCTCGGCTGGAAATTCGACCGGTAGTGTCTATAACCGAGAAAAGCACACTGCCGGGGGAGCGAAGACCAGAATGGAGTTCCCCCTACTTTTGTGGGAGGTAGGCAGTATATCTCTGTCGTTTAGCAGGCTTATCGCTGCAAGTCGCGCACTGGGGGAGATCTGGGGTTTGATTTCGTTTACGGAATCAGATAGGGCAAGGCCACGAGGCGCCCATCTGACGTTGACATTGCGCACGGACCCTCGTGGCAAAGTATCACGTGTGGCATATCCGAAAGGGTCCAGGCAATTCTTTCCTTCTTTCATTCTGATCCTCCACCGCCGTCAAATTTCCCTCTCGACACCGCGGCCGACGATGAGCAAGAAGGCTGCCAAAGTACCCAAAACGTCTGGCTCGGCGAATATCTATGATCATCGCGATATTGTGCTGGGAAAAGTACGCGGCTATCCGCCCTGGCCCGGGATGGTACGTGTGCTGAACATTCTCGAGGGCGCGTCTGGTGCTAACGACGACGGATATCCAGGTAGTCGACCCAAACGATGCTCCGCAGCAAGTCCTCGACGACCGACCTGCAGGCAAAAAAGCAAACTTCTACCTTGTGCGATTTTTCCCCGCCGGCGATTTGTGCGTGTCTTTGAGTTCTTACCAGGGTTCCTCCTTGGCTGACAATCGGCTACGTACAGTTCCTGGCTAGCGCCGAAAGATATCTCAAAACTTCAGCAACACGAAATCGAGGCGTACATCAATGAGCCATTCAAAAAGTCGGGTGACCTCTTGACCGGCTACAAGGTTGCGCTGGATCCGTCTGAATGGGAGAAGCGCAAAGCTGAGCAAGCAGAAGCTGCTGCGTCAGAGGATGTCGTTGATGAGGTCGACCAGCTCGACAGCGAGAACGAGGAGAAACCGAAGAAACGGAAGCGGGACAGTGAAGGCGGCGCCTCAGCCAGGAAGCGCAAGACGAGCACGACGGGTGATGCAAAGAAGAAGGCCCTGCCGAAGGGCAAGAAAGGTGGAAAGAAGAAAGACAATGTTGAGAGCGAGGACGATGGCGAGGCTGACGAAGACGTCGGCACCAGCAAGAAGGGCACAAGTCCGCCCCCAGCGAAGAAAGCCAAGAGGGATAAGGAAGAGCATGATGAGGGTGCGTGGTTTTCTTATCTTTCTACCGCTAACTACGGTATATTGACGAGATGTTCTTTCCAGGCGACGTAGCAAACGATCCCGAGGCGCTCAAGGTTCGCGAATGGCGGCACAGGCTGCAGAAGACGTTTTTGAGCAACAAGGGGGACCCGAAGGAGGAGGTGCGTCTACTACGTGGTGTTTTTCTCCTTATCGATTGACGTTTTTCCCGTAGGATATGCCAGAGATGGATAAACTGTTCCGTACGGTCGAGGCTTACCAGTCTATTACCATTCACTATCTCACGGTACGCCCTTTCCACCATCTTTTACGTTCATCGGGGGAGTTTCCTCGAAGCTACCGCCAATTCTGGCTTTTTCTCCGCACTTTTCCGATTTTTCTTTGTCACTTTATCTGTTAAACGTTGCAGGCTCTTTCTATCCACCTGCGCTACAACCGCATCCATTCGGGGCATCTTTCTTTCGTCCCCTGGTTGCGTTGCCTTCATTTTTCTTTCGTTTTTGTCTTTTTTCAGGCCAACATCACGTTTCCTTTGCTCAGCCCATACTTTTGCATTTTGCTTCGCCCATATCTTGTTTCTTCGGGTCGACTATGGACAGTCCGCACTTCCTTCTCTCCCCGTATGGCTTATCTGCACAGGCGAGCGCACCATTTGCTGCCTAGACATGGGACATTCTACCAGATCTCACCTTCGACTCCCGATTCTTTCTCCTCGCTCAAAGGTGGCGCCCGTATTGTTTCATACAACCGGATGTGCTATCTATTGACAGGTTCTGCTTTCTTTTTGTCGACTTTTCTCAAAATTTGTTCAGTTTGCCTCTGAAATTGAACTCTTCGTTCTCTTTTATGAGATCCCTGATCTCATTGTGTCTCAGCTGCATCCCATTGGAGCACCATTCTTTTTTCGTGGCTTGGGTTGTTGGTTTTCTCCGACCTCAGCGTCCCCTTTCGCGCCTTCGACCATTATTGAGGGACCAGTTGCGCTTGATTGTGGCGCCTTTTCCATGTTTTCGACGAAGCGATTTCGTTATTTCGCCTGCTTTTTACGCGTCTTGGTCTCCCCTTTCATCCAACTCCGGCTGATTTTTTCTGTTGCCCAGTTCTCGAAAATTGGCAAGGTCATGCGCCACATCGCTGCGCTGGCTGATGAAAAGATCCCTAACGACAACCAGTACAAATTCCGCGAGCGTGCAAAAGCTTTAGTGGATCGATGGCAGCAAGTTTTAAACGCAAACAAGAATGAATCGACGAATGGCGTTACGGAGGGAACCGCCAAGATGGATTTGAATGGAAACGGCAACGCTGGCGGAGGTAGGATGGCAGTCCTGGGGTGAACGGCGCTAATCATTGATTCCTTTCAGAAGATAAGAAGGAAATCGCAGTATCGGACGCAGCGCCTGTGCTCCCACCTACTGAAGAACCACTGAGTGCTCTCCCTGGACCAGACGGCGCTGGCGACATGTCGATGCTAGGTGATGTCACGATGTCAGAAGCGGCGGCGTGATATATGGGACAAATTTTGTAGGTCTTAGGGTATCCATTGCTTTGCCGAGATCTGATCCTGGCGTTTCCTAGGAACGTTGTGGTATCTTCCTCGTTGCTTGTCTTGCATTTCGGTTATAAAGCCTTTACTTTTCCTCGTAGCGCTTCTCTACCAAAATTGCTGTGTGTCACCCTGCTTCTTTCTCGCTTATCTTGGCGTCTGCTACTATTTTCGTCCATCGTTTATGCTAACGTATATTTCCTCTTCATATAAAGGAGGAATCTGTATTTTCCATGAAGCAAATTGACGTTTTCTTCTTGAACATATCCCTCCACGGGCATCTCTCCTTGCAGGTGTGACAAAAGTGACGAGCGTGACCAACATCTATCTTTCTTCCGCTCCCATGCCCATCGGAAGAACATTCCGATTCGTAGAACTTGGGACAGAAAGATGCACTAGACAACCACGTGCCATGACCTCCGATTCCGATGCCTCACTTCAAGAATCAGGTCCCTTCGCTTTCGAACTCTGCTAACCAAATCTTTTCGTTTCGGCGACCTTTCATTGGCCCGTTACGGCCCGGCAAATACCGCGGCATGTACATATGACTCGTATGTGCTGATGTGACGCGACGTCCTTTGTCTCCTTCCACCACCTGCATCACATTCAGGTGTTTCGTGCTCGTCCTCTTTCCGCGCTATTTGCTCGATATATCCCTGCAAGATTTCCTTCTTATTTCCTCAATGACTGCAGAATGGAGTCCGTCGTCTTGGAAATCGAAATCCATTGCTCAGGTACGTCAAGCCTATTTTTTTTGTTTCCGTTCTCCAGTTGCACCCCTTTTCGTTTCTTCCAGGACGTGACATATCCGAATCCTGATCAGCTGTCCAAGTATACCCAATATAACGCGTAGAAACTTCGTTTGCTGATGGAGATGTCTCACAGCGTCCTTTCCAAGCTCGAGAAATTGCCTCCTTTGGTTACTCCCGCTGAAGTGCCTATTGAGGTCTCTCTCCAAGATCCCATTCTCATTTATTTGTAGATCGAACGTCTACGATACCAGCTCAGCCTCGTACAGCGGAACGAAGCCTTCCTCTTGCACGCTGGCGATTGCGCGGAGAGCTTTGATGCCTGCACCCAGGTAAGTTCTTCTGTTCAAGCATTCTTTGGCGCTTCTGATACCGGTATTCAAAGCAAAATATCTCCGCCAAGATCGGGTTGATCCTGTCGTTTTCGTTGATACTCATCTGGGGAGCGCGCCTCCCAGTCGTACGTGTTGAACTTAAAGCGCTCCACATTTAACCAACCTCGTTACAGGTACGAATTGGGCGCATCGCTGGGCAGTATGCCAAACCAAGGAGTAGTCCGACTGAGACTATTAACGGGAAAGTGGTCACGAGCTTCAGGTAAGATCAATATTGCACATACATCAGTTTTCTGACTTCTTTTTTTTTCTACAGAGGGGATAACGTCAACGGGTATGATGTAGTCGTATGAATGGATGCGACCAGAGCCTTACCATCAAACAGACTTGACCCAAACGATCGCACTCCAGACCCTCAGCGCCTATTAAGGTGCGCTACACCCTCATTTGCTGAACCTAAAATACTCATTTGAATCATAGCGCCTATTTTCATTCTACCGCGACGCTAAATCATGTCCGGGGATTGCTCACCTCCGGATTCGCCTCGCTTCATCACCCGAGGGAGTGGTCCTTCAATCATGTGAGGTCGCCTGCACTCAGGTAGATCTTCAAATAGACTATTACGCTATATTTCTAACGTGTCCTGTAGAAAAGAATTTGAATTCATTGTAGACGGACTCTCCGATGCTCTCGACTTCAGCCGGACCATAGGTGCAGAAACATCAGCTCGGTTCGAACAAGGAGGTGGGAGAGGAACAGTGGGCGAGGTCGACTTTTACACGAGGTAATCCTTGTCTCGTGTGTGCAATTCTTTGCTGGAACTAAAATCGGCAATATGTTCAGCCACGAAGGTTTGATGCTCGACTATGAGGGAGCGCTGACTCGGCCAGCGTCTTCAGGATCCGGTCATTACAACACCTCCGCCCACTTTCTTTGGATTGGCGATCGTACCAGACAGCTGGATGGCGCCCACGTCGAGTATTTCCGTGGAATTCGTAATCCGATTGGAATCAAAGTCGGGCCATCCATGGCCAATGATGAACTGGCAAAACTATTAGATGGTAGGAGGATGTTATTTCCCGTCACTTTTTCCACAACTGAAGGAACAATGGCATAGTTGTCAATCCCTCAAAGGAACCAGGAAGGATAACACTAATCTCGCGGTATGGTGCAGAGAAGGTTAGTCATGTCTGATTCCCTGTATGTTCTATTTATAATCGTTACAGATCGACGCGCACCTACCAGGCCATATAGAAGCCGTGAAGCGTTCAGGACATCCAATCGTCTGGATCTGCGATCCTATGCATGGAAAGTAAGTGACCCATAACGTCACCACGAGACGGTATTTGCTCATACTTTACTCTAGTACTCTTACGTCGTCGACAGGCTACAAGACTCGTCATTTTAGCGCGATCATTGGAGAAATCACATCGTGCTTGAGGATTCACACATCGAGTGGGAGTCGACTGGGTGGAATTAGCCTTGAGTTTACTGGCGAACTCAACGATGAGGGATTCAGCGTTACCGAGTGCCTTGGTGGAAGTATGGAGCTCAGCGAGGAGCAACTCGGTCTGAGATACCAGGTTTGTGATTCTCGCATAACAGAACGTGCATGATCTAAAACTATTTTCGCTCTAGTCATTTTGTGATCCTCGGCTGAACTTTGAGCAGAGTCTCGGTAAGTCTGTGCCTCTTTCCTGTCTGGACAGAGGCTGAAAGGGAATGCAAGATGTCGCTTTCCTCTTGTCGAACCATTTCAAGAAGGAAAGACGAGGAAAGCAAGTCGGCACTGATCACGACGTGCTCTATTCTGAGTTAAGCGGAAGAGAGTCCAAGGTTTGAGATATTGGTTCTATGTAAGGTATAAAATACTGTCGTTGGCAAAGAATAAATGTATCAGTTTCTGCAGAGTCCAGCTGTGCCATTCGTTGGCTATTCCTAATCGACGTCCACGGTTGAAGAAATATAATCAGGCGGAGGCTCATGTATCCCCGAATCATTGCACCTCTGCCACTCGCTCAGTAGCAGTTGGACCGTTGACTCCAAGTGCTCCAGTCTCTCCCTGTCATCACGCACTTGCACCCGATCATGGTGATCCTCCGTATCGGGAGGCATATCAGGTGCTGGGGTCCCCAGAGAGAGAATTGGGTCATTGCTGTCGCGGACTTTTCCTTGATGGAATGGATCCGGTATCTGCAACTTCCTATCCGAATTCTTTCGTATAAAATAGCCACGCCGCGTAAAGAAAATGGCGAGGAGAAAGAGAGTGCACATAAAGGTGACACCTCCCACGACGCTTCCAACGATTACACCTGTATGGGTCGACGACCGAGTGGGTATGGGTGTGGGTGTGGACGAACTGCTACTACAGCCTGCTGTCAGCCCGTGTTATAGGTAACAAAGAAGGAGACAAACGGCTTTGTCGACAAATATGAACTTGTTTTCGCACTCGTAGACGGTGATACCAGTGATGAGGTTGTTTCTGACCCATAGGGTATGCAGGACCGAGTCGTCAGGTTCCTGGATATATAAACATTCAGCCGATGGCGAACATGTTCTGCTACAACGAAGATTCACAGAAAGCTTGAATCCTTCCTTTTCCTCGAAAGCTGGGAGCAAGGTGACGACGGTATGGCGACCATTGAAGAGAAAGGTATTTCAGAAGCATACATGGGTGTTCATCCAATATTATGGTCCCAGGATGATGGATGCTGTATTCTGCGGTCAACAGCACATAACAGCGCACATCGCCTTACAATTTATATGACATCTTCCGTGTTCACATAGATTCTTCGTTTATTCAGAGTGGCGTACGTCAACTTTGACAAAGACGAAGAGCGTTGTCGATGAGAAATGTTGTATGGACCATCGGAGTCGGCGATATAAAAGGACGATACGATCCGCGAAATAAGGTTGGACGGAACTGCGCTGCGTCGGTTATCTATGCCCGTATAAACTCGAATAACATAAATTCGCGCAGCAATTCTCAAGGTGCGCAGTAGACGATAGATTATTAATGATGTGTACTTCTACCGAGGTACAGAAAGGTAGGACCAGCGTTGATGGTGTATATACGAACCGAACCGGGCCCCGTATATCATCATAAAGCTACATCAGAATGCAATGGCGGTCACGATTGGTATGAACAAAAGTATTGGGCTGTTGTTTCCTAGAATAGTACGGTCATTGAGGACCAATCGACTGTCAGGTAATAACATACTCACTCTCTCACGTCAAGATTGAGCCGAAGCCCTATATCCATGAGTCGCCTGTCTATCTCAAGACGGTCCTCGTTCTCTACCGGCTCTATACGGGAACATACCCCAATATTAATAAAGCGAAGTGTGTTCGAACGAGCGTCTCCCAGCGCAAGGATGTCTCTCAAATTACACACATTCATCCTATCTCCGAGGAATTGGAGCCTTTCTAAGTCAGGTAGCAGCGACGGATCGTTTCGAAGATGATCGAAAAGATATCGATGCCTTTCTATGCCGATATCGAGGTTTTTTAGGTAGCGGAATAATGAAAGGATAGCTTGAACATTTCGGCTAAGGCTGCTACCTAGCAAAATTTGCAAGTGAAAAATGGCGCATGATGAACGATTAAGAAAAGAATTAACGATTTCACTATTCCATGACTGAGAGATGGTAGAGATGCAGAGGTGATTTAGCAAAGGCAGCGTGAAGAACGCAAGATGATCGAGGGATGGCAATTCGACTTTTTGCAATGCCGTATGGAGCGTCGGTGCGGGGTTGTCGATATTCCACGGTTTAAAGCCGGTAAGCCCGAAGAGTTCCAGACGGGGTAGCTGGTCGAGAATAATGGGGAGATCCTCAGGCTCGGGATAGCTGATACTTAGCTCCGTTATGTGCGAAGAGGGCAGTCGCAACATCAGGGCTGGATTGAGAATCGCTGAGCGAAGCCTGGGCGCGGTTTGGAAGGCAGTGCATCTATCTTTAGCTGGCATATGGTCCCAATAGAATCGTGATGACGATTGGAAGCGGATTGATTGGAGGAGGGGAAGTTGGGCGCTGCCGAGCAATTCAAAGAGGGTATTGAACGTCTCTGCAGGGGCGATTACAATGATGTCCTGCCATCGATGAGAGAGCGAGACTAGCCGGATAACCAATTCTTGGGAGTAGTCCTCCCAGTCCGAAAATTCGACACGAAAGGATAGTGGGTAGGTCCCAGAACGGCTCAATGCGTAGTCGAGACCTGCCGTGAAATGGATGGACCCGTGTGGTGAGATGGGTGTGAGCCTGCCGAGGCGAATGAACGATGAACTTTCAGTGATATGGATACGAAGTTTGGACCAGAGGGAGGGAAAGGTATGTGTTATTTGTCGCCATTGCGAGCAGACGTGACCCAGTGTCCAAGGACATTGGACGGCGGACCGACTGTCGGACAAAGCGTCGACAAGAGCCCAATCGAATATTTGAACCAGTATCTCGGCTGGTACACGGTGTATTGGAGGCCCAGATGACTGTAATGACATTTCAGGGTCACCTTCAGAGTGCTTGAGTTAATGACTGATATGTTCTAGTCACGGGAAAGGCAGACGATGGTTAGCGGATACAGAGGCGTAAATACAATGATGCTCACAATCGAACCCAAGGTTGAAGCAATTGTATATGGGAGAAAGCAAGGAGTGGGTGGGATCACGAAAAACGAAGTGGTCGACGATGAGCGCAATTTTGATCTGGATGTCGATAGTAAAGAAGAGTGTGATGTCGCGATTACTGTAGGTCCGAAGTTTGATCTTTAGACCTAAACCATTTATATTTTATGAAATTCTGTCTATAATAGGATAAGAAAGGATGATTTTGATAAAAAGAAAAACCGGTCCGAAGGCACTTCCGCAAACGACATTCATGACCAAAATCGCGTTCAAATTGCGACGACATTTGGGCATGCCTGGCGCGGCGATTCAACACTAGGCGCATCGATTCTGGTGCCATCAATAATGTCGATCAGATTGTCGTTTCCATCTTTGGACCACTGCCGAGTTAGCTGACTGGAGAGAGCCACCGGAAAATATAACGGGGTCACTACTGTCTGTTCACTCCTATTCGAACATATATGAAAAGACTCATTCCTGAAGGGAACATGTACGCACCAGGTCAAATGTGCATCTTCTTTCACAAGGGACCCGATGGTTTCATCCAAACAGCCAGGACCATTCCCATCCACAACCGGTCCGTTCTCGATGAATGCCCTTTTAATACGTCGTAATGATGGGTGGTTCCATCGATACTGAACGAGCCCCAAAACCTGCTCCAAATGCCGCTCCGACATTTTTACTCCGAAAAACTCGAGGGTGTCT
Organism: Armillaria mellea; assembly: GCA_030407055.1. Taxonomy (NCBI): domain Eukaryota; kingdom Fungi; phylum Basidiomycota; class Agaricomycetes; order Agaricales; family Physalacriaceae; genus Armillaria; species Armillaria mellea. The sequence goes on from JAUDZF010000020.1 coordinate 28,777, forward strand.
AGTTTGGGAAGTAGCAACGCCTCTCTGCTTCGGAGAGCATTCAGGAGATCTCCGTATGCACAACGATTCGTAACGTCAACGCGAAGAATCGTGGTGTCGACGAGCAGAGACAGGATACCGGTCACATCCGGCCCAGCTTCGTGAATACGAAGATGAAGATAAGTGATGGAGCACGCCGAACGAAGGATAAACCTTTTTACAATGTCCAGCGAGAAGTTCGTCTTCCAATCTGGAATTTGTGGCGAAGAACCGAATGCTTTCAGGAGCCTGAGATGCGTAAGCGTTGGGAGGGTGAAATGGGAGAGATCTTGTACGCTCTCAATTTCGATCTCGCGCAAAGTCGTATGGACCTGAGGTGGGGGAGCCCATCCGATGGCATGCCAGGCTCTCATCCCAACGACATTCAAGGTTTCTAGGTGAGGAAGGTCGTGAATAACAAATGACAACTCGTCCTGTGTCATATCCTTGGTCGTAAGTTCCTTTACCGATGAAGGCAAACGAATAGTGAGGAATGGGAACATGGTCACAGAGCGAAGGATTGGTGCCGATTGAAACGTATCAGTGAGATGGGAAATTGCAGGAATAGCTCCCCACAAAGACCCGGAAGTCACGTCAAAATGAATTGATTGAAGGATGGGAAGGGCGCCCAAACCGACGTGTTGGAAGAGCTCGTGGAACACAGAAAGGGGAGCGGTCATCCTGACATCCTTCCAGCGAAGCGAAGCCAACGCCAGAGCTTTGAGCAAGTCGTGCACGCGTAAATGACCTGCGGAGAGTTCAAGGTCGGGGAATTCCACCCTGAGTGACAGGGCCATGGTTCCAGACCGCCGGAGCGCTGTTCCGAGCCCCTCGGTATCATTTATAGAGAAAGGGTGACGCGGTATCTTTCGCGTCGACGCTACGTGTATGGTCGACCATAGACACGGGAAGGAAATAGCGACTTGTCGCCATTGTCGACAGACGTGACTGAGAGCCCATGGGGTGAGGATACTCTTGGTGTCGGCGGCAAGGTTCTCCTGTATAGCCCAACGAAATATTTCACACAGTAGTTCAACTGGTAGATGATGAATGAATTGGGCATCCGTGGTGCCTGTTGCGGCGGCGGGAAAGGCGACGCTGTCCATATTTCTACTGTTGGGGCTGGTTCCCTGAGATAGAATAGTAGCATTAGCGAATTCAGCTCAAGGATAAAAGATAGACTAGACGAACGAGGGACGACAGTTCTAGCTGACAGGTCTCCGCAGTGGAAGGGAGCTTTAAAGGCTTATAAAGAGCCATGAGAGCGTCTCGGTGGAGGTTAAATTCTAAGGAGTCCAAGGCGGTGTTTTCCGGCCCCAACTCGACCTTGAACTCTATGCCGCCCCTTGCACATGCTACAATTTCCTGATTGATACAACGGACGGTTAAAATGGTCCTGTTTCTGATATCGAATGTAGAATTAACTAACCAGCTGGGGTTTAACGGGTCATGGAGCGTTCATTTTAGTCAAAATGGCCATCAAGAACGCGCGCACATGTCTGTTTCAGGATGTCGGCCAAACGAACCGGAACCTGCGGTAGATCTCCTGGAACTGAAGCCCTTCTTGTCACCATAGATTCTGGCCTGAACGCCACATCTTTGTTCCTCGTCTTCCTGGTCGATCTCAGGGCAAAGCATAGTTCTAGGAAGGTCCTCCCGTTCAACATCGAGGTCGCCGTTAAACTTGTGTCCTGAGAGTTGAATCATTGTATAGCATCCGTCGGCCCTCGGGTATCAATCTACCACATGGGCGGGTCTCGACTTTCTCCCAGACAAGTAACGGACATGCCCAGTGCTCTCATGGGATTCACAGACGTCGAAAACCTTCTAAAAGATTCGCAGGCTCGACGATGCTCCCTGTTAACACCCTGCCCAATCGTTGACCTTCACCATTCACACGAGAAAAAAAATTGATGACCGCCCGGCGCCCACCGGTCCGTAATATGATGTGGATTCGCCAATCAGGGATAACTGCGCCACCCACAGCCCCGCTTCGTATACATGAACCGTGGAATTGCCTTCACCGTCGGATCACCGCGAGGAATGTCCGTGTTCCCGCATATGCTGACAGATGGAAGGATGCATCGTTGTTCTGTGATGACTTTGGGACTCGAGAGAAAGGCTAAAAACCCTTTATAGGATTAAGAAGACGTCGAATATGAGAAGATGAAAAGACAACGACAGCATCGCGATAGGAAAGGCCGGGTACTGATGGATATCATTCGCGGGAAGGATAAGAAGTCATTCCGTTCTCTACGTGAAGTTGCTATGATGTTGTCGAGAGGGCGGGAAGATCGTCTTCGCGATTCTTGGGTGAAAGCGGTAGTGTTCCTCCGAAGCTGATCGCTAGACACGTTGAAGCCGGTCTCGTCACTCTGCTGGCATAGACAGTACTCGGTGATAGACAGGGGTAATCGTATTGCGAGGAGATGCACAGGGTCGGCGCGGCACTTAACTCCAAAACGCGCTAGGCCATGATGAACGGCGGTCGGCGGGTGATCCAGTCTTTCGCAGCTATTCGTGGAGTAGGCTAACGAATAATTATTACCTTAAACCAGCGTACGAATTGACATACCGTAGGATACATCCCGCTCTCAGGACGCTTCCGCAGTCCGGAGGTGTATCTTCGCTCAATTCGTCATCGCCTAAATTCTGAACTTCCGCGGGACGGACATCGCTCAGAGGAGTAAAGTGGTGGCATCGGCGGCACCGAAGTATGCGCCGCTCCTGCCGCCACACCTACATAACCCCAACAGCATATCGGTACGCAGCGCTTTCAGCCCCAGTTCCAACCTAACGCCATCATCACTGGCGTTCTCGTGCGACGCTGCGGTTGACTACTGGTGGCAACGTTCTGTGACAAGTAGCCTCTGGCGCTCGCCTTCTTCGCTACCACGTCTGTAAAAGAAGAAGCCGTCAGGAGAGACCTAGATTGGACTGTAATAAGGAAACTAACATCTTCATCCTTAGCGACAAGAACCAGATCCTATTTTGCCTGTAAGAGGGAACCCCGTCACGACACATCCGAAAATTATTACGGAGATGTACTGACCATAAAGCCTCCCAGTACCCTTTTCTGAACGAGAAGTAGTCGGATTCCATCTGACTACGGTTCCCATCGCAGTGGGTATATACCCCAACACCATCGCTCCGATTTCATAAACATCTCAAGGATCTCTCCTAATCGCTACTCCCTGGACCTTCCACCTCATCGCAAGCCTTTGAGACGGAAGCAACCTACGCCTTCCGCCACCTCTTCATGAGCCTTGCACCATCCGATGCGAGATGCGATGTTAAAACACCGAGATACTTGTCGCAGTAAGCGCACGGAGTAAGGCTAGCAGGTATCTTTGAACGCCAACGTTTCGCATAAAATCTTCGACGACTCATAATTACGAGGCGATCCAGAGTATGGCAATGCCAGCATATTTGACAATGGGCGTCATACCTCGTGAAAAGACGAAGGAGTGTGGGGTAAGGAAGGCCCACGAGATGAAGGGAGGGTACATGGCGCCGTCGTACCGGGGGTTAAGTATACGATGATCCTAGCGCCTAGTCCGAAGGTGATTCGGGACTGATCAGGTGATACGAAGACATCGTAGTCTGACGGCTGAAGAGCCTTAATGGGTTATACTCCCCTGATAGGCAACTCCGCCGTGGCTCTATCATAGCTCTGAGGCCTTGAGCCGAGTCATTTATCCATCATGACAACTTGCAGTATGGAATGGGCACTGAGTGTCTACGCAGCGAACCATAGATCAAATGACACCACGTGCGTTCTTTTGGGACATAGATGCGCAATATGGGATCGAATGCAGCGAGAGTAAGAATGAACGAACGAGGATAAGGGATACGGCGTATCTTCGGGCATGTCTTCGAATGTAGCGGTAAATCCTCGGAATCACGTTTAACGATAAACTGACCGTGCTGCGTTACAGAAAGAATGGCAAGAATAGCCGGCCGTCCATGTGATGATTGTCATCCGGACATCTCAATCAAGCGAAGAACGTCACTTTTGGATTGCCGGACCATTAACGATGGATAAAGACTGTGACCTATTTAGCACCCAGGTCATCGATGAGAGTCGTAGCGGGAGAAAGCAAGTACGAGGGCCTTGGTAAAGCGATGAGAACTTTATACGTACACTTAAAGAATTTACTGACCTCCGCTATGTTATATCCAGTTGCGAGTCATATCTCGCGTGACTTCATCGCGGATGTTGATGACCCACTGCACGAAATTTGACTACAGACCTCGAATCTGACCGTTAGTATTATCGCGGGAGGTATTATATTTTCGTGACTATCATGATCTTGCTACTCATCCTGCGAGATGGTCAGAACTGCTAGGGACGAAGGACCTTAACCCTTCGAACGTATTCAGTACAAGTTTCGCGGGGGTGGGAAGTAAAGTCTACCTGAAAGATGAATAGTTAAACTATCCGAAATTTAGGCCATAGCTTTAGTAGGCATAGTAGTAAGGACAACCATCTCGTGCATGATCGTGACGGTGCGGAATTGGCGAGTGCCTTCCGAGATGCTGTACATCAAATTTGATGTCAAATTCAGGCGGAGTCTCATTCACTCTTCGGTCCGTCTCCCGTATTGTTCCCGAACCAAAAGATCAGATCGTAACAAATCCCAAACAATTCCGCACAGTCAAGACGTCAACAAGAGGTAGGTTCATCACTCTAACAGAACGCGGCGTCCAGGAGATAGATAAAATTTCCCACCGATATCATCATCAGTGATTTGTAAAGCGCGATCAAATCGTGATACGACAAGGAACAGGTTCAACCAACTGACAACAAGGAACCTACCGGCCAAGCAATGTCGATAAGGGCTGTCGCATGCATTCCTGAACTACATGGAATAAACAAGTATATCCCCGAGGATGGCAACGAAGCGTTATATCGCAACAAAGACTGCGAGCCCCATTGTTTCAAAGCTGTGATCAAAAGTAGGTACCGTGAATTACTACTTGCTTTAATTTAATTAATTGATACATATTGAATAGTAGATACTAGGACCGAAGGAGTAAACCTTCTTGTCAATGTCTGAGATCATACCAGCAACCTCCAGTGTAGTGCAACATTGTAAAACGTGAGAGTCCAATCAAGGGTCCGAGATTGATATTAATTCCCGATAAAGGACTCCCAATCACATCGATGTATCAAAGAAAGTCTTGTCAGCCTCGGTACGCATAGGCACGCATCATATCATCAGGACCCATCGTCTGAGTATGGTCGATAGCGTTGAGCATCTCACGAAAAGACTCTCCATCGCTTTCACGACGGCTATAGACTCTCGGTGGTGCTCTTAAAACATGGTCAGGGTGCGAATCTGTTCGGAGGCTAACTTGAACAGAAGAACATAAGAAGAAACAAAAACACGAACCCTTCTTTTCTGAAATAGCCCACCAGTTCCCCCCGTCACTGACCCTCGCCTTTATCATTTCAGGTGTTAAAATTTCGGCATCCTGCACGTCAACATTCAATAATTTCGATTCCCCCGTGCCGACCGCCATTGAGTCATCTCGATTCGAAGATAACGGCGATACAGCGCGCTGTTCATTTGGATGACGATACAGCCCAGCCCCAACTCCTGTGTGCCCAGGACCAGGATAGAAACTGGAACTCGGCCGGCTTCCCATACTCGTTCGAGTAGGCGTTCCGACCAAGCTATTTCGAATGACCGCTGATGCCCCAGCAACAGTGATACTCGGCCAATCAGCGGTCGTTGACATTCTCCTGTCCACAGCCTCAGTCCACGCCTTCCGTTCTCTTAGGCCCTTTTTACGTCTCCATACCAGCCAGGCTGCTATACACAGGACGACGAAAATGATGGGCGCAACTACCGCTGCAGCTATCTGACCAGCAGAGATAACCTCTGAATTTGAAGTTGAACTAACGACTTCAGCTCCCGAGTCCGGCGTAGAGGTATCAGCACTGTCCGGAGTTCCCGACTCAGGCTGTGTATACGTCGCGTTCCACAAAGGTCCCGCGGGAAGAGTAGCGAGAAAGGGAGGATTCCCCGCAGGTAGAATGACAAGTTGAAGCTGTATTGTGCTTGAGGAGTTCCACCACCGAGGCTTGAGTGTGGCCTCGTACAGTTCCTTCAGCATTCTTTACCTGCTCCCACACGTATATCATCGGTTTCGGCAGGGAAGGGGCGTATAGATGTATATCGACCATGTCGGCTTCCAAGCATGACGGATCCCAGGTGATGTTCGTAGATTTGAGGGAGTCAACAACATCTCCTTTGGCAGGAGAAAGGTAGAATCCGCCGGTAGAGCAGTCTATAAAACATTTAGCTGCGAAAGGTCGTGCGATAGAGTGGCGTGCATACTATCATCGCGCCGCCGTAGATATTTTAGCCCTCTGGCGCGCCGAGCAAAGTCATGGAATCCGGCCATGACTTTGCAGAGAGCCGTAAAGAGCGTAGGGAGACGCACGCAAAATGACCTCGATGAGTAGACGGACTGCCACGAAGACAAGCGCAATCAAACTTCAGAGGAAAGTCAAGGTGGGGCATTTGTAGACCAGGTATATCGAGGTGTTGGGTAGGATACAGCCCGGATATTTGATGAACAATTACAAGCAACAACATCAAACTCTTTCTCGAGCTCAGTGATGCGCCGGTTGATCGTAACTAAGGAACTCGGATGGTTACACAGGCGCGGGTATCTTCTCGTTTTGATGACAGAGTTTAGTGGATACACATTCAGTACCGTAGGAGGGCTACACTGGGCACTCCCATAGTTGGCTGACGTTGGTTCGGGTAGAAGACAGCTGCACGTGATCGGAGCTGAACCCTGAATATTTGATTCCCGGGTGTATCCGGGATCTTTCTGAAGGGCACTTATATCTCCCTTCCATCGAGGGCGACAATTAACCTTTGAGGCCATTATCCCCTGCGTGTTCACTAGATCCCTCCCATCTGCGGTTCTCACTGTGTGTTCGGTCGGGTTGATATCCATGGTTCGTAGACAGGTCCTTCCAGAGACAATAATTGTCCCATATATGCTTTGGAGTATGGATCCTATGATACGGGGCGCACTCAATTATTGCTTCTGTGCAAATAGTTTCTTACCTTGGTGCGCTACCAGACCCACATGCTCTGTGGCGCAATATTACAAAGTAAGCAGTCGTGTCTTCTGTACACCAATATTTATGCATACGATAGACCACTGCAGCAGCACTGACAAATACGTACATCTCAACATCATGTACGCTACACCGCAGAGATATTGGTAACCGCACTATATGAATGTGTACCGTCCGCTCTTCATGTCACAGAAGGGGATGGGGCATCATTGTAAAGCGAGATAACACCGCACGGTGGGCTTTAGCTGTGAAACCACTTATTTTCCTCCTGTTCACCACTATCCAGCCGGAGCTTCCTTCCCGTTTGCCGCGGTGCTCCGTACAATCCCCCTGGTCACGAACCATCTTCCCAGACCTTCCCTATCAGACGCATTTGGGGAAATGCGGTCGTGTTACGCAAATGTCCTGACTCTCAACGTTCCCGAGGACATCATGTAACGCTCCCTGCGGCTGATAGAAGCATAACCTCTCTCGAACGGGAAAGGTTCCGTCCCACAACCGGCACCCGTGACCAGGTCCTGAAACCTTTTAAGTTGTGGGGCATCGTGTCCGCTATATCATGGCTATCCCTACTTTCCCACCTTTTCCAGACGATGTCCCTACCCACCCTCTTCTCATTATCGACTACGCCCTCCTCAAGGCCGGTGACAAGGAAGAAATCGAGAAGCTATGGGGAGCTGCGAGACAACTGGGATTTTGGTAGTGAGTACGAGCTCAGACTTTGGCTCCCCGTAAACTGATATACTTTCATTCCGTAGTCTCAAGAATCATGGCGCGGAGCAAGAGGCTGATGGCATGTTCGACATGGGAGACGAGACTATGAAACTGCCGATGGAGGAGAAGATGAAGTACGAGCAAGGCGATGACGGGATGTCTTTCGGGTGCGTCACATGCATTCGGAAAATTACAAAGCTAATCAGTGATATAGTTATAAAGCCGCCGGTGCGAATGCCGTGGATGCTAGTGGAGTTACCGACACTATTGAGTTCATCAACATCTCCAAAGACGACGCCCTCGCATATCCTACACCCGTTCGGCGAGAATACCCTAGCACCGTCAACGCCCGAATGCTCAGCACCATCCAGCCCTTCGTCACCAAGTCCGTGGAAATCAATGACAATATCCTCGCTATCTTCAACGAGAAACTTGGCTTACCGGAAGGATTTCTTAAGAAGAAACATAGCCGAGAAGAGTTCAGTGGAAGTGAGGCTAGGACAACGAAGAACCCTGCAGGCTATGATAACGCCCGCTTGGCTATCGGGGCGCATACTGATTTTGGTTCTTTGAGCTTCCTGCACAACCGACTCGGTGGGTTGCAAGGTACTCCCCCCTGGGTACGAAGAGTGGCAGTATGTGAAGGTAATTTTGTACCTTTCGATATCTTCCGCTGCTGAAATCCTGTACTAGCCTATTCCGGGATACGCTATCTGCAATGTTGGTGACGCGTTAGCACTATTCAGCGGAGGAATTTTGCGTTCCAACATCCATCGAGTTGTGTAAGACGTTTCCTCCAATCGTCTCTTGTCGTTGACTGACAGTAACCGACACGTCTAGCCCACCTCCTGGTCCTCAAGCACATCTTGAGCGCTGGTCCCTTGTGTACTTTACCAGACCCGGAAACTCAGTTGTACTTCGACCTCTGGTTGACGAAAGTCCTATAATTGCTGCTGCAGTCCAGAATGCGGATCAGCTCAATACTCCTGTGACGGCAAAGGAGTGGTTCACGAGAAGAATCAAAAACCAGAGGATGAAGAATAGGACGGTACGCACCGTACATTTTTCTACCAATTTCAGTACTTACTATTTTATAGGGACCGGAGACATGGCAGGCGAGTCGAGGAACAGAAGGGGGCCGGGCGTAATAATGCAAAATGTAAACGTATCGAGTGATTATTTCTTAGCCTTTATTGTATGACCAAATGCGACCTTTGTCTCTTCAGACGACGACCTAATGAATCGCGTTCTACGCGTTGTACATCACATGTTGTTAGAAGTTCAGACCCGGGACCGGCTCCTGCCGGCAGCAGTTCGTCTCTAACATCACAGCGTTTTAACGCAGGATAGCCGGTGTCTACACCTTGTCGTACACGCGGAGCAGCGCGGCTTCCAGCAGAATTATAAAAACAAGGACGGTAGTATCAAATAGCAAGGACAGACGTGTTGTAGCGGAATCTCTCGGAGGTACGTTTTCCGTTAAACGAAAGGCCATTTCTTATTCTATTTACTGTGATTGGTTCTATATGCTTCGGCCCATTTCTTGATCGAGAAAGCCTATCTATAGTCTCGTGATGAAATATATCAGCTACCGTCGCCAAAATTTCTCAGAAAATTCCGCAAGCGCAAATTCTACGGTTATCAGTTTTCAAAAACGCTGTATTGTCTCTGGAGCGCAAAATTGCGAGGTGGGAAGGTACCGTTCTGCGGGGCGATTATTCGCCTGGTAGTCGGTTCCCCATATCTTGATTATTGGTACGTCAGCGATGTTATCTGATATATCTGGTTATGCATGAAGCACGGAGATACCCGTTCGTACTTACGTTCATTTCTGAGGATGATGAAACGGCTCGGCATGGGCCCCTAATAAACGTATAAATAAGAATACTTCAGGGCTATTCGGAAAAGTTCTTTCATCCGAACTACACCGTCCTTTTCTCCAGACAACCCTTGCCCGTCTTCGTTGGTTAGAGCCCACATCTCTGGGACAAGTGTCCACCATGGCTACTAAGCCTGTTGCGTTTGGAAGAGTGCGAGTTGCCGATGCCGCCATTACATGGAAGGTATGGGGTGAAGTTTTCGTTCCATCACAACCCCACTTATTCTGTGCATAGGAACAGGCGATGAACGGTTCCGTCGACGCTCTAGACGAGGTTCCATCATCCCAGATACTTCCAGGATATATCGAGATCTTTGAACACCACCTTTCCCCCAATAAAATTCCCTCGAGCAATAAGGACTCGCCGAACGGACCTTCTACTATCATGGCGATCGCATGTTTTCGAACTATCAGTCGGGGTCTCGACTACTGTTATTGCCCAGAATCGGGTAGCCGATTTCCAAATATGCAGAGTGACTTTCCCAGTCTATGACCGTCGATACGTGCTTGGAGTTTCTATTTCGTTTCCGTATGCACTTCCAAGAGTCCTTCTGTCTCAGAATCAATGCCCGACTTTGATTTAACGCCTATGAAAACTACGGTCGCCATGTGTCTGTACTCACTCACAGGATACCTATCCTACTACAGAATCATTACCGCAGATACCGCACTGCATTATCACCTTGTCGAACTTTGGCGGGAGTCGTGCCGTTCCTGCTGTCATATCGTGATCCGTTATTTGAGTTCCGTGTTGTATTCTATTATGACCCTTCAAGAGGCGAAATGGATTGGGAGGTTCCCATTAGAAGTGGACCCGGAGGAGACGGCGAGGCTTTCCTTCAACTCTGTTTTGGCTGACTATGCTGACAATGCTCGAGATCACGACGATGACCTAGACGGTTATTGTCTGAATCTCATGTACCTCATGTGCCAGTCGCCGATTCTTGGAGAAGCGATAGTACACGAGCAGAGTGTAGCGTTTACGTGTAGACGCGTAGACGTATGCGAAAGTATGCTGCGAAGGTCATATGTTCCGTGCCTCCCTCATATTCCAACCTTTGGAAACGCCTTTCCGAATGGGTGGCTTTCGTACGCGGCAGTCTTCCATACTACAATCTCCCAACAGTCCTTACGATGGTCAATAACCACACTTTAGAGACACTGTTACATCTCTGGCCCATTCTCCTGCCTGACGATGCTTATACCGTAAAGCCTTTGACTCCCTCGCTTATTGACTGTGTTACACGCTACGCCTCCTACAGATCAGTCATCAGCCGCGTTTCTCGCTCTATCGCTTCCTTGGACAAGAAGGGTTTCGTGGTCGACGCCAGAGCCTATACGCTGGACATGGTTCAGGCTTGGAACGATCTGAAATCGCTCAGTGTAAATACTGATGCGATGAAAGAGGGGTGCGATAAACTACCCAATGTTTGCTTTGAAGTGAGTTTTATTTTCCTTAAGACATCATCCTTTTCTCATTGTATTCTTTCCAGTGCCAAAGCCCATTCGCAAGGAACATGCAATCCTGTTTCCGGTGTGAAAGCGTTCAATATTGCTCTAAGCCATGTCAAAAGATGCATTGGAAGTCGGGCCACAAAGATAAATGTATTAAGTGTGAGTCCAATGTTTTGAGGCTCGAAACAACTGTAACGAATGGGAACCACCTCAGCAAATATAAGCCTCAGGGACAGGAAATACCTCGCGTACCTCACCCAAAGCACAATCATCGAAAACGAAGTGACTCTTTCACCTATCATATCTGACTATATGAAAGAATTCTCTATCAAAGAGCAGGCTTCGCTGGCCATTGAAGTCGACTTCAGTGAAAGCACAACGACTCCAAAGTTTTCAATCCAGAGGATCGATGCCATAGCTGAAGATGTCGGGGAGATAAAACGGTGGTTTTATACGGATTTCGAGGGAGAGGGGCATAATGCTTGCGGGATTGTAAGGGTTTTGGCTCCTGGGGGCTTTGAGCAGTCTCACATATTTCCAACTGGATGGACCGGAGGAAGGCTATCAGTGTAGAACAACGGCTATCCTACATGTGTTTATTGGAGGGTGTTTGCTCACTGTCTATGAAATGTTAATACAAATAATTGTCGAATTTTGTACGGCTCAGGAAGTGCAAATGTATTCTCCCATTAGACATCGTCGTCTGGTTGCGAAACCTTAGTATTTTGCCCTCGTCACGCATCATCGGTAATCCTTCATGACCCACGAAACTTGCTAGATAAGTACCAGCTTGAACGCGTCCTACAAACGTGAATTTTTATTCCACAATCATCAGTGAGTATCCATGTTTCCTCTTAAGCAAAAGACGAACCTCAGCCTGTTAAACGTGGGTCTGATCACATGTTTCTTGACTTGGAAGTGGGAACGAGATATATCTGGCACCAAGTTGTCTGTGACAAACAATGTTGTCGTATATGTGAGGTTCTAGTGCCGGGATGATACTCGCGAGGGGGTACCGGAATGCCGGCCCGGCACACTTGGTAGGTAGGTAGGTCCAGCCGGATGTCATGAAAAAAAAAGTTGACCCTAGGTCAAAGTTCTGAGGGAAACAATTTTCAAAAATGACAGGTTAGAGCCAAGATCGGAAATGGTCTAAATGTTCGTATGAATGAACACATCGAAAGCAATATGTAGTACTCTTGAACAGTATAATGCTGCTACCGCAACGCGAAAACCCCCTAGGCGAGACTCAGCGAGTTGTGAGCGAGCCGTTGAGTGTGCATTTTTGTCTGATTTTGATCTCTTACGTGATGTCCGACGAGATATGAGCAGGCACAGATGGGCCACTCCAGCAGGTCATAAAGTGATGGACACCTACTTCAAGATATGTCGCACGAAGGAGGAAATCAGGTGCCTCAAAATCGAGATACAACGTGTGAATGTGATTACCTATATGCACGTCGAAGATGCATCTTTACAACACTGCAAGTTCTCTCAACGATGCTACCTTGGCAACAGATGGCATGGACTAGGATACCGTGGTCCTTCATAGCGACTCTCAGAGCGATGGAAGCGACGGCGAGGATGAAGAAAACACCATCGATGAAGAGGTTGAGTATGTTGATATCAGGGGCTAATGCATAGGAATAGGAGTATAAAATCGTTGAATATATATATATTGACTATTAAAACATATATATTCCTACCCAAATTACGGAGTGGCACCTTCAGAACACGGCGGAGTTGAAGACAGCAGGAGGGAGAGGCGGGATGCCGAAAGTAGAAGCGGGAGCGCAACCTCGGGCAGACGGGTGCGAATTCGATGGGCGGATGTGTCAGCAAGGCCTCGGATGTGAGGGAGGGCCGGACCTTGCTAACATACGTGCCAAAGGTAGTGCACTATGTAGGTGCTATTGCGGTGTAGGGGCAAATGGCGATTTAACACTTTTTAGGGACCGCTCGCCAGTGCGACTACTACTACTTACTACTACTAATAATAATAATAGTAGCAAGTGTCCCTGTTGTCAGGGGAAGCCTATTATTAGTGTTAGATCGCCATTTACCAGCTCGGTCTTTCGCTCATCACGTTGCCTAAACGGTTAAACGCTGCAGTGACATTATCAAAGGTAACACGTGCCTAGAACGATGTCGAGGCCGGAGGTCAAACATAAGGTGCTTCCACAGTGTTCTTCCACTTTTCATTGCGACCATCATCGCAGTTCTCAACTCTAATTCCGCTTCTAAGTCGTGCGCAACTCCTGCCCCAAACTGAGCAGTGAGCACCGAGATGACCCATCGGGAGTTACCGTCTAAGTATCCTGGCATATCACGTGGTTACTTAGCATCAGCTGACGTTCGTCCTTCGCTCCCATCCCTTCTTCTCAACTCTGACTCGTTGTCTTATCTCTAGCCCGATGAAAATTTATCGGAATCCCAAGAAATCTCAGCAAAAATTGGCTGGCTGAAGGAGTTGGAGTCGGAAGTAGCGGCGCGACTGGGTATCTCTGCAGAGGATATCGACTCAGTTATAATTCTCCTTGAGGTCAAGAACAAGGTCTTGCATGATGCAAACTATTCACTGATTCTGGGGAGGCTCCGCGAACTCCATCGCCTCCGCATACAGTATCGTCGTGCTCAGCGGATGCTTCCAGGCGATTTGGAAGTCTGTCCATCCCCTATAGGTGTCAGTGAACCCACAGTCATCGTAACCCCCGTAGCACTAACCGGTGCAATTTTAGGCCCCACATCGTGTCGATGCCTCAAGATTCTGGGCTGTCCTGATTGGTATCAATGAGTACACGTCATATCCGCTCCGTGGTTGTGTACCAGATGCACAGTTAATGGAGAAGTACTTAATTGAGGACCTCGGCGTCCCCAGCAATCACATCCAGATTCTTCTCGGATCCAAGGAGCATATGTCCCCCGAAGATCCAATGAACCCCTCCCGCGCCCACATCGTCGGTGCCTTTCTCAGTCTCATTACGAATCCCGAGATCGCGCCCGGCGACAATATGATCATCTACTACTCTGGACACGGCTCATACTATCCACCTCATGCGGAGGAAGATGACGAGACAGAATTCATCGAAACACTCTGCCCCATCGATCGCGACACCCTTGATGGAAACGGCAAACCTGTGCCTGACATCAGCGACCGGGAATTTAACACCATCTTATCCTTAATCGCTCAAGCGAAGGGTCATTATCTCACCGTCATCCTTGACTGTTCTTGCGCTGGTGGCGTCTACCGAAGCTTACCGGAGCCAGGAGCACGTACTTCACCTCCAATGGCGCGCGCGACACTTCACGACATGTTCGTTGCCGGGGAGACGAATCTAATCGGTTATCCTGGTTATCGCCCTATTTTAGCCAAGGACTGGCACCCGGATATGAGCTCCTATGTCGTGCTGGCAGCCTGTAGAGAATTTCAGTACGCAAAGGCGAAGAAACTGAAATGGAAAGATGGCACGGTGGAATACATTGGAATCTTCACGGACTCGCTTGTGCGTGTCCTCCGGTCCGGCCACTGGGAGAAGGAGACTACATACGCCGGTCTTGTCCGCTGTTTGGATAGGACATCTCAGCAGACACCGATCGTTGCTGGAAAACATAAAGACACGTCTTTGGTATCAGGCTTAAAGGTATTATCTGTGGTTTCGTTTATCTGGTTTTGCTGGTACCTTTGTCTGCTTTCTATATAGCTTTAGTTGCTCAATCTGCGTAGGATGTACGTTATGAAAGCAGTCATAAATACCGCCGCTGTATTTTCTCATGTATTTATTAATCGTATGCAATAACCCAAAGACAAGCACGTTTATGTCATCAATAAACACCGGCTTTCAATTTGAGCAAGAGAAATGCTACATCGATGACGGAAGTAGCACCTGCAAGGACTGCTTTCTTCCAGTCTTAGTTGGAAACTGAATAAAGCCGTTACCTGAGGATCGCATATCTGGCACGTTCGAGCGTTTCGCTATCGTCTACGTTCAATCCTAACACGTCAAAGGAACGGTGAGGCGAATCTTTGACCTTTGCTATTCTTATTCAGGCTACTCGAAAACACCAGAAGTTCTGCCTTTGGCTGGCGCGGGAAAGGTTCAACGGGATCATGTATCAACTATCCAGCTAAATTAATCAGCATCTAGTAACTGGTGATGAGCTCAGTGCGTCGCCTTTTCAGCAGATGCTTTAATTATATTATTCCTATTTTTCCTGAGCTGATCAGACGTTTGCATAACAGCAATATCTCTCAACCACTTAGTACTTCTGTGGTTGTAATTTGTGAGCGTAATGTATTATAATTTGATCTTGTTGTCGGGGCCGGAGATTGCTTAGAAACGATGGACCTAAAGGAGGCTGATGATGTGGCGGCCCGTTTTGAGCTTGACTTTTCTTTGCTCAGCGTCATGCGAGATTCGTCCTTCTAACTCTGCAGGCCATGTACCTACTTTAACTCTAATAGCTACACGGGGAATGCTCTTCGTCTTCATGTATAGAGTAAACCGCTAGCGAAGGAACCCAGTTACCAAAGGTTTGAACCTTCGTACACAAATGGGTCCAATCTCCATTCTTTTTTCCTTTTCTCAGCATGTAGTCTAGAGTTCAAGAAATTTCAGAGCCAGAAATAGTATAAAGAACGAAGTTCAGTGTCTCTCGTGGATACAGTAGTGAGAGGCTGGGTTGTAATTAATAAAATGCAACGGGTATGGAGATTCTATTTAACATCCACTTGGAACGCTCATCGTTGACCTAACCCATGACTCGCAAACGTGTTCTGCAGTGTAGTGTACATGCATTAGCCCCGTCAGACCTGTTCTGATTCGCTTGTATCCACACGTCTCGAGCGTTGACGGCTGCGCCGCATCCATCAGCCAGGCAACACAGAAAGGTCGTTATCAAAACTCACACATGCGATTACAAAGTTAAGAGAAAGTGCGTCGATGAAGAGATGTAGCCAGACGATATTGCCTTCCGTGCCCGAGGGTCGTCCATCGCTTTTGAAGAGAATCCATATACCTCGATGAGTACAGGGTAGACGTTGCGGAGTATGTTTGCCCAGACTTCGCCGATATCTGCTTGGGCCAACAATGATTCGACATAGGTAGAGATAGGTACTTACGGTTGACCTGTCGAGCTGCTGGATAGAGGAGTTCCGGAGATGGTTCACGGACGCGTTGGCGGAGTGGTAGGTACTCTGCCATAGGGTCTACCCATTATCTGAAAGAAAAAATCCAAATTAGAGAGAACGAACTACAATGGAAAGAGTGGGTACCTTCGGCCATAAGGTCCATATATGTATACATGTTCCAAATCCTGAATGAACCACTACCTAAATAGTCAGATATCCCTACCTTGAAAAGGAACATATTGAGGCGACGTAGAAAAATGCATGAAATCTGTCCTGCTCGAGTCCTCCTCACTCATTAGTAATCATAGTCTTGGACTTCATTGGTGATGTAGAGCACGTTGGTGCATGTGGGATTGATGGTCCGATTCGCCGCTGCTCGAGGACGGTATTGCAGGGCAGGTGAACTTATCGGTATATTGACGAGCTCAAAGTGACCTCACGAATATGAATGAAGGATCCCGAAAAATACTTACATGAGGTTAACGGAAATATGGAGAGAAGCGGGCAACGGACGGACCTCCCAGATCGATCCTGCATTGCGGGAGATTACAGACTAAGTTTCGATCGTTTCAACTGGAAAAGAACCCTACCTAGCGTTCCCAACAAGAATCCTGCAGACCGGGAGGCGATGCATGGTGTAAACTAGGAAGATAAATAGAGAGAGAGAAAAATGCTAACGAAGGAACGACTTACTCTTGGTTGCTAGCGGGATATGTTAACTACGAGGGGGATTAGTTGAAGATTGGAAGGATTTGATGAAGGCCCTTACATGTATTTACAAACGAAGAGCCAAATACGACTGCTTTTCCATTCTTGAATGCAGCGTTGGCGACTGCGGTGGGGAACGAAACGCTATTATACCGGATTCCTGATTAGATAGAATAAATTCAGAAATAAAAGGTGGGAGTACGTGGTATTGTTTCGCATACGAATACGCCAAGCTATCAACCGAATGTCCCAGACTGTAACCAACGGAGGATGTGTTGACACCAAGTTCGAATGCGAGGAATAAGATAGCTGATGACTCGAACGATTCCACCTTGAACAAGGCTGCGTGCGATGTCTCTTTACCAGAACTATATGTCTATGCAAACGATTAGATTAACTTGGGGGAATGATTTTCTACGTACCGTATACGTTGACTTGGGGTGATGCCTTTCCACCTTCAGATCACGTTCGATAGTCCTGGGGCGACGCGTCGAGTGCTTCGATGAGGTGGGTCGTGGCGCGGCGCGACTCAAGTGCCAGTTCCGCTGGAGACGATGTTATGACAGGCAACGTAGATGGGACAAGCACGGAATGAGAGGGACCGACGAACCAGACAAGAAAGAGGGACTTCAATGATGATGAAGAGATGTACGGCAGGGCAGAGTGGTGGAAAGGGTATTCTAATGATGATGACGAGCTCCTAGGTAGCACCTTGGTCGGCAGAGTTCAAAGACGTGGGTACTGAAGACAACAGTTCCAGTGACACAGGCTCTGTAGGCTCGCGCTCTGGAAGTTCTAGTTCCGGAGACGCCAGTTCCAGTTCAGATGGCAACACTCAAGTCGCTCTGATGAATAACGACGTATACCACCTCTTCGATAAAGCACCACCAACAAGCGATGACCACATTGATTATTTCAGTGACGAATACATTCAGTTCACCAAACAGATCGGCCACATCTTCTCGGGAGAACAAGCTTCGAAATAACAGTCGGAGCAGCTCCAGAAATTGGCTGATTTGCAGAGCACGCTTTGCACCGTGCAGCTCACCAATGTCACTGACAAAGCCTACTACTACTACAAACAGACGAGAAACTACGCCAATGAGGACACCGGTGGTCGGTTCAACCAAGACTTCAAGACGTGGGTTCGGGTATGCCGATTACAAGATGACATACGACGAGTGCCAACTCGCGCTCAACAAGTACAACGCGCTTGCCGATGATATCTTTGGCCCATCCCGCGGACCTATCAACGCCACTTTGCACAACATTGCGCCCTTCGATTCAGGACAGGTAAATGTCCCTGGTATCACTATGATGCTCAGATAAGGGACTGGGTCGCTGATGGGGAAGGGAGACGGAGAGGCGGTACCGTACTACGCCCTTCCTGGAGCTAAGGGTACAGTCGTCGCAAGGAGGAATCAGGCACAAGAGGATTCTGGTGAGATGAGATGGAGGAAGACGGGAAGTGGAGACGGGAATACAGGTGCAGGTGATGGGGAGCGAGATGAGAAAAGGAGTACGGACTATGGGAACACAGGGACTGACGCAGAAGGGGCTGGCGGCGGAGATAGCACATTCAAAGTTCCACTAGGGTTTTTCTCCTACAGCAGTTCCTCAGTGTCCGGGGGCGTTGAAGGGAAAACCAACAATGGCTGCGGTACGGTCGGCTTGCAATTCAAGTACGGTTCAGTCGGTGTTGGTGCTGACACCTCCACGACCACTACTTCCGCAGAACTGAAGATGAAGAGTTTCAGCATCGCATGGCAAGCTGCACTTCTCCCGATACAGAGGTGCATCTGATTTGACGGGCTATCGTGTTGCCAGTCTGATGGCCAACCTCGGGAAAACAGACACTAGTGAGAGCGATGACAAAGATGACAAGGTGCTCTATCCCAATGCAACAAAAGCCTTCGAGTACTGGTTCGGGACCCACGACAGCCCTGATCCTGCCACTGATTACAACGACATTGCGCTCATTATCTACCATCCGATATTCGCGATGGAGTTCGCTGACTGAAAAGTCGTATCAGGAGTTCAAGGAAACACAGGCGTCTGCTGGAGTGTGTTTCCTCTTCCTTTGTTTTGGAGGAAACAGCGGCAGTAGTAGCAACAAGACAACGTTCAGCAATACGACAAGCACGATGACGTACGAAGATTTGTCGGATAATGTGTATTACGCGGGAAGCTTGCAGGGTTCTTTCTGGACACAGTCAAGCGGCTCAGAAGGGATACAGGTGTGAAAAAGACGGCTGCTGGACTGGAGGTATGTCGCTTGTATTGCGGTTGGAAAACTAGGCTAACATGGATTCCTAGGCCATACTGATTCACAACGCGTATTTCTACTGTAGTATTATCAACGTCGATGACGTTCAAGAAAAGCTTGAATGCGCATACCCTTTGTGTTCTCCTTCTTAGCATCGTTAATGAACCTACGACTTCCGTCGCACTGCCTTCAGCAAAAGTGGTTTAAAACCCGTGACAATACTGCTGGATATTTATGCAAGAGTATATTCTGGGAATAGTCAGTGGTGGAGACGATTCTATAAATATAGCTAGCTCACCAAGATCAGTCAAATCCCGCAATGACTCCGTCGAAAACCAAAGCCGGGGGGAAGAGGATATCGACATACTGATATCGCCGTTTTTTATATCTTGAATCGATACCTCAAGAGCAATGACGATAGACGAAGCGAGTGAATATGTGCAGGCCCCCAGCACCTTTGTGAGCGAACAAAGGCATATGCGACCTCTCGATACCAATGGCTCCTCTCGTAGGGCGTCGCCATAGAAGACGGCGACGAGGAAATGTCAATCAAGACAATCCCTAAATATAGAATGTTAGCCAAAGGACTCCGGGATTACAAAGCACACTGACGAAATACGCAGAGCTCGAAATCAGACTGCACACACTCAAAACCCCGAACACCCCCAGTGACGCTATCTCATCGTCGCACGCCCGCCAGGACCGCTCTCGAGCTTGTTGCTGACTTCCCAGAGTAGCGATGTCTCTGACAGAGAGACGAGGTCGAATTGCAATATTGAAAAGGTGCGCACCCCTCAAGGCTGCGCAAACAATACAGCGAGAGCTTTCTGAAGAGGTCGTGTCTAGGATTAGCTGGACACTAGAGAATGGCGGAATACCTACGACAAAAGGGTCCTGGTGCCCCGTAGCTTCTCGATGAAGCTGGTACTTCAATCATGGCATCGAGTCGTTGATGTCACCGGTCGTCCTTCGTGTATCCCTGACAACGAGGGTGCACGGAGCGAACAGCGGAAATTGGATGAAACAATCTGATAGTCGGCTACTGTTAGTATTAAGACCAGTAATCAAACAAAATCCCGCCACGTACTAGTGCCCCACAGAAAAGATGCGCCCAATCCAAGACCTTGATTCGCTTAGAGGAAGGCTATGCGAAAGCCTTCGATGGAGAAGTCAGGGACGTGAGTTCAAAGAAGCAGTGGTAGTGGTGCAAGAGGGATGGATGGTGGGTGCGATGATGGTAGAAGAAGAGCGATGATGGTAGAAGAAGAGCGTCTTCGGCAATATCCGGCTCCGTCCTCTTCCATCTGTGCCGACCGAAAGTTCTCTCTACGTCGGATTCCATGTCGATAAGCTATGAATTCAGTCCCCACCCTAGGCCATGACCTAAGATAGAGCATTGAGGAATATGAATCGTACGGGACTTTTCTACACTATCAAAGGTCTTACTTTCATCCATATTTTTCAGTGACACGCATCCAAATCTGCATTCCACCTGATGGTTATGTTGATCTGTCATTGAGTTCTAGCTGCGAGTAACGAAGGCTATTGAATTCGTGAATTCTTCCAATTAATTTTATGCAAGGACACGAGAAAAAAACATGAATCGAGGATGGAAATTCTTATGCGCAGGGAAAGGAAGGTATCAGCTGCGACGGTTCTTGTTGCATATCGCCCGTGAGAGGTATATCCAGAGCGGCTTCTTCCAGTGATGAGAACGGACACTGAGACTTTAAAACCTAACTTTGGATAATACTGCAGTCAACCGGGCTTACCTCTAAAGCGCGCGTCTATTGCAAAAGGTCACGGCATCCCTCATCTTGGCACATAAGTTAGCAACGAGATATAACTTTTTCATTTTACCGATATGTGAGGGCGCTTGTTCAGACATGGAGGAGGTGATGAGGCCGATTGCGGTGAGAGAGGGAAGGCAAAGGGAGAATATTATATAGAACTTCTCACCGGACATTTTATAATGGCAGGTGAGGGCCTGTGACCGGCAAACGGTGGAGTTGATCTTCTTGAACCTTGTAAGTACTAAATATACTCTTATGCTGTTGAGAAAATTTAGCGCGACATGCGTGTTGATATGGGAAGTGACATTCACATAAATAGGAGAACAGCATATCAATAAGACGATTGGATGGACACCCTGTCAGCCATCATAGCTTTCCATAAACTGTCGCGTAGTCAGTATATGGCTATGCAAGCCCTTATGGTTCGACAGATTGATCACAAGAACCGTGATCTGTGGACTTCTTCATTCGCACGCTCTGTTTTTCTTCCAGGGTCGTTATCTATGGCGCCATCTTTAGTAAATGGACATGAGTGTTCTTGATTGTAAGGATATTGTATTTGAAGCTGTATGCGTTGCCTGCGTGCTCATTCTGATTAGCCAGCGAATGGACATGGAGACAAAAAGAAAAATGATAGTCCAGGACTCAAAGATGTTGTAGCATCGCATTCCTATAGAATATTGAATAGCTCTCTATCTATGGTTCTCTCACTTGTGCTGTATTCTATATTCCCTGTTGTTGAACTCCGTGTCGCATGACGTATAACGTGTTCGAACAAGTGACTGGAAAGGCTTCAGATTAATGAGGCCGAATCTCCAAACCTACCTGTCTCTGGTACTGGAAAACCCGCCTTGACTGTCGACTATGACATCCAGACTTTCGTCGGAAAGTGCAGTGTTCATTGTTGATTTAACGAGGCGAGGTATCAATAGGAATAATGAAATAAGCAAGGATGCGAGAGATAGACGGCGCTTTCATACATACGCGCTGACCAAAAGGTTGAGATATTTGTTCGTTTGTGTACCCAGTGAACAAAGCTTAGGCTTATTATGAAGATTCGTAGCACAGAGTGCAAAAGAGCCATCGTGAAGTATTTGGGTCGTAACCTGACATAGAGTGCACTATATACAGTGAGAATAAAATTGGTATAAGTGATGACTGGTCAAATTGATGAATCAGGATAAAGTTATCTATGTGATCGGTAAAAGTTCCAACGCTGCAGCGACGTCTGGAGGCCCATCGACATCCTCAAGTGACATATCAAAACCCGCATCTCCATAGTAATTATGTTAATTCGTTGGCGAGGCATAACTGCGATGAGCGACATCTATGAATATCGCATATGAATAGGACCAACTACACGGAAGAAGCGAGAAACTCACCAAGTGACGTCTCGTTACCTCTAGAGACAATGTGAGAATTCTTAAGTATAGGAAACGCAGGCATCAGCTGAAGTAGCTTTTGGTGCGTGTCCTGCGACAGAGGTAAATCTAGAATGAGCTCCCCAAGGCACGAAAAATGACGCTGGGACATCTAATATCAATGCTGAAGGATATTATGGCAATGTTCTTACGTCCATGACGCGGGTCAAGTGCAAGATGTCACGGCATCCTGAATCTCGGCATGTATGGACAAGACATAATCTTCTCATTTTACTGAGATGAGCGTCTGTGAGTCGCCGTAATGTTACACCGATAGGCATACATTCTCTATCAAAGCCTACAAGCATGTCATTTGGTTTGCGTGAGATCAGATACGGAGAGACAAACCTGGACCATGGACCTCCAAGTCTTCGACAGTGAGAGGGCCTAATAGGAATCGCATATTCGAATGACATTGAGATATACGTAGCTCCCGAAGAGTTATGGGCACCATATCAGCAAAATCCTGCGGATCCGCATCACAGCGATCCAATTCCAAAGTCACGAGAGACACCTTCGTGTTCTCGAGAACCATGGGGACAAAAGGGCCTGAACCGCCGCTCACGCGAACTAAATTCACATTGACCATCTGTGCGACTATCGGGGCAAAAGATGGAGAATGGACATCAAAAGATTGTGGGAAATTTATGGAGAGGGATATAACAGCAGCTAAGCGCTGGGAATCGAGAGAAAGGAGGGTGGGTCTGGCGTCCTTGTCGATGTCGAATATAACAGTGACGTCTCTCCAAAGGAAAGAACAAGCTATAGGCTGTATAACATGTTTCTCTGCGAGACAAAGCGCACGGAGGGTATCAGGATCGCTGAAGTAGACGATGTATGCAAGCAACTCGTACGGGAGATCCAACAGTTGCATTGAGGTGAGGGTAGAGAAGACGAATTGGCAAGACGTGTACGCTCATATACTCGAAACTCTTGGGCGTCTAAACTTAAAGCCGAGCCCGGGGAACTGATGGAAGAATGGGCAAATCCGACGTGTATGGAAACGGAGTAAGACGTACGTCTTAAGACCTGAACTAAGCTAAACGTTATATATTTGAATGCTTCGGGGGTACCAGTGATGTCGGGCCATGTCCAAAACAAGCAGTCCTCATCGATTCAAGCTGGTAGTCGTCGCCAGAGCCCGACAGGTACCTATCTCAGAAACCATTGTGACTTACTATGAGGTGGCAGTTGTACGTGGCGGTCTTGCTCGCTAGTCGACGTGGTGATTCAGAAAAAAAGGCGGGACACGGTGATTAATCGCTTGGAGATGGTCTACATGATTCGATTCCAGTTCTTTGGACAATCTCTAACCGACATACATTACATAAAACACTGTCAGCAGAAGGCTCGGACTTCATTATAAACCGTGATGTGGGTACTTACAAGTGCATGAAAGGGCTCCCGAGATTACCAATGACCAATCCAAATTACTGTCCTCCCTCATGCGAAACACATACTCCATTCAAGCTGTATGCATGCAAGACCTTGGATGAGATATGGCCGCATCCATCCAACATCCGATCTTCGATCAAGCTTACAAATAAGATTCGTAATTTTCTCTCTATGATGAAAAAAGGCGACGTCAACGATGTCTCAACATCAACGGGACGAAGAGTTATGCGGGTTTCTAAAGACGAGAATGGGGAATAGTGCTGGTGTCAGATTTTCAATGGCCTGGGTAATAGATGTGATGATCCAGCTTTGCATGCAGATGGATCAGGGCCCATCACAGGCATACCATAGCCCACCCTCGCTGATCCTGAGGTTCGGCTTGTACCCTCATGGTTTATACCTTCGTCTAGTGAGTCGAACATTCGAGTACAACATAGTCTATACGTACCGCGGGCAGTCCAAGTCCAAGAATAAAACGCACAATGAACGCTACCATAGGAGGAGTACTGAGTCCCAAATGGTAGAACTGCCTGGCAGTTTGGGGGTCGATTCCCTGCTCCTACTTCTATTAATCGACAAGTCATTTTTTTAGTGGGTGCATATACAACCACTTACGCGCCTCTCTTGAAACAACCCGAGTATGGTTACCTCGGCGGCCGTGTTCAAATACCGAAACTCACAATCGCCGTGGCAGAGGACTTCGTCAATCCTTCCTAGCACCGTTTTCAGTCTCCGTCGTGCATCTGGTAAACCTCCATTTCCCCCATCCACTGTGCGAATAAAGTCAGGTTTGGCCATCACCCCCAGTCTAAAACATGCCTAAAGCACTCACCGCATGGACACAAACTCGTTGATGATCTAGTGATGTTGGACAGCAGATTTATGAAATCAGCGGATGTATACATACCCATATTAAAAACACACTGGTCAGCATGCTAACTCCGCCATTCATAGCAAGTGCGATCAACTCTGCATGCAATGAGAAGATAAATAGATATCGATCGAGGCAGAGCATACCCTAGATGTCATCCGAGTTCAATTTGATGGAAGATGCTGTACAGAGTATCGTATTCACATCTGTAACTGCTTGATCAAAAGCGCCGTCCTGGCTTGGAGATCACTAATCAGATGTTCAGAATCTGCTCGTCTTGTTGAATGCTACAAGGTACCTTGTATATATCATTAACTATGACAATGTATAGCTGACTATACGAGTTGAAAGTCTCCTTCAAATGTTTGTTGGAGACCAACCTTCCTCGCCTTTCCTTCTCATCGACTTGATTTGGGTAGAGTTCCTGCCATTTTCAAGAATGCAAACACTTTCGGTATTCATTTACATCACCACCAAGATGCCCTTGTGTTTAATATCAAAAAACGATATCCACAAACCGTGTGCCTCGTTGATGTCTGTACCGCAATGACATGGGAGCGATATGTGAAAAGTAACATGTGCGACTACGGCATGTCCGGCATGGTAAATTATTGGCCAAGGTATTATCATCATCGAGATTATCAAGACGCTTGGATGCATAGTATACAAGACTCACAATGCTCGGTTCGAGGATAAGACCGAGAAAGATGAATCCTATTCATTCATTGACGATGACCAATCGGACGGAAAGGAGGGGGATCCGTGACATTGTTATATCTCTCTGGCTATGCTTTCTTGATGGGTGAAAATAACATTTCGACTATCTATAAATCTCGTTCAACAATACTCTGGCAAAAATTCATCCCCACCATAGCCAACATCACGATGTCAAACTGCCTCGTACCCACTAAGAACCCAATTATCTTGGATCTTACTTCGTCTTATGGGTCTCTTCTTGCGGGATCTTGGCTCGCCTGTGCGATGTGGGGTGTGTCGAGTCTTCAGGTGTAGGTGTAATTCTGTGGCTGCCTTGCATGATTGACCTTCATCCCTTGCTCAGCTTCATATATTACATGAAGTACGGTCATCACAATTTATTGGAAACCATGTACTGACGAAATACCCTTCAAGCTCCAGCAACATTCATCCATGCTTTCTGAGAATCTTAGTACATATATTTCTTTCCTTTTCGATGGCTAGTTTTAATTTCTGGACAGATAGGTGCACTCTGGCATGTACTTTCTATTAATACAAAGGAGACCTGTCTATTGAGAAGCCGATAGGGTGTTCGATACAACCAATGGAATTCTCGTTCTGAAAGGGCGTGAGTGTACATTGGATGTATTCTATAATTCAACTTTCAATTCCATCAATCAGAGTGGCGTGTTTTGATACATCAGTATGGAAGAATCGAGGGTCTAGAAGAAATGCCACCGTACGTCGATAATAGAACCATTCAGTACAAAGCTAATTTCTTTCACTTTTGTAGGGAAATTTTGGTACGTTATTGGAGCCATTTGGAAATAAGACTCATAATTCAACGGTTCCATAAAAGCATCACATCTGGGTGGAGGTAAGAAAACAGAGAGCACAACTACCACTGGGTCGTACTGATGTTTCCACAGACCATCGTCATCGTCATTGTACAGTTATACTTCATTCGGAGAATCTATCTTTGTGAGTGCTGCAGACATTGCGATCACCTGATGATAAATTGACGTCTCCCAGTCTCCAAACAGGCCATTCATTCAAAAATACAAAAATACACCACCGTCGGAATTGTTGTCATCATGGTGAGCATCAATTTCAGTTTCACCGCCTGCAACTTTGAACTGTATTTCTCATCAAAAAATTTCAGACTATGCTCTCCTCTTGGCAATTGGGTGTGTGGATCTCATTCATAATTCTTCTTGTTGAATAATTTTCGCAATGCACAGTTGTGGTCTTCGGTAGGTGCAAAGATATCGCAACATCCAGAAAGCTTATTTCGTGTTTTTTCCCAAGTATATCTGATAAACGTGTGGGTGACATGTTGGTCTTGCCTGTCGACATCACTTACCTCTACACAGATACGGAAAGCCCTTGGAAGTTGTATCGACACCTCTGATAGTTGTCCGTAACACATTTCCCAGCTTCCATTGTGCTGACAAAATCTAGGGGTTCAACATCTCGTATCTAAGTGTTTCAGTAGCTGTGGATATCGTCGTATCCTTCAGCATGATATTCCTTCTAACTCAAACGGGAACACCTACTATCCCCAAGCACGTTTTTAAATATCTCTCACAGCCTCCTCCTGACATATCCATTCTCTTAGAACAATGCGCATGGTGTACCGCCTCATTACAGTCATTGTACTCAGTGGGACATTCACAGCCGTCACTGCCACCGTCGCTCTCGTCCTTGTTCGTAGTGTCCTCTTTCCATCGAGATTTTGAAGCCCTGAACTACTCTGATGTCAGGTTAAAATCTACCCGACTGCGCTCTATTATAGTATTGTGGAATTCTCGCTCTGCTCCCTCTATTTCAGTACTCTGTTGGCAAATTTGAATGCGAGAGCACACATTCAATCACCTGATGGAATGTTCACGGTGTCCGCATTTAGCGCAGCCCGCCGTAGTAGGGAGAACGATACTCTCGCTCTGGGTTCATTGACTCCCCGCCACGATGGAGTTAGCGTTATTGCAGGAACTACCGCCGAAGAAATTCAGGTGAGCACGGTCAGTCTTTAACGGTAGAACACGTTATTAAGAAAACAGGTAAAGCATGAAAGGAACATAAAGACGGACAATCAGGATGTCTAAGGTGACTATAGCATCGCACAAATTGCAGAAAAAAAATAACTTTATGGTGGGAATGTGATTGTAGGTCATCGGGTAGATCGACTGTTACTATGCCTTATTTATATATCAATTGTGTTTCTTGATAGTCACGTTTCTGCACGTACCTTATGGTATTGCTGAATATCTTATTGAAGCACACCAAAACTCTCTTCATGCCAACGGACAAACCGCACGATACAAACTGGTAGAATTGATGAGGCCAGGCGACGAGTAAGATCACTGCACATTTACCAAAAAGACATTACTGCTGTAACATCTATGAGTACTACGGTAGCAGCCGAGCCTTAGATGATGCCCTGAAGCGGGTCACCAACTCCAGGCTAGCGATCAACTCTTGAGGACATGATTATGATAATCAGTGAGACCTAACTGCGAGTAGGGAGACCTATTAGCTTTGTGAATCTTTCGAACAAAATATTGCGGAAATCTCTATGATGAAAAAGATGTCTCAATGTCAACGAGACGAAGAATTATACTAATTTCTAAATACGAGGATGTGGAAATAGGTGCTGATGTCAGATACACGAATCCTAGCCCTAGGCATGATCGATAATCTCTCAAGCAGTGCGCTTATTCCACAAGTGGTACATGCTTTGCATGGGCCCGGGCAATCGACGTGATGATTGAAAAAAATATTGATGTAGTTGTGCATGCGGACGGATCAGGACCCATCACAGTAATGCCCTAGCCCACGCTCGTTGATCCTGAGAGTCGAGACTCGGCTTGTACCCTCATGCATCATGCTCTATAGAATTACCTTGATCTAGTAAGTCAAGCATTCAAGCACGGTGGGCAGCCCACGTCCGAGAAAACGCACAGTGAACAACCATAGCAGGGGTGCCGAATCCGAAACGGTATTACGGTCTGCCAGTTTGGGGTTCGATTCCCCACTCCTACTTTGATTGATCGGTAAATCATCTTTTAATTGTAGGTCTAAATACAACTACTTACACATCTCTTGGAACATTCCGAGTATGGGGCTGTGATGACAGTGATTCCCCGATGAAGGGATGTATTTGACAACGGATACATACTAGGATGTACCTCTCCGTGAGAGTGGGTATTTATGAAGCCAGTATCACTGTGTCTTGCCCGTTGATATACCAAGAAGATGAATGCTAACTGAGTCTCGACGAAAGGATGAGTAAATTCCACAGGCAACCGGGAGGAAGGCAGGGTCAATGATCGTGTGCACAGCCGCATCGGTCTTCTCCGTCCGTGACACGTTTCGTGGCGCGTCTTCCTTTTTAGGACTACAAACCTTTTCCCGACCGAACGACCATATGTGTCCTCCGCCCCAGTCAAGCACTGCGCCAGGTTCCCGGCGAGAATCTATTCATTGTTATTGATAGGCGTCAAGTAGGAATGAAACATAACCGCTTGTTCTAATATGCGTATTTTTCATGCGAGGACAGGATTGCTCTAAGCAGGATCAAGTGAGTAACATACCTGCTTAAAACGATGGGGATCGTTCATTTCGGATACGCAGAACCCTTGTATTTGTATGCACTGGCTGTACCCTACCGCTTCCCATCCTCAATCAGCTTCCATATACGTATCGTCAGTTTTCCCCGTTTATCCGATTTAAAACGGCACATGTAAAGCACTCTCGAATGGCCAAACTCATCAACGAACTAATTAACAGAGACGATGTGCGTTTTCAAGTCCTGTTACGTCTTACTCATCCTTTGGTAGATGGCTTCTTGCGTCTATTCTGCGATTATCCACCGGGATTTCATCGATTATTTGATAACTAGCATGCCTTTTCCTAGACTCTTATTATGCCTGCACTCTCGCGCAATTACAAGGACATATAAAATTGGCTACGACGTTCAACAACTTCCCTTATACCCGAGTTATCAATCCATACTCACGTTGTGGACGCACACAATGATGCATGAACCTCCCAGTTGAGGTGTTCTTGGCTCGCCGTCGACAGAAATTCCTTTGTCGCTCTTCTTACTACATAAGAGGCTCTCTCCTATCACACCGAGCGTTCACCTCGAGGACGAATGTTTCCGTCCTCGTCATCGGGACGAAGCCACATACCCGTCTCTTTCCCTTCCCCGTTCTGTGCCTCTCAGGAAGCTACATATCCCAACCCGAGTGTCATGGCATGTGGAAGCACAAGTCGATTCTCTGGAACCGGTGGGTCTCCGACATCCTCCGACTCATTACGACCAACGAGAACGACAAAGCGAGCGGTTCCTGTATTCAAAAACCTCCCGGGAACAATTGATGAAAAAGATCTACGACTTGGTATAAATTATTTGGATGGACCGTTTCGCACTGAAAGACGAAACTCATTTTCTTTGGCGAGTATTACATCAGGGTCTACACCGTTCACAAGAGATTTGTTGGTGGGCGTAGTTAGAAAATATCTCGCATCTTTGTCGGTCAAGCAAGAACAACGCGAGACATTTCAGCGATACGCAGTCCTCAGCCGGTCTGCATCCACAAAGTACGGCATCTGGAATACCGACACCTTTTTGAACACTCTCTTTGGCCCCGGGAGCCTCTGACCGCAAACCTAGTACCTCGAGTCCTCCGAATGGAGTCCTCTATTGAGACTACTGAAAATCGTATACCACCCCTCTGCTATTGGGTATTGGTGGGTGGCGACGATGGCGAATTTACGTTCCGTCCCAATGAACCTATCCTTGACGATGGACTCCCCGCGTCTGGGTATTCCCCGTTTTCCTTCCCGGTGCAGCCTGTGGACGAGGGCCGATTCAATAAAATATGCCTTGTACGAGTGAGTGTTGGTGTCCTGGTTCCAGGTAATGGCGTCATACAGCAGGCGAGGATCGTAATACGGGAGGCTCCCATTCATGACCTGATCCCATAACGGTCTCCATATCTCATTCCCGTTTCCAGGTTCGGGATACAGGAAAAGCGTCGGTGCCTTGTAAGCATGCGCAATCACATTCACCAATGCAGTCCATGCATCCTCCGACTGTGCCTCATAATACGTGGGTATGATCTTCGGGCGGAGAAGATATGTCAGCCCTGCGATTCTGTCTATGGGTTTCGTGGAGACTTGGTCCCGCATGTGTGAGAGTACGGCGAATATGTCGGTCTGCTCGGATACGCGCTGTGCGATTTTGTCCAGGGACGATCGCCGCTCGCGGAATTTCGCGGGCATCATCTCGTACACCAGAGTGTTATCGATGGTGGTACCGCCGATGATAGGACGCTTGTTAATCTCTTGTAGAGTCCACGCGCGTCTGAACCAGCTCCTATCAGTCTCGATGTCCCGCTCCTCTGCTATGAATGGCCGCCCCAATCCACAGAAGTAGTACACGACTCTCTCCGCCATCTCATAAACACGACCGATTGAAGGCACGTCCACCTTCCACTCAGTCCTGCGTTTATCCTCCTCCTTGCAGCCTGTTTGTCGCAGGCAAAGGACATCTAACCAGACATATTCCGCCCCTAGATGCAGCATTTCGATCCGGATGTGGTCCATGTTGGTATCTTTGGGGATCGGTACGGGCCATTGGTACCCATTGACTGGCGTTAGGACAGACTTGCGAGACGTCTCATCCATCCACGAGTGCGATATAGCCCATGGGTTTTGGCAAGCGACCCACCACGGCACCACCCGATTACTATACAGATCCCAGACTCGCCGTGGCGGCACAAGTCAGCTGACGATGATGTTATTCACGAGCGCTTCTTCCCGCATCTTTCGGTCCCACGCTTCGCATTTGCGTAGTTTCGTTTTGATGACGTTGTCGTGCCACAGTAGTCGGAGATGAGCGTATGCTGTGCTAAAGTCATAACATTTTCTATCGGTCGCAATGCATTCTCTTTGCAATCCAACTCCGTGTCATTCTTCACATTGGGAAAATATAGTCAAAATGACGACGGCGCCAATTCTTCATTAGCTATTCATATGTCTGGCGAAATGACTATTGACAGACACTGAAAGAGTAGAGTCGCCATGCTTCGTAATCGCCTGATCGCAAGATACTTGATTTACTTTGTCGTGTACAGGATTAATGCGAAATGGAAACCAACAACATAGAAAAGTCGTAAACTTGAAGAAGATGTATTCGAATAACGGGGTGGTAAGGCCGTGTGGGGAGGATGCCATATCCAGGTGTGGGTCTGATGTAGACGAGAGGTCAATCGGTCGGTATATGCATTGCAATTCATCATTGTTGCACCTCACATACGCTCAGCAGAGTAAAATGCGGGAAGTGATTGTGAGAGACGTCATTGATATCATCTGCAGTCGGCATCATGTCGCCATTCCCTTCCTTCGTCGTATTTGACCTCACCACGTCATCTAGCCTGAAACGCTCGCCAAGTAATTGGGAGTTGGGGCCCGGTGAAACGACCATCCAATCCGCCGATAAGTGCTTCGGCCGCAGTTTGATGTAGATAAAGCATTGGAAAATCACAAAGAGTGAGGGATAACTGGGAGCGATGGGTGGCGGGACGTGTCTGCGAAGGGGCGACTGAGGCGGGGCGCATACAGCATGGCGGTGAACAAAGTGGGTGAGTATATGCACCAATTTGCGTCAGAAGGTGCATGCATCCTCCTGTCAGCCATAGCCTTTCCTCTCGAAGGGCATCCGCATAGAAAGCGTAAACGAGGAAACCGCACTCATTACTCGGTAATGTCAGCCTAAGGGATGATCACAGAACACACTGACTCATCTATAGATGCACTCACAAACCCCGGCGAGCACCACCAGTGACTAAATCCCCTCGTCGTACATCCGCCTGAATAGCCATCGAGCGCGTTAATGATAGCGCTGAGCGTAGCGGTCCCTTGATAGCGATTTTGGTCGTATTGCGACATTGAAAAAATGCGTGTCCGTCCTTGCCGTGCAAAAAATACTGCCTGAGAGCTTTCTGCAGGAGCAATATGTAGGGCTGAGCTGGACACGAAAAAGGGCGACATACCTACAACAAAAATTTATCCTACCACGGGTGCTCCGTGGCCTCTTGATGAGCCTCAGTGCTTCAATCATGGCGTCGAGTCACGGGTCGTCCTCCGTACATTTTTGAGAACGAGGATACACAGAGCGAACAGCGGGATTTGGATACAGCAGCCTGATAGTTGGCAATTGTGCGCATCAAGACCAGTAATCAAAAATGCATGGCCACGTACGGACGTCCTAGAAAGGATGGGCCGAATGGAAGACCTTTGTTCCTCTGGGGTAAGACTATGCGGAAGCATTCGACGGAGGAGTCAGGGACGCGAGTTTTCAAGAAACAGGTGCAGAGGTGCGATGTGATGGGTTGATTGATATATTTGACTCTGTGCTGATAACGGAATCAAATTTCATGACTTGAGTGCAATAGCCTCAACAATGCTTACCCCAGGACGGAGACTAGTTCACGATGGCAAAGAGAAGTGGTTCCACTTAATGTGAGAAAGTACAAGGCTATATAAGTGGGCAAGTACTGTGCTGGAAGTCGAAGATGAATATGAATGTGCGCTGAAAAGCGTAAGTTTTAAGGCTCACGGGAACTGCCTAGTATCCGACATGAACGATCCCCATCGTTTTAAGCAGGTACGTTACTCACTTGATCCTGCTCAGAGCAACCCCATCCCCGCATGAAAAACATGCATATTAGAGCTAGCTTCTGTCTTGTTCCATTACTACTTGTCGCCCAACGATAACAATGAATAAATGCTTGCCGGGGACCTCACGCTGTGTTTGACTGGGGCGGATGATGGTCGTTCGAGGTTGGCAGTCCTCAAAAGGAAGGCACCACGAAACGTGTCACGGACCAAAACAAGAAGACCGACGTGGCTGTGCACGCGATCATCGACCTGCCCTTCCACGTCCTCCCAGAATTTACTCATCCTTTCGTCGAGACTCAGTTGACCTCTGTATTCGGCGTATATCAAGGAGAAAGACACAGCGATACTGTCTTCCACGATACCCAGTCTTGGATCAGAATGCTGCCATCTTCTCAACGATTCTTCGCCCAAGTCTAGCATCTTCAAGGCGACACTGAGCTCCCCTCTCCCAGAAGTAGGAGTGAGGAATCGACCCCCAAAATGAGAGGTAGTTCTACCATTTCGGATTCGGCACTCCACCTATGGTAGCGTTCACTGTGCTTTTTATTCTTGGACTTGAACTGCCCGTGGTACGTATAGCCCATGTTATACTCGAATGTTCGACTCACTAGATGAAGGTGATTCTATAGACCGTAAGGGTACAAGCCGAATCTCAGGATCAGCGAGGGTGGGCTAGGGCATGCCTATGATGGGCCCTGATCCATCCGCATGCAAAGCTGCATCGTCATGATCTCTATTACCCAGGCCATTGAAGATCTGACGCCAGCACTATTCCCCAGTCCCATTTTTAGAAACTGGTATAACTCCTCATCCTGCTGACGTTGAGACGTCGTTGACGTCGTCTTCTTTCATCATAGATATAAATTACGAATCTGGTTCGTAAGCTTGGTCGAACATCGGATGTGGGATGGATGCGACCATATCTCATTTAAGGTATTGCGTGCATATAGCTTGAACGGAGGATGTGTTTCGCACGAGGGAGGACAGTAGTTTGGATCGGTCATTGGTAATCTCGGGAGCCCTTTCATATGCTTGTAAGCACCCACATCACGGTTTATAATGAAGTCCGAGCCTTCTGCTGACAGTGTTTTATGTAATGTATGTCGGTTAGGGATTGTCCAAAGAACCGGAATCGTATCATGTAGACCATCTCCAAGCAATTGATCACCGTGTCCCACCTTTTTTTTTTTTGCACCACTACATTGATTAGCGAGCAAGAACGCCCCGAGTAAGAGCACTGCTACTTGATAGTAGGCTACAATCTTTTATGGGACAGGTACTGGTTGCGATCTGGTGACGAGTACCAGCTTGAGAAGATGAGGACTGCTCGTTATGGATATGGCCCGACATCACTGTTACCCCTGACGCATTCATATGTATAACGTTCAGCTTAGCGCAGGGCTTAAGACGTACGTACGTCTTGCTCTGTTCCCATGCTCGTCGGATTTGCTCAGTCTTCCATAAGCGCCCCGGGCTCGGCTTTAATTTTAGACACCCAAGAGTTTCAAGTATGTGAGCCTATACGTCTTGCGAATGCGTCTTCTCTACCCTCGCTGCAATGCACCTGTTGGATCTGCTGTACGAGTTGCTTGCATGCATCGTCTACTCCAGCGATCCTGATACCCTCCGCGCGCTCTGTCTCACAGAGAAACATGTTATCCATCCTATAGCTCGTCCTTTCCTTTGGAGAAACATCACTGTTATATTCAACATCGGCAAGGATCCAAGACCCAACCTCCTTTCCCTCGATTCCGGGCGCTTAGCTGCTGTTACCACGGATGATCATGCTGAGTACGTGGAATATTGATTTGAACGCGTACTCCTCGTTGACGACTCTCCCTGTATCAGCACAGATTTGGTACTGTACTCAGATCCCTCAAAGCTCATGTATCTAATTTGGCTCGCTGCCGTTCCCACAATTATCGCTCGCGTATTTCGTCCTCTCCAGGAAAGTGATGAAGAGTTTTTATATGACACCAGCTATGTATCCGGGTTATCGGCAACCAGCCTGATTTTTAGTAACTTTACAGTCAAGCAACTGACAGACAGACGTTAAACGGCTCGATGCGATACATCAATAGAATGCCACCGTACATCAAGAAGATGCTCGCAGCAAGGAGAACAGCCGACAGAGATAGATCAGACCATTATACTTTTCGAGGAAAACAATTTATTCATCATGCTCGCAGGAGAGGTCGAGTACTGTTAAGAATCGGACTAAATTGAGTAATACACGAGATAATGAATACTCGAGTGAAACCCAAGTTATAAGCGAGGATGTCCGAAAGCCGAGTTCCAACCACCAAGAGAGATCCGATATGGGTGTTAACAAGCGCTAGGTGAAATCAACGGGGGGCTATCAAGCGCTAGGCATACCTAACAAGGTTTCCAACAAGCGCTAGGCGTAACCAATCAAAGATGCTTGAATCACACAGTTAAGTGGACGGTGAAGGGTGTCAAGAATTAGATTCCGTTCTGAGTAGTACAGACAATATTTATATACTAGGGTTTCGAGTCATTAATATTCTACAATGTTCCATTATATTCCAGTAATTGGAAGAAGAAGAAGGGGGAAAGTAAAAGAAATTGCAAGCGAGTCACTGCCAATGACCGAGAAGTCCGAGTAAAGGCATATGTTGACTCATATGCGACTGGAAAAGGACTGATATCCATAACAAGTACAGTCGTGGTCTACTATGAGGACTGTCAGCTAATCACCACAGTGTTCGTTTAGGCTTTGAATTGGCGATACTCTACACATTTTCTAACCATTAATCCCAGTTATAGACGACGAACTGGATAGAACTCACAACATAGAGGCTATAAATGTCGGTGATCATGGTCGCCCACATATCAGGTTGAATATAAACGACAGATCCCTTGTGGAGAGGGGGCAAGTCGCGTGTTTGGATGATTATCACCGGGGGAACCTTGTGGCGGTGCCATGACCGCTGAGACATATCAGGGAAGAGGGTATGTATGCAGTCGATAAATGCCTATTCCAGAACGGAGTAGGTCAGGGTAAATACAATCGTGAAGTTCAGAATAACGGACCTGGTAAGTGAGTACCTGGGACTTTAAAATGGTGACACTCCGATCCTTGTGAGTAACGACGATGTAATTGAGGGACATAGGGATGGACGTTGGCTGGGGAGCATACGTGACCTGCATAGTGGACAGGGACTGGGTAGTGTATGCATACTGAATACTGGACACAGATTGGGTGGCGTATCCTGCCTGGGTAGTGGACATGGATTGGGTAATGGACATGGAATTGGTAGCGTACACCGACTGGATAGTAGACATGGACTGGGTTCCTGACTTGTACTGGGCTGTAGGCTGGTATACAATTGTGTACATGGTGGTTTTGGTGAGAGAAAGATCGCTTTAAGAAGCCTCTTTATAAGATAGCGTGCATATTGTTCCCCAGTTATCGAGCTGATAGGCGCGCAACATCATAATAGGCATGAGAGTACGCGTTGCCATCACGATGTACAGATACCATGTATTATGAGAACAAGCAGATTATATTTGAAAGAAGCCGGCAGAATCAACCACACCCTTTATTTCAGATTTTCGCTGCGCTTATGGAAGAAAGGACTAAGAGAGTCTTAGCGATGCGGCGGTGATGGCAGAAGAAGATCATCTTCGGCACTGCCCAGCTTGGTTGATGTATCCCCCTTTCATTGATAAACAAAGCAGCAATTGTTGTTATTCTTCCATCTCATTCCTTAGTGACGAATTCGAAAGCAGGCTTAAGCGCTGCGAAAATCTGAAATAAAGGGTGTGGTTGATTCTGCCGGCTTCTTTCAAATATAATCTGCTTGTTCTCATAATACATGGTATCTGTACATCGTGATGGCAACGCGTACTCTCATGCCTATTATGATGTTGCGCGCCTATCAGCTCGGTAACTGGGGAACAATGTGCATGCTATCTTATAAACATACCGCGGGCAGTTCAAGTACAAGAATAAAACACACAATGAACGGTACCATACAAGGGGGTCTGAGATTTTTTTGTAATTACACCCAGTCGGTTTTTTTAAGCCTTGGTCTGACCGACCGACCGTGGGAATAGCATACCACATCTGATATGTCATGCCATATTGGGCGATGACATGGCAACAGTCTCTTGTTTTCTCGCTTGTTTCTAGCTACCGTTTACTACGCTTCGCTGGACAACACGCCTCACAGACCCAGTCTTTTACTCTCCGAGACAGGCCTACACAGGCTATATGATACTAACCCAAAGGTCAGCTATGTAGCATCCCATTTTCAATGCTTGCAGGTTTCTTCCCTGTTTTTGAGAGCATGTCGAATAACAAGCGTTGTTTAGGGCGTTTTGCATTGGCTGCTTTTCTTCCGTTGTGTGTCAAGGCATCTCTCCTTGTTAGTATGGATTGCATCGAGAGCGGTTGCGGGCGCCGCGCCAAGATTGATGATATCCCCGCATGCCGGGCATAGAATCTTTGCTTGCATCAGTTATGATTATCACGGTGCTTCTGCTGTCGGAGACTCACATGGTGCTTGCAGCTCTTTTATATGTTTATTTTTGCATGCTAGCATAAAAAATTCGAAGGCCGATGGCAAACTTCACCAAAGGAAGCAGATTAGGTACAAATTTAGTACGGATTGCCAGTTGGGGAAGCTCTTCGTGCTTGGGACACGATAAAACACCAATTCTAGCTCATTATACTACTAATTAGTGCTCAAAAAAATTTCGACACTTTTTTTAAGCATGCCTGGGGGTGACCGACCGACCGGCTGGGTGTACCGGAACAACGGTCTGAAACCCCCTTGGTACCATAGGAGGAGTACCGAATCAAAATGATAGAACTGCCTGGCAGTTGAGGGGTCGATTCCCCACTCCTACCTCTGGCAGAGGAGAACTCAGTGCAGCCTTGAAGACGCTAGACTTGGGCGAAGAACCGTCTAGAGGATGGCGGGAGTCTGATCCAGGTGAGACTGGGTACTGTAGTATTACGACCGCATATTCACATAACGCATAACGCGGCACTCTGAACTGAACCTAAGTCATATTATATAATGCGTAATGCGGGGTCATGAACATGTTTCAGGGTAAACAGTATTTACTCTTTTTTTTTTTTTTTGCGATTTTTCGGCTACTTTAGGCCTGATCTACATTTTTTTGCCTCGGTCGATCCAGTCTGACAGTTTGAAGATGTCCGACATAATTCTGGAGTTGTGGCGATGTAGTTGGTGAGTTGGAGAACGACAGCGATGTTATGAGGAGGATCAATGGACTTCATATGAAAATAAACTCTATTGTCGTACTAGATTACTAGATTTTCTTATCAGATTTGGTAGTCCATCTTTAGTTGTTTTACGTAGTCATGAACATGAACCTATTCATAATATATAATGTGTAACACTTGGTTTTGAACATAAAGCCAGGTGAACCTAAGTCATAACGCATAACACCCAGTGAACATCGGGTCGTAATACTACAGTATTGTGGAAGCCAGTATCGCTCCTTGATATACGCCGAAGATAAAGGTCAACTGAGTCTCGACGAAAGGATGAGTAAATTCCGGGAGGACGTGGAAGGGCAGGTCAATGATCGCGTGCACAGCCATATCGGTCTTCTCGGTCCGTGACACGTTTCGTGGCGGAACACCGGTGCTTCCTTTTTTGAACGACCATACTATCTATCATTCGCCCCAGTCAAACACAGTGCGAGGTCCCCAGCAAGCATTCATTCATTGTTATCGCTAGGTGTCAAGTAGCAATGGAACATGACTGACGCTAGTTCTAATATGGGCGTTTTTTATGCGGGGATGGGGTTGCTCTAAGTGGGATCAAGTGAGTAATGTACCTGCTTGAAACGAGAGGGATCGTTCATGCCGGATACGCAGAAACCTTGCATTTGTATCCACTTGCTGTACCGTATCGCTTCCCATCTTCAACGACTTCCCTTACACCAGACTTATCAGAATACATACTCACGTTATGCACGCACACGATGATGCACGAGCCTTGTGCAACTGCTCCACCTCCCGGTTGAGGTTTCTTCGCTCGTTAGCGACAACAATACCTTTCTCACTCTTCTTCTTACGTAAGAGGCTCTCTCCTATTACACGGAGCGTTCACCTCGAGGAAGAATGTTGCCGTCCACGTAGCATGGTATCGGAACGAAGCCACATACCTATCTCTTTCCCTTCCGCGTAGAGAGCGTATTATTTGTGGAATACGTTCAATTAGCCACGGGCCAGTTTTAATTCGGCGCTTTGACATCTATCTCCATAACCAACCTTATTTGTAGTTCCCTGCTCCAATCGTTTGAGTAAGAACGATATAACAGCAACACTTCCGCGGCCACGAGTATTCATATAAAGTCTCTTGAGTCCAGAGATTTTAATGGACCCTCCGTCGATGCTGAGTCCATTCCCATAATTCAACAACCCGATGAAATCCTCACAGCCATTCGCCGTCCCAACTGCAGGGGAATTTCCGTAACTAAGGAGGAGGCGGAGCCACAGTACCTCTGCTCGAGATTTCTCCGCGACTGTCTCTCCCTTCGGTTAT
The DNA here is from genome assembly GCA_030407055.1 of Armillaria mellea. Classification (NCBI taxonomy): domain Eukaryota; kingdom Fungi; phylum Basidiomycota; class Agaricomycetes; order Agaricales; family Physalacriaceae; genus Armillaria; species Armillaria mellea. The sequence continues at coordinate 68,463 of JAUDZF010000020.1, forward strand.
GTGCTTCGCAGGGATCCATATATCCCACCTCGGGTGTCTTGACCACGAGGAAGTACACGTCAATTCTCTGGAATGGGTGGGTCGCTGACGTCCTCCGACTTATTAAGACCAACGACAACGTCGAAGCGAGCGGCTCCTGTACTCAAAAACTTGCCGGGAACAATCGATGGAAAAGTTGTACAACTTGGTATAAAATATGTGGATGCACGATTTCACAGTGAAAGACGAAACCCATGTTCTTTAACTAGCATTACATCAGGATCTACCATTTCGACAACAGCGTACACACAGAATCGTTAGCGGGCACATTTAGAGAACATCTCGCGTATTTGTAGTTCAAGCAAGAGTAACCTGAGACATCTCAGCGATGTGCAGAGTCCTCAGCCGGTCTGCGTCCACAAAGTACGGCATCTGGAATACCGACACCTTCTTGAACACTTTCTTTGGCCCCAGAAGCCTCTGACCGCAAACCCAGTACCTCGAGTCCTCCGAATGGAGTCCTCTATTGAGGTTACTGAAAATCGTATACCACCCCTCTGCTATTGGGTTTTGGTGGGTTGCGACGATGGCGAATCTATGTTCCGTCCCAGTGAACCTATCCTTGACGATGAACTCCCCGTGTCTGGGTATTCCCCGCTTTCCTTCCCGGTGCAATCCGCGCACGAGGGCGGATTCGATAAAATATGCCTTGTATGAGTGAGTGTTGGTGTCCTGGTTCCAGTAAACGGGGTCATACAGCAGGCGTGGATCGTAATACGGGAGGCTCCCATTCATCACTTGGTCCCATGAAGGTCTCCATATCTCATTCCCATCCCCAGGGTCGGGATACAGGAAAAGCATCGGAGCCTTGTAAGCGTGCGCAATGACATTCATCAATGCAGTCCATGTGTCCTCCTCCGACTGCGCCTCGTAATACGCGGGTATGATCTTCGGGCGGAGGAGATACGCCAGCCCTGCGATTCTGTCGATGGGCTTCATGGACACGCGGTCCCGCATGTGTGACAGTATGGCGAATATGTCGGTCTGCTCGGATACGCGCTGTGCGATTTTGTCCAGGGACGATAGCCGCTCGCGGAATTTCGCGGGCATCATCTCGTACACCAGAGCGTTATTGATGGTAGTACAGCCGATAATAGGATGCTTGTTAATCTCTTGTAGAGTCCACGCGCGTCTGAACCAGCTCCTATCACTCTCGATGTCCCGCTCCTCTGCTGTGAACGGCCGACCCAATCCACAAAAGTAATACACGACTCTCTCCGCCATCTCATACACGCGTCCGATTGAGGGCACGTCCACCTTCCACTCAGCCCTGCATGTATCCTCCTCCTCGCACCCTGTTTGTCGCAGGCAGAGGACGTCTAACCAGACGTACTCCGTGCCTAGATATAGCATTTCGATCCGGATGTGGTCCATGTTGGTATCTTTGGGGATCGGTACAGGCCACTGGTACCCATTGACTGGCGTTAGGACAGACTTGCGAGACGTCTCATCCATCCATGCGTGCGATATAGCCCATGGATTTTGGCAAGTGACCCACCATGGCACCACCCGATTACTATACAGGTCCCAGACTCGCCGTGGCGGCACAAGCCGGCTGACGATGATGTTGTCCACGAGCGCTTCTTCCCGAATCTTTCGGTCCTGCGCTTCGCGTTTGAGTAGTTTCGTTTTGATGAGGTTGTCATGCCACAGTGGTCGGAGATGAGCATATGCCGTGCCAAAGTCGTAGGATTTTGCGATGAATGATTTCAAAAGGGAGGATAAAGATGGGGTGAGAGGGCATTCGGTGTTGAGGGCCTCGTTGAGCTGTTTGAGCAGACCATCGACGCCGAGGTCGGCGCAGGGGATGTCTGCGAGGGAGGGCGGTATTATTCGCTTCCTCTGATGTACGTGGCCATACAAGCATAAGCGTTCAAGCACTTCCTCCACCTCGCTGCTATCGATGATTTTGTAGACTTTGAAACAGGGTTCCAACCAAAAGGAATCATCATATCCGATCGGCTCCCGACTTTTGACTCTCGTCTGAAAGAGATTAGTTTCCGCCCGCCTGGATGCGATGTATCTGCTTACCTCGTCAACAACATTCTCTATAGCTCGCAGTGCATTCTCTTTACAAACCAACTCCAAGTCATTCTTCACATTGGGAAAAATACAGTCAAAATGACGACGGCGCCAATTCTTTATTAGCTAACCATATGTTGTCAACTGCTTTGGAAATAATTTCGCGTCAAGTGATAAGACTCACTAATATGAACCCCTTCGCGGGTGGTTTTCTCTTTAATTTTCGAATGATATCGTCCCGACGGCGTGGACGCCATAGTCGCTGTGCAAGTTGAAATGAGATCGCTTGACGCATTTGAAGCAACACACCTTCCTCTGCGGTAGAGAGTGGTCTGATTTCGCCATGTGGTGGTAGCAGGACACTACACCGTCCTATATCGTTAAATCAGTCCCGGTACCGAACATTCGTCATACCGCACAGCCTTTCAAGCCCGGCGCCCAATCACCCGTGGTATCGACGGTATTCGCAGATGCCGATTTTGCTTTCGGCTCAAGGACCGAGTCTGGCTTTCAGATCTAGTCTTGAGGAGTATCTGATCTCGAACATGTGCGAAGTGGTGTGGTACTAGTAGTTGAAAAAAAAAATTGATGAGCATGTTCTGAGAGAACAGGATTAGAAACACAAAAGCCGTGCGCACCTGCCAAGTTGTAATGGAATAAAATGGCGAGTAGCTATCTGTACCGATGCAAGCACGTACCCACACGGAGGCGCGATTCGATTAGAGACAACACAACCCAGTTTATACGAATGATGGCAGTCGCACAGACCCTATGTCCAAATAAGGAAGGCTGATTCTAAATTGTCCGGTATTCGGTCCGGTCTAACCACACCCCGTTCATTTCCTCGAGCGCCTTCTACAATACATTTGAGAGAAACGAGGATACTCCCGGCACTGAAAATACTTCGTGCGGGGCAGAAACCAATTTCTTCGTTCGCTGACATCCCACGTCCACTTCTCATAGAATGCAAAGGAACAAAGATACAGCGTTCGAAAGCCAGGGGCATAGGAAAAAAAAAGTTGCGATCCAAAGTCTTCGCCGGTGCAGCATATCATCTGATGGAGCATGCAGTTTGGCCCTTCTAGACCATATTTTGGGTATGGTTTATACTTGGAGAGAGCACTGCCGGTGACGAGTTCAAAGATCTTTGGATATGCACGACAGCGGATCGAAGAGAATAACACGTACCAAGCATCCGAACATCCACATGTCCGACTTTCCATCAAATGGTCTGTTAATCATTATGTCGGGAGGACAAAGTGATAAAGGGGAATTTTCTTTGCGACTGTGGGTGTCGATGAGTTGCGCTATAAGAATAGGTGAGCAATGAAGCAGCAACAAAGGATATGTTTGAAATTACCACTGTGAAAGTCAACCACCACAAAAATCTGTTGCACGGCCTCGTGGCTGCGAGACCACGGCATTTACTAAACCATCATGAGAGCATTCCAGGGGATGTCCATGAGACGGGGTTGGACGCAAGAAGCTTGTCAACATCTTTGGTGGACATAGGAGTTTCTAAGAAAATGTTATCGCGCTTCAGATCACTGTACACGACTCCGCGATGACTGTGTGCATGAGCGATGCCTCGAAATAGGTGCGGCATGATGATGTGTTTGGATGGGAAAAGGAAGACGCCGCGCTTCGCGAACAGCGACTTTACGTCTCCGCCGAGAGCCTTGGTGACAAGGCAGAGGTGCTGATTTGCGCTGTCTTTGCCAGGAAAGGTAAAGTGGGACTTGAGCTGAAGACAGTATATACTAGAGCTCCAAACCCCCAGACGGGACCGGAATTCGCAGAAACTGTAAAGGAATGGGACTGAATAGAAATTAATCCCATACTGAGTGAAGGAAAAGATCGCAGGACGAGGTCGGGTAATGGCGGGACTGAATAGAAAGAACTCCCACGGTAAGCTCCTTGTAACGTACATCCTACGCAGGTTGCGCAACTGCAACTATCTACAAAGGAAACGAAAGGATTAACGAAGCAATATTGAACAAAAAAGCCGATTTTACCCTTAATCCTGATACCAGAGACGTGCGTCTTTATATGTTCCAGCAACGACCAGTGTTTGCTGAGACGTCGTATCCAAACAATGGACAAGATCATTGTATGTGGTCTCTTTCCTCCAGTGATCCGACTGGAGGACACGCACCAGTGAGTCTGAATATTCCAATGTACGCCACGACGCCATCGTCCCGTTTCACTTTCTTCGCCTTTGCGTACTCGTAGTCTTTACAGGCTACCAGGACGACATGAGAACTCATATCTGGGAACCAGTCATTTGCTAAAATTGAGGCATAGCCAGGATGATGCTTCAGAGTATCCTCCCCGGCGACGAGCATATCATCGAGTGTTGCTCGTGCCAAAGAGGGAGATATACGTGCTCCCAACTCGGGTATACTCCGGCAGACACCACCGGAATGACAACAGTCGGGGATGACTGTGATGTGGTTGCCGTTTGCTCCAGAGATGAGCGTGAGTATCGTGTTAAACTCGCGGTCGCTGATGTCGAGCACTGGTTTTCCATCTTCTCCAGGAGTATCGCGATCGATGGGACACAGTGTTTCGATATACTCTGGCTCGTCCTCGTCCTTCATATGGTATGAGTAGTATGAGCCGTGACCCGAGCAGTATATGATAATATTTTCGCCGTGCGCGATCTCTGGGTTGGTAATGAGACTGAGAAGGGCGTCGACAATGTGGGCACGGGACAGGCAGATAGGATCTTCGGGGGACATATGCTTCTTGGATCCGAGAAGAATCTGGATGCGATTTCTGGGGATGCCAAGGTCTTCAGTTAGATACTTCTCCATCAACTCTACATCAGGTACACAACCACGGAGCGGATAGGATGTATACTCATTGATACCAATCAAGACAGCCCAGAATCTTGAGGCATCGACACGGTGCGGTTCCTTGAAGTTGAGTGATTAGTATTATAAGATATTACCACTGTGGCTGTGACTTACACCTGGCCGTGGTGGACATACATTCAGTTCGACTGGAAGCTTCCGTTGAGCATGACTATGAGAAAGGTGGAGAGCATGCAGCTTGAGGAGCTCTACCATGGTAGGTGAGCCTCCGTTGTGCAACGCGTTTCTCTTGGCCTCGATGAGGACCGTAGCCGAGTCGACATTCTCTGCAGAGACACCGAGGTGCTCTGCCAGACTGCTACGTCCGACTCAAACTGCTCTAACAGAAATAATTCTTCCGCATTTCTTTCGAATTCCGATGATATAGCATCGGACTAGACATAAAACGATGAGTCAGAGTTTAATATTAAGAACGGAGAGCCAAGGACGAACGTTAGCTGGCGCAAGGCAGCCACGTGATATGTCGGCAGGGGTGGGCGGCAATTCCCGAACAATCATCTCTTTACCGTAGCAAGAGCTGATAGTCTGGGTGACGGTCACCCCATGAAGAGAGAAGGAAAGGGCTCGCCAGCATCTTTTATACTTGAGTGCCATCATTGTTTTTTATTGTGTTCACGGCGAACGGACCCTATGTCCAAATAAGGAAAGCTGATACTAAATTTAAATCAAGGTCCCTAACCACATCCACTAGTCAACCGTCGCTATTCCACCATCGATTTTCTTGGGATCCCATTTATCGACTCCCCCTCACTCTGGGCGTAGCTGCAGATTGCTTAACCAGACCTTAAGGCCGTAACTTTAACTTCAGTGGATTGTGGCTAGGTGCAAATAAGGGCCCCGGCGACTTGAACCTCCATCGGTATACATTATCCTCTCGTACTGGCATTGCATTTCGCCCTACGATACTTGGGCCCACAGGTATCTCCAACAACCACCAGGCAGGCTCCTATAAGTCCTTAACGACTCGCAGTGATTCGGTCATCTTCTCAGATCCGTGGCTGCAGCGACTCGAAGATAAAGACCATCCGTTTGCTGGCTGTTACTTCCGTTCATCGTGCACCTCCTCCTTTTCTCTTGCGTCCTTTAATTTTGTCCTTGTCCCACTCCCGTTTCCTGTGTGTTGTGTTCGTGCATCGGTTGTGTTTCCATGCTTTGTTGTTTCCTATGTTTGCGTTGCGATTGAGTGTCTGTTCCGTTTTTTTGGTCGATTTTTGCTTTCCTTGCGCCCGTGCACTGCGCCGTGTTTCTTTGACTACTTTTACATTTGGTGATCATCTCCGACGTCGAACAGGTTGATGACATAGTTTTGTTTTCAACACCGGACCAAGGTTTGCAGACAGAATTGGATCCTCTGCTCGACTGTTGTCGTACACATTCAATGACTGTTCTCCGAGGCAAAGACCAAAATATAGATCAGTCCCCCCCGTCTTGCCACAGTTTCATTTTTGACAAGGACCTGGAGTGTGTCTCCAAACACAAATACGTCGGAATTACACCATCTTCTAACTGAGAGTTGTTCTTTCAATCTTTCTCATTTCGGGATTTATTTCTGACTGCCAGGCAAATTCTTAAGGTCGGTCTTTGTTGTAAACCACAGCAGTGGGAGGCTTGCAGTAGGTAAATACTGAAATTGTTAGCTACTAGAGCTCGGAACGAGCTCCTTAAATACTACAAAAGTATCTAGAATATTCTACCTAAAGTACCTAAAATTATCCAAGTATCATGACAAATTACTAAGCCGAATGTTCGGGAATCTTCCAGCATAAGCTTGAAGTTGTAAATCCCAACACTCCCCCTCAACTTCAAGTTCCTAAAAAGCATAATCTGTATCTTCTTCAACTGCAACATTTGCCTTTGGTAGATATTCTCCCCCTGAGGCAAGATTTGGGCACTTGTTTCTGTAGTGGCCCTTCTGTCCACATCCATAGCAAGTAATTGTGGCCGGGTCGGCACGTCGGCCCTTGAATGATCGCGCTGCTAATGCGATATCACTTTCCGGTGAATTCAGCTTCCGGCGGCGCTCTTCATTGAGCAATCGGCGAGTGACATAATCGAAGTCTGGACCATGCGTTGGATCGCTAGGGTCAGTATTGGCCTCGATGTATGATTCGATGGCGGTAACGATGTTCTCGTAGCTAGGAGGTAGGGATGCTAATAAGATAGTCATCCTAAGCATGTCTGTCAGAGTGATTCCAATATCCTTGAGGGACTGGTCCAATGTATTGAAATCATTGATGTGCTCCTGTATAGGTGCTCCCTCTTCCATCTTGAGAGAAACAAATCTACGGAGAATGGTCATACGGTTAGCCCATCCTGAGGATTCGTGATATTCCTTCAGAATTTGCCACATTTGGACAGGGTCCGTGGTCTTCCGAGTTAGCAGTAACTGGGAATCAGACACATGGAGAATGATCTCGGCAGCAGCAAGCCTCGCGCGCTTGTCCCAGACTACTTGCGTCCGTACTCCACTGGCAGGACGGGTTTCTATACCTGAAACTATTCCCCACAAATCCTTCCGAATCAAATGCATTTCCATGCGGTACTTCCAAGTGAAGTAATTCTCCTCATTCAGGAGATCAAAACGGTTGCTACTCCGGTCTTCCATAACTGGAGGTAACGAGATGGTATGTAATGAAAGGTAACGAAAATGTGATGTAATGTGCCTGAAAAGGCGAAAATACGGTGCCTAAAAAGGACTTCGGAAATGGAATGCCAACCTAGAAAGGGTTTACAGCGACAACGACAATATTTCACCTACGTAGAAACGATTTACGGCGGCGTAGAAACGACTTTTGATAACTTCGTCTACCTAAAGAGGAATTACGACGGCCTGGAAAGGACTTCTGCAAATCTGCACCGACCTAAAGAGGAATTACAGTGGCCTAGAAAGGACTTTTACACCTGCCTAAAGAGGACTTCCGGTGATCAACGTGTGGCTAAAAAGCCGGGCTCGGGTGGTCCGAAAGAGAATGAATGTGCAAGATGAGACTTCTACTGGGGCTCGGGGCCCATAACCTGTTGTAAACCACAGCAGTGGGAGGCTTGCAGTAGATAAATACTGAAATTGTTAGCTACTAGAGCTCGGAACGAGCTCCTTAAATACTACAAAAGTATCTAGAATATTCTACCTAAAGTACCTAAAATTATCCAAGTATCATGACAAATTACTAAGCCGAATGTTCGGGAATCTTCCAGCATAAGCTTGAAGTTGTAAATCCCAACAGTCTTTAAGGAGCACAACGGAAGTAATGGGAGAGTTGTTAATCTGTAGCGATGCAAGCATGTGCCCAGATGGAGGTTGGTTCAGTTAGATTTTCCAACAGACAACGCAGAACGCGGTTCGTAATGAATGATGGCGATCACCGTGCACAGACCCTACGGCCAAATAAGGAAGGTTGCCACGAAATCATTCGGCAATCGGACCGTTCTCTTTCTATTCAACCACCAACCGTCGCTATTCCATCGAGTGCCTTCTACACGTCATCCACATTCGAGATTTTTTTTGATGATATCTGTACTGACAATCGCATAAAGGAGACACGTGGAGACTCACGAACTAATCCTCATGGTACGTTGTCCATGCAACAAATGGGGCATCTCGAGACACTCCATGCCAGTCAAAACCAGCCAAAGTAATACAAACGAAATGATGGTACATTTGATGCATGTTCTGGTTCCTGCTGGAGCAGGTGGGGGAAAATCTCGTAAGTTTAAATTGCTCGGGCTGATAGAACTCGGCATGATTCCTTTGTCTATAAATTTCGTTCAGTACATCCCGATTACAAGCTCGGCATGGAAGTGTCATTGTGACTCGCCATGCGATGAGCGTGCCTAAGCCCATACGAACGCGCAGCGTTTTGGCTATGTTGAGAGGATACCCGAAGCTTCGCACTAGTCGCTATCTTTCCAACCTCTTCTTTCATGATTACATATTCAGGAAGATCAAACCTTACAATCTCGTACCCCCGATTTCCCATGCAGGGATTATTTTAAGTCTTGTGTGGCGATGTATTTAAGGATAGCAACCGTCTATAATTTGCCGCGGGACCCCCGCTGCTCATTCCATGTCCGCTGAATTCACTAAATCGTATGGGGCTGTAGTCGTCGGTGCGCTCTGCGCCTCTTTGTAACGTATCTGGTTCATCTAGGCTACGCGGTTATTCACACTTCCGCAGGCTCTCGGGCGCAGTGGCCATCCAGACAATTCTCTACTACAAATTCTATCCCTCAGATTTCCCCAGAGTCAAACTCCTCGTCCGTCCTTCTGGTAGTTCTACTCACTTTTCGTTTTCACTGACACGTAGGCTCCCCCTGCAGGTCTTCGTCATATGGTAACGTGGTCCCGATTCTCCGGGCTTTCTCCTTCTCCGGCTTAACGATTCCAGGTTTTTGGATATCTGCCACACGACTTTTATCTGGATCTCGATCTGGGACTGCTTCATTAGCCATTTTGGAGATGTTGGGAGGACCGATGTGATTCCGTGGTGAGGCCCGAATTCTATCGTCCGTCTAAGGATGTGTGCTGAGGAATTCCCTTTCGTCTGTAGGAGTATCGCAGTAGGCCGTTCCCCGAATATCAAGGCCATTCAGATATTAATAGAACAACAGGTGACCGTTGTGGAAACCGTATGATCCACCTGATATATTCTTCTGCCGTCTTTGTGATGTATTTTACAGGCTCTTCTGACGTTCTTAGTCCACTGGTATGCTGCCATGGTCGTCATGCAATTCCTATTATATTGAACCTTCCCCCGTCTAGCTTCTTTGCCCATCGAATATTTATGCGTAAGTTTTGTTCTTACAAGTTCCTTTACATCATTCACCAATCATATCTTCCAGTTAGCAGAAGAAATTGGCTAATCACATGTCCCATTGTTAGTTGATTTCGAATCCCTGATTCGCTTATCTGATACGCGCTTTACCAGCTGATCGCTGCGACCTTGCGTCTTGGTTGGTGTGTATTCTCGATCATTGGACGCTCTAATTATACATGGTTGCAGGCTCAGCTTGTGGTATCTTAAAAACACTTCTACTCCCGAGATGTCGTGCTAACATGGCGTCTTCCAAGTTTCGACCGCAGAAATGTATGTGGACTTGTTCCTTGAAGCTGCGTATTCATAATTACATGGCAATCGGAAGGATTCGTCTAAAAACGTACTCTGGATTCATCGAAAAGCTCGGAGTGAGTGCGATCCTTCTCATATACTCCACATGCATCACTGAGTCGTACGTAGTGGGTGTTCACGCTGGGACTATCTATGTCGTCTGTTGCTGATATTTTAATCACTGTGTCTCTCTTCGCCCTTCTTCACAAAAGTCGTACTGACGCTGAAAGGTCCCCACCAATCCTGTTCAATCCTCCCACTGCTGAACGCTTCCTCCGCAGCATCAACGCCATCATTGACTCGCTAATTTTGTATACTTTTGAGACCGGGTCTCTCACATGGTACGCCGTGAAATTCTTCTTTCACAAGAATAGCCTTTGCAGAGAATTGACTTGCTCAAGTGCCGGTACTATTGTTGACATGGCATGCGTGAGTCTCTTCTAATATTATATCTAGGCACCACGGCTCAATTCCCGATACAGTGGGTATCAATGAAGTCGAATCTAATCTTCCTGGGCATACATTTTGTTATCGGGAAACGTACGTATGCAGCTATTGCGTATTCCGTACCAATCACCCATCCAAGGAAGTGTACGCAAACTCCTTATTAGTAACGTATGTATTCATTCCCTTCCTTTCTTTTCTCCCATCGGTTAATTGGAATTCTCAGGTTGAACATGCGGCATGGTCTTCGCCGGGAGCAAACAATCTATTTTTCCCGGAACCTGGAAGACGGTAATGGGCTGGTGTTGAACTCGCGCCGAAGGATGGTGAGTCCTTTTTTCCAGTTCTTCCTACTTTGGAAGACGGATAGCTAACTTCGTTTTGATAGTCACATTTGAGCGACCTCGAGTTTACTAAAGCGACCGAGGTGAGTGCCAGCTGTGCGTGTGAAACGAGGATTCCGAGACATTGGTTTGCAGCTCCAGATAAATGTGGAACAGAGCGTTCATTATAGGAAGGATTTTGATTTGAAAATGGAAACTGGGCATACGACTGGTGATGGAAGCGAGGGTGTGGCTGAGTAAGAAGTTCTATTGAAGTGTTGTATAGCTATATGCATTGTCGACGTTCCTCGGTCGTGATCGGTACTATGTAACTTTTATTCCGACGTCGTGAAATGGAACCAATAAGCAGTCTTGTGGAAGATGAAGTAAATATGGGGTCATTTCAAGCACTGTGTAAGTCATATTATTCATGCTCTCTTACTGTTCTTCACAATTAAGTATACCGAGAGGGCCTTACATACTATTATTGCGTCGGCCTCTGACTTTCTTATCTAGGATTCATCAACGACCATAGAATAGATCACGAAAGAGGACTCGGGGTGTTAAAGTATCCACCAGCCTTGACGAAAGAGACGCAGATTTAAAGTAACGATGGAGCCCGGGTATTGCCGAGGATGCTCTATGGTCGCCCTTACATGGACTCTTCCCTTCGACTATTCATAAGCTTAGGTCTCTACCCTTGTATCCTATCTTTTCCATCAATGTTCTCCGCAAACATGGGTCAAGGTGTTGGACTAAGAGCGACGCTTCTTTGGGGGAAAAGGACGCTACAGTTTTTTATTGCTGGTCTCGATACTAAGATTAAAACAGCACTCATGTTGTCCTGTAACATCTGCAAAGCCGTCCCCTGAGCTTTCTTTTGTAGCCTTCGCATTTCTCAATACACATGGACCAAGGCTATATGTTTAGTCTATGCCGTCAACATCGAGCTCTACGCGCAGTGGTCACTATCGGTAAGCACTCTGAGATAATGCTTCTTGATGGTTTTGGAAGAGGTCTCTGTTGCGCCAGACTGACGAGCAAGGATTGCAAATTTTCATATCACGATATCAGATTCAGTCTCAGTCGCATAACACTTTGATGCGCTACTCTCAGCACTCACAATGCGGCCGCCGGTTTCGAGCCCTTCGGGATTAGTGTATTAATCAGTGATGAATGCATGCACTTCCGATTCTACCGGAACTATTTTCCACGAGTCAAAGTGAGAAACGCCCGTACACTTGGCAAGGACAGCCACACTTAGAGGATATTTAAACATAATCGTCAATGGCCGATCATGATTTGTCTGAAGCATTAAAAAGAAATCATATTCCACCGTCAACATAAAAGATACGAATGCATATAGATCGGATATTCAAGATACCATCTTCCCTCTCTTCGAGTCACAGATCAAAAATCAAAAGGCAAGCAACTCTTACAATCTACTCTGCACTCCAGAAGCCACCCCATTTCGCTTCTTCCATTCCTGCAGGGCGAGGGTGCGCAGTTTGCCCTTCACAATCTTTCCAGAAGGCGTCAATTCTATAATAGCCAGCGTTATAAGTTCGTTCTAGACAGTAGAGAAACCCTATTTATAGCACACACCGAATGAGGTTTCGAGTACGAGGACCATGACTGGAATGGCGAATCTCGGGAGACTAGAATGGGTATTAGCATAAGATAGATCGAAAAAGAGAGAAAGAACGAACTTCTTGCGCGCTAAAGCTAACACAGACTCCTCTGTTACCTTGCCTTTGAACGCGGGTTTGACTGAAACAACGGCAGCGACGAGTTCCCCAAGACGAGGGTCTGGGAGGCCCACGGCAGCTACTTCAGCCAGTCGCGAATCATTGTATAGTCCATTTTCAATAGAGATTGATGACTACCATAGGAAGGGGAAATAAGTTCACGATGTGGAAGCAAGAAAAGTCGGACATACGATACTTTCTCCGCCTCTGATAATGATATCTTTGACTAATGCCTGATTTGAGTTCAGGGGAAACGGATTTCGGAAAAATGACCTACTTCGGTCTTTGATGTACAGGAATCCATCTTGGTCCTGCATCCCCAAATCTCCCGACTTGAGCCATCCATCAGACGTGAGCACGCTATTTGTGGCCACTGAGGAACGAAAGTAGAATCGTGCAATTTTTCAGAGACTGGACACAAACCTGGATCGCGCCAGTATCCTTTCATAACGTTGGGTCCCCGCCTGGAATTGATGTTGAGCATTGTGTGGTGACTGGGAATGACACACGTACAGCCAAACCTCGCCGGTCTGCCCATTCGGAAGTCGAACTCCATCCAGTACGATAGCGACCTCATTTACAGGCGAAGGAAGCCCACTAGACCGATGCATAAGCACTTGAATTGAATGACACGACTTCCACCTACGTGCTACCTGGTCGGACCATGTAGTCCTCTCCTGCGATCTATAAACGCTGTTGTAATGTTTCTCTCTTCGCACAAGCAAACTGACTCACTGCAACGGATATGGAATTAGTCTCTGTCAATCCGTAACCCTGACTCCTATGACCTGATCAGAATCATCGTACAGGGTGGTATTATAGAACCGTACAATTCAGCGGTCGGGAACACCTCTCTCGCTCTAGAAGTGAGGATTTCAGGAGCCGGAGATCCACCGAAGAACAGGCGCTCGAGAGGGTATCCAGCGAGAGAGCTATCCATGAGGTCGGATACCATGGCTGGGACACTGAACATTCGGAATAAGGCAATAAACGATAATAGAAATGAAGCGCGCATACCCCCCAGCAACACAGATATTTTCTTCTCTGATCAATCTGCACAGTCTGTGTGAGTAGCAGGGTTCTAATCACCTTGATACAGGAATCGTACCGAGCGGCTGGAACAACAAGTGTGAGAAATGGATCGACGTGTATGGGTCATACAGACCTTCTTCAGTTATCCATTTAGTCATGAGGATGATCTTCATTCCAGACATGGTTGCCAACATCTGCATACGATGAGATTGATCTCTACGTAGATATAGAGAAAACGACGTACGGTATAACTAGTCGTCCCAGTAACATGAAAGAGTGGAACGGCAATAAGAGCGCCCTTTTGGGGCCCCTTGACTGGAACGGCGGGGTCCGGGAGATTTCCTCCCCGTCTGAGCAGTGTACGCATTCCGCCAACGATGGTCTGCAACTCATTTGAGGACTGAACGACCGACTACGAAACAAACAGTGCCCACGTACGTTGAGCGTGTTTGTGAGAAATTGGCGTTGGGTACTTAACACACCCTTCGGTAATCCTGTAGTACCTACAAGGCGGATAGATATTGAGTACGGATATGAATCAGAATGAAATGCTTACCGGAAGTGAACATGATAGCAGCGTTGTCCTCCGGGCTAATAGTAGGATAGTCTACGAAAATATCCTTGTAGGCACCTAGATATTTGTCGATGGCATCTTGATAGCTCTCCATCCCTTGGGGAATACCCTTGGGATGCAAGATAAGGACGGCAGCAATTCCAGCTTCAGCGCATGTCTTGTCGATTGCAGATGCAAGAATATCCGCACGCTCAGCGTCAACTACGAGCAGTCGTGGTTGTGTATGTACGAGACAAAATGTGAGGGGCTCGAGGGGGAGCCATCTGAGTAAGAGAGTATCCAGTTGGCTGTCTAAAGGACGGAGAGAAGAAATGCTTACGCATTGACAAGCACTGGCACGGCACCGAGGAGATCTGTACACGGATAGTGAGCATTCGGGGGACAAATGGCCTTGACACATGCTTACGGATGGCCCAGAAAATCACCAAATATTCAGATACATTTCTGGAGCACAAAGCGACTCTGTCACCTAGCGTATGCTGTATTTAGCGATGAGGGCCAAGGATAGATGACGATGATACCTTTCCTAACACCATAAACAGTGTAAAAAATGCCCGCTGTGCGCACTGAGCGATCAAAAACCTGGCGGTAAGTGTAACGCTCTCCCTCAAAGACAATGTAAGTCTTGTCTCCATTTTTCTTTACTGCCGACACCCAAAAGGCGCGGAGCGTCGGGGCCAAATTCTTGTACACCTTTAGGAGTTTGCCGTCGATTAGGCGAGTTTCTACTTCGTGAGCGCATCCAGGACCACACAGTATGTCCTCGGCTGCGAGGATTTTGGGAGAAGACATCGTGAGAGCCAGGTAACCATATCAAAAACGTTCACTTACTTTCAACAAGAGAGCGTTTCGGTGTCCACGACATGGTGTTAGTAAAGGTAGTTCTGCAGCTTGAAGGAAAGAATGGGAACTAGAGTCGTTCTGTAGTGGTATAAGAGTGAATCCAAACAAAGGGTAAAAGGCGAAGGACTCATTCACTGGTGAACAGGGGCGTGCAACATGTCCGAGGCCTATGACAGTCTCCGCGGTTTTCGTTATGTTCCGTGTGACTTGGCTGATTAGCGGCTCGATGTATGAAATTATTTTTGGCGGTAACGGCACCAACGACACCGAGACGCGTGGGTCGCGATTGCTATAAAAACAAGCTTTCCTATCCTTTCAAGGACCTGTCACGGGTACTTAGGCAGAATCAGGAAGACTTGAAGCCTCGCGGAAGGTTAACGGACAACTTCGATCCTTGGTAGAGGTCTTGGCTTGCCCGTACCGACACCAGAAGTAAATTCGGACACGGATTATTAATGATCCAACCTGTCGCCATGTTCCAATTTGGTTTTCTGCCGGGTACGCCTTGACAAATCTACATCTGTGTACAAAATGCAGAAACCATCAACGTTAAAGCTGGTTTGGAAGAGAGGTTCTTTCGACTTGGCAGCACTCGGTTAGGAAATGAATGCTCGCAGAGCGAGGTCCATTCGAAGCTACAGAGGAGACTACACCCATGAGAGTCTCGAGCCTTGCCCGACGGCGTCTAAAGCCGTGCCTTGAGGCCGTGAAACATCAGTGTAGGCGTGATTATCTCCGCGGACGAGAGACTATCTCCGTGAAACGGGGAAAATGGAAGAATGTTTAGAAATCACGATACATTGATGATACGTGAAGACCGCAGCTTGAAGCAATTTGTACTAGAGATTGACTAGAGGAAGTAAAAACGGAAACGGCCAGCATATTATTGCATGATATCCGTACTGAAAAAGGTTTGACGTCTACCGTAACTTGCAGAATGTCATGGAGTGTAATATTCCGTTCGGCGTTCAGCTTCTACTAACGCGAATCATGACGCCAAGGGATTTTCCGTCCGCGTGGCTCCTACGTGCCGGATGCTTTGCCGTCTACCCACTTTGTTCAACACGGAGTGTGTCGACCTGAAAAACGGTCATAAAAAGACCGCATTTGCATTTTCTCCAAGTAGCAACATGGGGGTGAAAGGTTCAGCGTACGTCTTTCAAACAAAACGAAAATGATTCGATTAAAAACAAGTCTCCGGAGCTAAGTAAGGCGCGTGACGACAATCTTTCTTCGCCCCTTTCCGCAGTACGTCGATGTACAGCCTCTTCTAATTCCAGAGATAGATCATTCGGCCTAGTCAACCCAAAGCGAGTGGACAAGTTACGGCCTACCTCCAGTTCGAGAAACGATGGTATACCGTATCGTGATCCATCTCGACCAGAGGGTGAGAAACACTAATGAACTATCGGCGGAACTAAGCCTAAAGACAAAAAAGCGCTGCTTGATGGTAGTAAGACTATAGAATGAGAGAAGAAAGAGGCGCGATCAGATTCAAATCCTAACTTTAGTGGATGAGTGGATAGATAAGATCATGCATGCTTTGTCAGAATATGTACATTCCTTTATGAGTTATCGTCTGTTAAAACAAAAAGAATTCTTGCATTGAAATCAACATCCCGACGGAACCGTTGAGTCATCACGGTGGTTGGCCGCGTTCACGCCCAGGCCACGACTAGCAAAGGCCCTCCACAAGGTGCACGTATTGGCGCCACCGAACCTGTTCGTATCAGCCTGGATCCACGCGTCTCGGGCAGTCAGGACTATCAGAACTTCATCAGAAAGGATTCTACGCAAACAACCAAATACGAAGCCGTACACGTAGGGTTACAAGGTTGCAGGGCCAACGCGTCGAGGAAGAGATGCAGATGGACGACATTCCCGGCCGTACCGGTAGGATCCGTCTTCGCAGTAGCGGACCATCCGAGTTGGGAAACGAGCGCCGCATAGACGTTGTGCAGAATATTAGCCCAGACTTCTCCAATGTTATGGACTTCATTAAGAGTAGCGACGGAGGAGTAGCGAAGAGGGTTCACAGTCCTACACCAGACAGCGTTAGTTATATAGACTGTGGGCAGTAGATGAATCGGCCGTACGCGCTCGTAGAGTATGGATGAGACCGAATGCCAGCAGGATCGTTAATGACATATTGGCCTAAAATGAAGTCAGGTACAGCCGAAGATGTCTTCTCAATCCAGCTGCGGGTTGTTGCCTTATTAAGTACGGAGATTGTAAGAGGGGAAATGACGTCCTTACTCTGCCATAGCATCTGACCAGCCTGCAAAAAGATAATCAGGGATCAAACCGGGCCGTCAAGATGAGTCATCACCAACCTTCACCCATACCGCCCGCCTCAAGAGTCTGCAAACAGCGCCCAGTTCCTCCGCCGGTCATACGATTTGTGAGACCATGTGTGTTTTCGTGCGTGACAATATCGTTCTCCAGGGCGCCATCACGATCAGGCTATAGATTCCAATTAAGGGCAGTCCTTCGACGAAAGGTCTTACTCACGTTGGTGAAGTCCCACAAGAACATCCCTTAACGAGCTTGAGGATAGCCAGTGTAAGAAGTAGGGAAGAAAACATACTCATACGACCAGATTGTCCACTATTGAAAGCGGGGTCAGCACGAAGGTTAGTAGCACCCGTAGGAACGACGCACTCAGCAGGTGTAGCAAAATCAGCATTATCAATACCATTCGCATCTTGGACAGAGATCGTAACACGATCATTCCCAACACCTCCCAATCCAAAGTTGTTCGTTTGGAAATTGAACGCGGACTTTGAAGGGAGACCTGGTTATCCTGATTTGATGGAGGTGTGAATATGGACAAACCTCGGTAAAACCGTATCTATAGAGGCCGTTATTAATAATCCATGAGATAGGCGATGGGAACAAACGCACCTATAATGCAGGTCGTGGACACTGTTCACGATATAGAACGCGTTGGTGCGTGCAGCATTGAGGTTCGCAGCAACCGTTGGCGCCAAGCTATCGTTATCCGTAAAGATGAAGTTCAGGCCGGTTGAAGATTGTGTCGTAGTTGCAGACTGTGTGCCCTTAAAGGAGATAGCATTGTTTCCTCTGTAATTATTGATTGGATGCTCCTTCGGATGACCAAACTCTGAACTCACGAGGTATCACTAGATGGAGTGACAGGTAAAGAGGACGGATCAGTCCAGTGAAAGCTTAGGTAACATACGTTGTAGTGGTTGTTCCGGTGGAATGCCAGCCTAAAGGAGAAGCTACCAGATCTTGCGGATCTGTAACTGTTGCAAACCCTTCACTGGGAAGCTCGCGATTGAACGGAAGAACCCTATACTGTATGTATTGTCAGTTATCGATGTAAGCGAATTGGAGAGAAGCGTGTATACCGAAGCTTTGGAAACAAAGTCCGTCACCGAGATAACGTCTCCAGTGTGAGCGTCAACGAAAGCCTCGAACCAGGCTCCAGTTTCCTCGTTCTCGATTTGGATTACGTGCGTGAGCACGACGGTGTTGTCGTCCTTGACGAGGTACTCGAGAGTAGGGGGGAATTCATTGAAGGTTCCTGAGAGTGTCGACTCGGCGGAGGCGACGGCATCTTCCAGAGACACAGAAGGTGTCGATGAAGCGATGTTTGCTGTGAGCATGGCAGTCAGGAATGGTACCTGACTAGAGTGGGAAACGTACCCGGAGAAACGAACGAAGAACCGAATGATACGATCTAGATAAATGATAAGTTATTAGTGAAAAGGGTACTGCTATAAGTCAGTAAGGAACCTTGTTATTCTTCATGGCAATATTTCCAACCGCATTCGCGAATGGGATACCATCCTGGATTCATCATAATAAATACCTCCATATCTTATGAGAGAAGAAAGGAAAGACATACATGTGTCTGTCGAACGAAAGCATGGCTAGCGACCTCTCCAACAAAGCCAGATTTGAATGTGACAGCGTTGGGGTCAATACCAAGGCGGGATGCGACGAACGAGGTTGCGCTGTCCTCTAAGCTTGCCCCGACGAATGACGAGACGGGATGGTCTATTCCTTCTCCGAATGTCTGCAGATCTCATAGTCAGCGCCCGGCAGGAAGAGCTGCGCGTTACTAGACATACCTCGAAGGTCGAAGAAGGATGGAACGTCTCGATTTGGAAGTCACGGCGGATGATTCGTGTACGATGCGTGCCGTGCTTGGATGACATCATCCAAGGAGCCGCCATCGCTGCACACGCCGCCAGGGATACCACCAAGAGAGTACTACGATGCGCTACCATTGCGTGAAGCTCGACCGAAGTGATTCTTCTTCCTTTCGTTCTCCCTTTTATCCTGTATTATCCGGAGGTACAAGGCTGATACCTGCACATGCAACGTCAGGTCAGTGCAGAAAACTATGGGAACACAAAGTACCTTTCATGTGCGGGAAACCCACGGCTGAAGGTCTTGGCTAGGCTATGAGGCCCCGGTGTGAGATTAACATAGCAGTCGGGAGTCGCGGAACATGCAATTTCTCCGCTTTTCGATCATGAGGAAGACAGTCAACTAGACAAATTCGCCTGTGAGAAAGGTTTTCGACATCTAGAGCACAAGGGCGGTAGTAGATCCTTGATAAGAAGTCACCCGAAGCTCTGATAATACGTGAAAGCGTGTAAAACCACATTGAGATAAGGACGTACGTGTATGGTACCATGCCTGATGACCGTTATCAACAGGGATGACTGCACTCAATATATCTGAAAGATCCCACGAGATATTTACGCGTCTATTTCGCAAAACCCGGGACATCAGATTGCGCCATTCAGTCAGAGACAAGTGCTGATGGTTGATGATCATAAAGGCTTGGCAGTCTGTCCCTCGAGGCTACAAGGGAGCACTCGCATGATTCGACGTCGATCAGGGATCAAGTGCAACTCCATATGTCCGAAACGTCACACAACGATATGGACACCGTATTCATGCCGGAATGCGTCAGCACTCCATCGCAATCCTCGATGTCAGGGAAGGAACGATAGAACTGTCTGACGCTAAGGTTGCTTTGAAAAAAAGGTTGAAACGCCCTCGACATTGATATTTTCGTGTCTTGGCTACAATCTGACGTCCAATATCGTGATTTAGTTCCAGACCAAGAGCGTCTACCAAAATTGCATCCCACTTGATACGTCAGAATGTGTGACGGTATAATTTCAGGAAAAGGTTGTTCGACCTGACAACTGTTGCTTGCCGTAAGCAAAACATCAGCAACGAATATTAGAAAGCACGCTTACAGTACCAGCTTAGATCAGGCCTCAGTAACTCCTGAGCCATGCTTCTCTAAGCGACGTCCATGCAACGCGGGAACCATCCTAGACCGTTATCTGGCCTTATAACTAGAAGAGCCCTAGATGCTCACAAATCGTCAGATCGGTCAGCGTTCTAAGAGATAGAGAACCGATGGAGTACTGAATAGACAATGCGAAAAGGAGGACAACGCCTTGAGGGAGTAACATAACGCACTGCATCTGATCCACACCAGTCTGTAGAGCAAAAGATATCCGTTGCCAGGTAGATTCCAGAAGTAAGCCATTTTGAGTGATTTCTGGCGGTTTGAACACTGCTAGCAAGGCTCAATCGGCATATGGGGCGATAGCCTTTATGGAGGTTGAGCGAAAGACTAAGCAAAACACGAACAAACTTTCGGCCGTGATCCCCGATTGATGATCATGATCAAATTCTAATTTCGCAGTCTCACGGCGACGTCTCTCCTTTTTTGCAGCCTCGCGAGTTTCCCGTTCAAACTCAAACCCAACATCCCATACCGTCGTGCTCTCTGAATATGCTTCTTGCAATCTTCTGGCCGAGATCACACTCAAATGTGTTCTGCTCATGCAGTCGTTGCCGTTAACAAGGTGCAACGCATAGGCACCGCCTTGAGTTACCTTGGTTGCGAAACCGCCTGTACAGTCGCGCATGAGGACTGTTCGAAGAATATCTTCAGTAAAGATAGACTCGTGTCAACCGTCGGGGGTTTCATTGCCTGGTGCTTCTCACCTATCGACCCCCGGGTTGCCCTTGCTTCTTGACCATCAAACATGTAATATCGTATCCATGTGATATGGATACCCGCATGGATTCCCTCTCTCCACCAATGCTGAGGAACAGGCAACCATCCTATCGTCACTTAGCCATTCATTTCACTCTTCCTTAAAATGCCCCATGTCGCTACGTGATATATCGTCCTCCCGGGCTCACCTCAGTTAGTCTTGGCTGCTAAGAGGAAATGGTCGCGTTAAACGCCTCAGTCCTAGTTGCTGTTCTCTATGCTTCTACATTGGTTAACGCCACACCACGGCCCGCCTCCTCAAAGCACTCAACGCATCGTGTCAGGACCATTGGACGTGATCTGAAGGTGGAGACGTATCACCCAAAGTCAACGTATACGGTACATGGAAAATAATTTCTCCCAAATTGATCTAATCGTTTGCGTAGACATATGGTTCTGGGAAAGAGACATTACACGCAGCGTCGTTCAAGGCGGAGTCGTTGGACTCATCAACTATCTCGTTCATCGCATCCGAACTTGGTGTCAACACATCCTCCGTTGGTTATAGATCGGGACATTCGGTTGATAGCATGACGTATTCATATGTCAAGCAATACCACGTATTCCCACCTTTTATTTCTGGATTTTCTTCTATCTAACCAGGACTTCGGTAGGATGGTGTTCCATTCGCCAACGCAGTGGCCAACGCTGCGTTCAAGAATGGAAAAGCAGTCGCTTTTGGTTCCTCGTTTGTCAATGCATGTAAGGGCCTTCACCAAAGCTCTTCCAGTCCTCATCTAATCATCCTGGTAGCAAACATTGCACCCTCAACACCCAGTATCGTTCTTGACAGCTCTCTCATCAGTAAAGTCGAAGACACCCTCCTTGGAACCCACAACGGCATAACGTCTCTTGAGTATCTGGCCCGGCCCGACGGGTCTGTAGCCCTCGCACACGTTGTTCAAGTACAAAACGATGATACCAACTCGTGGTACGAGGCATTCGTTGACGCTCACTCGGGCGAGATCCTCTCTGTAACGGACTTTGTGGCGGAAGCGACGGTACGACAAACCTCTTACTACCTTACACGAAAATGACGAGATGACGTCAGTTCACCGTGGTCCCAATAACCGAAGATGCTGTTACAGAAAGCGAACAAACACTCGTAGATCCCGAAGACCTTGCTTCATCCGCTTCCGGTTGGGTAACAAGCAACCAAACCGCGTATGTCCCTCACCGCACATTATCTTCTACTTTCTGATGTCCACGCAGGGGCAATAATGTCATCGCCTACAAATCTTCCCAAACCGCGACGACGTCCGAATCCTCTGCCGATTCCTTCGACTACCCCTACAACACCACCATCGGGCCAACCAACGGATCCAACATCGACGCTGCACGCACCAATGCCTTCTACATCATCAACAAAGTCCACGACTACGCGTATAAATACGGCTGGACAGAAACGTCCTACAACTTCCAAAACTCAAACTTTGGAAAGGGAGGAGCAGAAGGTGACCGTGTGCTGATGAGCGTGCAGGATCCTGGTGGGACGAATAATGCCAATTTCGCTACACCCCCCGAGTATGTTATTTCCTTCTCACGATATGGATAGTGATGTCTAATTATGGGTGGAGTGGGCAATCGGGGACGTGTAGGATGTACATATGGACGCTTACAACTCCGAATCGCGATGGAGCACTCCAGAACGATATCATCGTCCACGAATTCACACACGGAATTACCAACCGACTCACGGGGGGAGGTACTGGGCGGTGCTTACAGACAACAGAAGCCGGAGGAATGGGCGAAGGTAACCTAATCTCTCTACCACCGCCATTCTATTCTAACGACTATTTCATATAGGCTGGTCAGACGCTATGGCAGAGTACGTGTCGTCCTACTCTCATGCCCGACAACTAATATTAACAAATCGTAATAACAGATGGACCGAACACAAAGACTCCAGCGTCCCAGACTACGTTTTAGCAACATGGGTATTCAACAACCCCGCTGGCATCCGGACCCATCCTTACTCGACCAACGCTTCCATCAACCCTCTCCGGTATTCCTCCCTCCAGACGCTCCACGAGGTCCACGGTAAGCACCCATTCTCCACCCCGTCGACCCGTCCTTAACACCCGCAGATATCGGCGAAGTATGGGCAAACATGCTCCACAACGTCTACGCCGCGCTCGTCGGGGTGCACGGGTTCTCTTCAGCAGCGATGGACGACCCCTCGGGCACGGAAGGCAACATCGTCTATCTCCATCTTTTCATCGACGCGCTTTCCCTCCAGCCTTGTAACCCCACGTGTGAGTAATCCATGGTGGTCTTTTGGTGGTGTGTGGCTGATGGATGTGGAGCAGTCGTGAATGCGCGAGACGCGTGGATACAAGCTGATCAGAACAGATACGACGGGGCCAATGCGTGTACCCTATGGAACGCTTTCGCGAGTCGCGGGTTGGGGGTCAACGCAGCGGATTATGTGGACGATGCGAGTGTGCCGAGTGGATGTTGAATTCATTTGCAGTACCATCTACCCTATTATTTATGAATGCATCGCTTCTCGATACCACGGTTTCTTGACTTATGGTGTGCAATGTTCATGTTCATTTTGAGAAAGGTAAGACAAGCTGAAATTGAACTTTTTGCATACGAGTTGAACTCCCCAGTGCGATGGGGCACTCGAGAATTGTGTTTTCGCCACTCGCAGCAGAACCTGGCGACGGCTACTGCTTTCCACGGAAGTCAGTGCTTCCCCTGTATTTATCCTTCTCCTTGAATATTTATTCACACGTTGGTGAAATGCTATGACAGCTTCTTAGGCATCTTCCTATAATACAGAACCGCAGACGTACGATAGATATAGAAACAAGATATAGTAACAATGGATCTCTCTGAGGCTCTACAATCACATCCTTGCCATCCATTTTATGGTGCTTTAGACGAGAGAATATTAAGAATATTATTCATCCACCATCTGTTGATGACTCAGAAAAATACTGGGATGCTCCGAAGTGGACACATACTTTCAAAGGTGGAAACACTTCTGGATTGTCTGTCGTAATGACCCGTTCAAGTTCACCCTGCATGCGTTTTCTTCATATCATGTTCTACCATTAAACACTGACCGAGAGGCTCACCTGAATTCCTCCGACGGGTGTTGCAGCAATACTGCTCACTCCATTCCGGGGGTGAGTCAATGATCCCAGAGCGAGAACGGTGTCATTGTTCCTGGTGGGGCGGGCTGCGCTAAACACCGATATCGTGAGCATACCATCTGGTGACTGGATGTATGCCCTCGCATTCAGATTGGCCAATAGCGTGCTGAAATAGAGCGAGCAGAGGGAGTATTCGACGATACTATAATAGAGCGCGTTGGGGTAGAATTTAATCTGGAGTCATGGGAAGTAGGTCAGCGCATCCAAAATTAGTGGGAAGATAAGACTACGAACAAGCACGAGTGCGACGGTAGCGGTGGTGGCTGTCAGCGCGCCGCTCATAACGATGATTGCGATGAGGCGGTATACCACGCGTTTTGTTCTAAGAAAATGGGCGTGATAAGAGGCGGCAGTGAAAGGTATTCAGTATTAACGCACTTGGGGATGATAGGCATTCCTGTGCTAGTGAGAAGGAATATCATGCTTAGGGATACAGAAACGTCTACTGCGACCGAGACGCTCATGTAGGAGATGTTGAATCCCTAGAGTCGACTAGTTTAGTATATGGGAGGAGCTTGGGCAGGGGGTCTTACGGACCACCATTAGAGGGGCTGAGACAGCTTCTAGGGGTTTGCCGTACCTATGTGGAGGTGAGTGGTGGAGATAGGTGAGAGAGGCGTGTTGCGCACACGGTTATGAGGTATACTTAGGAGTGAAAGGAGGAGTGAGATTTTTGGATGGGGGTGGTATCTGTGCACTTACCGAAGACTACGACTGTGCGTCGAGAGAGATGTTAATAAGAGAGAATTTACGAATGTAATCTACGTACCCAGCTGCCAAGATGACAGCAGAGTCTGAAGGGGACAATATATATTTGGTTCAACGTGCATAGGATGAAAAATTAATTGAATTGATGCTTACCGTGATAACAACACATGCGATGGTGGTGTACTTTTGCATTTTTGAATGAAACATCTGTTTGGAAACTGAGAGATTGTCAATTTTTTAAATATATCTTTGGGTGTTGTGTACGGCGCGTACAGATGTAGATTCTTCGGATGAAGTATAGTTGTACGATGACGATGACGATGGTCTGTGTGGAGGTCTGTGTGGCGCAGGGGTGGCTATGCAAGATCTTACGTACCTCTACCCAGATGTGATGCTTTATGGGATCGTCAAATCAAGAGTTGCACTTCAGAAAGCTTGAATAGCCTACTAAAAGTTCCCTAGAAGGACGTTAGCTTCGCACCGAAAGGGTCTGTGCGGTGACGTACAGTGGCGCTTCTTCTAGCCCCTCGATTCTTCCGTACTGATGTATCAAAACGTTCCACTCTGAAAGGGAGCATTGAAGGTTAGAGCATAAGACCACATCTAGGGTATACTCACGCCCTTTCAGGATGAGAATTCCATTAGTGGTATTGAACACCCTATTGACATGGTCAATATATAGTTTTCCTTTCTATTAGTAGAAAGGACATGCCAAAGTGCGCCTATCTGGTCCAGGAATTAACGTCAGCCGTTGTAAAATAATGAATGAATGACAGATAGTCTAACGAGGATTCTCAGGAACCGGGGATCGACGTTTCCAGAGCTGGAGGGATATTTTTGTCAGTGCGCGGTTTGTTCCGAAAGATGTGAGAGGGGCGTGTACTTCATGTAGTATATAAATCTGAGCGAGCGAGGGATGAAGCGAAGGGTCAAGCATGCGAGGAGGCGAATTAGACGTACACTTGAAGACTTGATACACCCCACATCGCACAGGCGAGCCACGATCCAACAAGAAGAGCGCCATAAGTCGAAGTGAGATCCACGACAATGGGGTTCTCAGTGGGGACGATCCAGTCTGACATCGTGGTGTTGGCCATGATTGTTCGCTGGGAGAATGTGTGGTTAGATGTCCGAATTTATAGATGGATCGAAAAAGTTGTTTCTCACCCATCAAGAAAACATAGCCCGCAGACTCGGAGATAGAACGATTTCACGGCTCCGAGTCCTGCACTTGTAAATCTGATCAGTCCTTGCGGACGAATGAATAGGCCTTATCTTTATCAGGCGATGATCACGATAGCGGTGCGTGATGATGATACCGGGGCCGGCAGTGTGCCGTGCCGCTCCTGTAGTCCGACGCCTACACATATCACACTTGTTACACGCTCTCTTTCGAGCTTTTTCTGAGTCCTCTCCTTACGAAATGAGGCTCTGGCCTTGCCCTCATTCTCGTGGTCCTGGCGCCTAGCCTCTCCTCCCAAACTGCAGTGTAGGAATCAACGATAACATGCGGTTGTTGGATTGCCGTGTAGCCTTTGTATAGACACACATATTCCGATGTCAAAGTCAGAATGGGACTCTTGATGAAGCAGTCAAGCCTGCGGAGGCGATACTCCATACACGTCGGAACGATATGGTCTGCCTTTATGGACATCAATTTCTCCTTTCCTTACACGCAGAGTAGATTGCACCTGCGTATTTGGCATGCGGACCAATGGTGGAACGCATATACCCAATTCAACCGGACTATATGCACGTGAAAACTGATTGCGGTGTCCATCGTTATCCGGGACCTACGTATCTCCAGATGTCCGCTTTGTTTTTGGATGCGGGACGTGTGACTGTCGAAGATTTGGAGGTGCACGGTCTATGTGTCTCTCTGTATCTGACCTCGCAGAAACTAACAGGGAGGCTCGCAGATCTGGACGGAGATTCCGTGCCTATCGGCGTAACAATACGGAGACTCACAGGATTCAGCGCCCATCTTAGTAAAATAAGAAGATCATCTCTCGTCATTACATGCCGAGATGCGGGATGTCGACAACTGCGCAGCCGCGGGGAGTATTTCCTGCTCTGTATTCCTAGAGAGGACCGCCTGTATCGCTTCTGCTCGCAGGGGATTCAAACACCCGAACATGCACTGCTATTAGTATGCACAAATAGTAACGAAGCCATCGAGTCATTAAAGATCGTTCCTTGTCTTGATCTCGCTATTTCTGGCGCGCCCCCTCTCTCACATCACCGCCGGCATGTCACGAAAGATTCGAAGATGTTCACCGAAGAGAGGGCTTAGTGAACGTTTGAACTGTGAAATAGCGCCTTACATATTGGCTATGCAAGTCGTATTCCAACGAATCGTCAGAATGAAATGTGTTTTCCATATCGCAGGGGATTTCGGAAGAAAAACGGACGTCTATTTTTTCTACCACGAAAAGTGGACCGGATTAGATACGAAGGGACGGTGCCGGAATTTGCCGAATATGCTGTCCTTCTACCATCATGGCTTCGCAGTCCCCCCTCTCGCACCTCTCTCAGGCCCGAGTCCCTGACTCCTCTGCCGCAGGCTATCAAAGGATTTTCCGCTGCGCATGAAGGTGTTGAAGTCGGAGCATCATTTTTGCGGAGAAATGTATGTGGCGGGGGTTTTTTGATTACCGGTCGTGATGCTACCAGTAGCCAGCTGTCAGGCTGTTTCATCCAGCTTCGCGTACTCTCTTTCTCAAGGATATGTGATTCGAAGGACGACCGGTCAACACACTGGACGGAGCCGGATATTGCCGAAGTCGCTCTTCTTCTACCATGATCGCACCCGAGATCGACATCCATCCCTTGCGCACCTCTACCACTGCCTCTTGAAACGCACGTCCCTGACTCCTCCGTCGAAGGCTTTCGCATAGCTTCCCCTGGACAAACAAGGGTCTTCAATTCGGCGCATCATTTCTAGGACACCCCTACGTGGTATGCGCTTTTCAATTCCTGGTCTTGATGCTAACAATGGCCAACTATCAGGCTGCTTCATCCAAATTCCCGCTGTTCGCTCCGTGTATCCTCGTTCTCAGGAATGTACGGAGGACGACCCGTGACTCGACGCCATGATTGAAGCACTGAGGCTCATCAAGACGCCACGAGGGAATATTTTTTTTAGGTATGTCGCCCTTTTTCGTGCCCGGCTTAGCCCTACACATTGCTCCCGCAAAAAAATCTCGGGCGATATTCGCTGCCCAGATGTGTCTTTTCAATATTGCAATACGACCAAAATCGCTATCAAGGGGACGCTACGCTCAGCGCTATCAGTAACGCGCTCGATGGCTATTCAGGCGGACGTATGACGAGGGGATATAGTCACTGGTGGTAATCGAGTGGACGCAGTTGAGCCGTCAGTGTGCTTTGCGATGCTGACATTACCGATTAATGTTTGTTTTGAGTGTGGTTTCCTCGTTTCCGCTTTCCATGGGGATGCGCATCGAGAGGAGAGGCCATGGACGACAGAAGGATGCATCCACCTTCTGGCGCAAAGGTGCATATACTCACCCACTTTGTTCACCGCCATGCTGTATGCGCTCCGCCTCATTCGCCCCTTTCCGTAAACATTCGCACACACGTCCTGCCACTCTACCGCTCCCTCACTCCTAACCCTAACGTTTCACGATGTCCAAGTGGGAGTTGGGGAGAAACATCCCTGTCGTATTCAAAAATCCCCAGATGTACGCTGTTCTCCTTCGATTCTGGGCGCCCAGTCCGTCTTTTTATAACTGTCGATGTCATTCCGATTAGGTTCGTCTCTCTGTATCTGACATCATAGGAAACTCAACTAAACTAAACTAACACGGGACGCTTGCATAGATCCTGACGGTAACTATATTTATTTCGGTGTCACCTTATCTTGGTACGACGTAAATTTTGGGTCTCGTTGATAGTAGATGCCCGCTGATATGCTGGATGATATGACACCTTGCGTTTGACGCGCGCTTTAGAGGTAAGTCCCGGTTGCCATCCGTGTCGTTCATAGACGCGCCAGCGTCATTTCTTAGGAATCTCGCACTGCCTCTAGAGCCGATGAGATCTTTATTGGTAAAGTTCAGACATCACGAATTGCTATTAGTAACTCGGTCTTGGCTTATCATGACCCGTAATTGCTTGAGGATGAGTCCTCCCTCCGTCGCTACTCGCAGACTGAAGGGGGGATCCCTCATGATTAATATCTCTGCTCTGGCTTGCGAATCTTCCAATTGTGTGTGAAGTAGAATGATAGAAAGCATTCCGTGGAATTAGTATAATGAGCATACAACACCCGAATACTCCGAAATGTTCTGGTCGAACACAGGGTTACTCGTGCTGTGGGAGGGGTTGTGATCAGGTCACGCGAGACAGTACTGATGGACGCTCTCCTGTTTCTTGAAACTGTTCATTGGTGCGGATCTCTCACACGGAGATGGAAGAAATGACGATAAAACCAGCAGTATGGTAGCGCCGAGTGATAAACACGTACGGCATATACAAGGCGCGCGCTTACACTTTCTACTATTTTCAACTGAGAGGATCTACTCTTCCCGATTTGCCAAAACTGATATTTTGTTAGCCATAGATATGAAAGGAGAACAGGCAACAGAGATTCATCGCCGTATTATCTATCATTCACGAGCAGGGAAATATACATTGATTCAATAGGTGGGAGCGGAGCCTGGATGCAATCATGGTCAGACTATTTTCGTATCATCAGTCCAGGAGGTTTAATCGCCATCATCTTTGTGCAGACGCTAAGCTTTGGATTTAGCGATACCCTAAACATCATTCATATTAATCCCAGGCGACAGCTGATAAACAGGCTAGAACTCACAATCTCGATATTATCGATATCAGCGACCATAGTCGCCCACACATCGGGCTGAACGTCCACCAGACTTCCCTTGGAGACGGGCAAGTCGCGTGTTTGGACGGATATCGGGAGGGCGATTTTTCGAAAGTGCGATTTGTGGTACGTCCCGGGGAAAGAGGTGCGTATGTAGCTGATGAGTTTCTATTCATGCGGAGAGAGGGGAGGTTAATGCGATAGTCACGGTGCCAAGTTGGGAATTACGGACTGGGTAAGTGGATATGTGGGTCTTTAGAGCGACGCAGCTCTTGCCTAGGCCGGTGATGACGATGTATGTTGGGGATTTGGGGGTGGTGGATGGGTCTTGGGTGGTGGATATGGATTGGATGGTGGATATGGATTCTGTGGTTTGGGTGGTGGGGAGGAGATGATTGGTGTGTGGGGACTGGGTTGGGGGCCCGTACTGGGCTGTGGGGTCATAGGTGGTAGCGTCCATGATTGTTGCAGCGAAAGAAGGATCATTCCTTTTTATACTAGTGGGGATGCGCGCGTCTTTCTCTAGGTTGTTGAGGTGATAGGCGCGTAGTGTTATGATGGGCGTGAATGGCGATGCATGCAAAGAGTGAGAGTACTGCGACTAATTCAAATATAGTACGTGATCCTCTCCATCATGTTTGAAAGAATGCATTGCGACATTTAATAGAATTCGCTGTGCCACTAATTAAAGGCTGTGAGGTTTCCATCAACATTGTAACAAGACCATAAGATGGGATAACAGCATCCATTAATACACTTCGTCTAGCGGGACCGACTCAGCATCGAGTAGAAGGGCGCATTGGTTGAACGGAAAGGATGGTACATCGGACCGAGCTGGTATTGCCGAACACGCTCTCCCTCTGCCCATCACTTCCTAACATTTTCATCTTGCATGATTTATCTTCGTGAATGTACGCTGAGAACCCTAGCATCAACTACGGACATCCGTGCCTAACGGTGCCCCTACATTGACCCACCCGATACCTATTCTTTCTAAAACGCACCTTTATATCCACGACGCCAATACCCCTGTGGCTATCCCAGATCATCACACCACCATCTTCATCCCGTTCTTCTCCTCTACGCTTTTAGTCTTCGTGGCGCTCGTGTCTGGTTTTCATCAAGGATGAAAGGTATCAGAGACGTGAAACAGGCTAATATGGATGGATGGGTATCAATATATGCTGATGAGCGGTGGGGAAGATACGGTGTATCAAGTACAACAAGGAGAAAATAGACCGCCATGTTGGGATTGGGATCTGGCGACAAGTACCAGCGTGAATGGATGAGGACTGCTCGTTGTGGATATGGCCCGACATGACTGTTACCCCGACGCATTCATATGTATAACGTTCAGCTTGGCGCAGGTCTTAAGACGTACGTCTTGCTCCGTTCCCATGCTCGTCGGATTGGCTCATTCTTCCATAAGCACCCCGGGCTCGGCTTCAATTTTAGACGCCCAAGAGTTTTCGACTATATGAGTGTACGCGTCTTGCGAATGCGTCTTCTCTACCTTCGCTGCAATGCACCTGTTGGATCTGCTGTACGAGTTGCTTGCATGCATCGTCTACTTCAGCGATCATGATACCCTCCGCACGCTTTGTCTCACAGAGAAACATGTTATCCATCCTATAGCCAGTCCTTTCCTTTGGAGAAACGTCACTGTTATATTCAACATCGGCAAGGATCCCAACCTCCTTTCCTTCGATTCCGGGCGCTTAGCTTCTGTTAGGTCCCTCTCCATAATTTTCCTGGAATCTTTCGATATCCATTCTCCATCTTTTGCCCCGATAGTCGTGCAGATGGTCAATGTGAACTTCGTTCGTGTAAGCGGCGGTTCAGGCGCTTTTGTCCGCATGATTCTTGAGAAGACGAAGGCCGCTCTCGTGACTCTCGTATTGGATCGCTGTGACGCGGATCCGCAGGACTTTGCTGATATGGTGCCCATCACTCTTCGGGATCTACGTATCTCACGATGTCATTCGAATCTGCGATTCCTATTGGGATCTCTCACCGTCGAAAACTTGGAGGTCTATTGTCTAGGCTCGTCTCTCGTATCTGACCTCTCGCAAACCAGATGACATGCTTGTAGGCTTTAATGGGGAATGTATACTTCTGTCAGTGTGACATTACGGCGACTCACAGACGCTCATCAAGCCACGCAGGCTACCACGCGGAATTCTTTTTGCCCGTAATATCCGGCTCCATCATCACTTTAAATCTGCGTCTCTTTGGCTTTTCCCTGGATTACTCCGTACCGAACCATGCAAGGCTGGTGAATACGTTAGCATCCCGAGTCCTCTTTCGTAGTCTACTATATGATCGTTGATGAATACTGGATAGGAAGGCCCGACAGTGACACAATAATAGTATGTAAGGCCCTCTCGGTATACTTAACTGTAAAGAAGAGTAAGAGAGCATGAATAATATGACCTACACAGTGTTTGAAACGATCCCATATTTACTTCATCTTCCACAAGAGTGCTCATTGGTTCCATTTCACGATGTCGGAATAATAGTTACAAAGTATCGATCACAACCGAGGAACGTCGACAATGCATATAGATATACAACACTTCAATAAAACTTCTTACTCAGCTACACTCTCGCTGCCATCACCCGTCGTATGCCCAGTTTCCATCTTCAAATCAACATCTGTCTTATAATGAACGCTCTGCTCCACGTTTATCTGGAGCTGCAAACCATTGACTCGGAATCCTCGTTTCGCACACACATAGCTGGGACTCACCTCGGTCGCTTTAGTAAACTCGGGCTCGCTCAAATGCGACTATTGAACGAAGTCAGCTGTCTTTCTCCCAAAGTAGGAAGAGCCGGATAAAAGGACTCACCCTTCGGCGCGAGTTCAACACCAGCCCATTACCATCTTCTAGGTTCCGGGAAAAATAGATCGTTTGCCCCCGACGGAGACCGCGTCGCATGTTCAACCTGAGAATTCGAATTAACCGATGGAGAAAAAGAAAGGAAGGGAATGAATACATACGTTACTAATAAGGAGTTTGCGTACACTTTCGTGGATGAGTAATTGATATGAAATAAGCGATAGCTGCATACGTACGTTTCCCGATAACAAAATGTATGCCCAGGAAGATAAGATTCGACTTCATCGATACCCACTGTATCGGGAATTGAGTCGTGGTACCTAGACATAATATTAGAAGAAACTCACGCAGGCCATATCAACAATAGTACCGGCACTTAAGTAAATCAATGCTCTGTAAAGGTTAGTCTTGTGAAAGAAGAAGTTCACGGCGTACCATGTGAGAGACCCGGTCTCAAAAGTATACAAAATTAGAGAATCAATGATGGCGTTGATGCTGCGGAGGAATCTTTCAGCAGCAGGAGAATTAAACAGGACTGGCAGGTACCTTTCAGCGTCAGTACGACTTTTGTGGAGAAGGGCGAGGAGAGACACAGTGATCAAAATATCAGCAACAGACGACATAGATAGTCCGAGCGTGAACACCCACTACGTACGAATCAGCGATGCATGTGGAGTATATGAGAAGATACCACTTACTCCGAACTTTTCAATGAATCCGGAGTATGTTTTTAGACGAATCCTTCCGGTTGCTATGTAATTATCGACAAACAACTTCAAGGAACAAGTCAACATACATTTCTGACGTTGAAACTTGAAAGATGCCATGTTAGCGCGACATCTCGGGAGTAGAAGTGGTTTAAAATACCACAAGCTGAG
Source organism: Armillaria mellea (assembly GCA_030407055.1). Taxonomy (NCBI): domain Eukaryota; kingdom Fungi; phylum Basidiomycota; class Agaricomycetes; order Agaricales; family Physalacriaceae; genus Armillaria; species Armillaria mellea. The sequence continues at coordinate 101,969 of JAUDZF010000020.1, forward strand.
CCTGCAGCCGTGTATAATTAGAACAATCAATGATTGAGAATACGTACTAACCAAGACGCAAGGTCGCAGCGATCAGCTGTACAGCGCGTATCAGATAGGCGATTCAGGGAATCGAAATCAACTGACAATGGGACATGTGATTAGCCAATTTCTTCTGCTAACTGGAAGATAGCATTCATCAATGACTCAAAGGAACCTATAAGAATATAACTGACGCATAAATATCCGATGGGCAAAGAAGCTAGACGGGGAAGCTTCAATATAATAGGAATTACATGACGACATGGCAACATACCAGTGGACTAAGAACGTCAGAAGAGCCTGTAAAATACATCGTAAAGACGGCAGAAGAATACATCAGGTGAATCATACGGTTTCCACGACGGTCACCTGTTGTTCTATTAATATCTGAGTGGCATTGATATTCGGGGAATGGCATACTGCGATACTCCTACAGATGAAAGAGAATGGCTAAGTACACATCCCTAGATGGGCGATAGAATTCGAGCCTCACCACGGAATCACATCAGTCCTCCCAAAATCTCCAAAGTGGGTAATGAAACAGTCCCAGATCGAGATCCAGATAAAGGTTGTGTGGCAGATATCCAGAAACCTGTAATCGTAAGCCGGGGAAGGAGAAAGCCCGGAGAACCGGACTACACGTACCATATGACGAAGACCTTGCAGGGAAACCTACGTGTCAGTCAAACGAAATGTGGGTTAGCAAAAACCGGAGGGGCTGACGAGGAGTTTGACTCTGGGGAAATCTGAGGGGTAGAATTTGTAGTAGAGAATGGTCTGGATGGCCACTGCGCCCGAGAGCCTGCGGAGGTGTGAATACCACACCACATACCTGAGATGAACCAGATACGTACAAAGAGGCGCAGAGCGCACCGATAGCTACAGCCCCATAGGATTTAGCCAATTCAGCGGACATGGAATGAGCAGCGGGGTCCTGCGGCAAATAGACGGGTTGCTATCCTTAAATACATCGCAACAGCAGGCTTAAAATAATCTCTCCATGGGAAATCGGGGGGTTAGGCAAGATTGTAAGGTTTGATCTTCCTGGATGTGATCATGAAAGAAGAGTTGGAAAAGATAGCGTGCAGTGCGAAACTTCGGGTTATGGCTATCACCACAGCCAAAACGCTGCGCATTCGCGTGGGCTCACGCACGCTTATCGCTTAGCGAGTCACAATGGCGTATCCATGTCGAGCTTGTAATCGGGATGTACTGGACGAAATTTATAGATTAAAGAGTCATGCCCGAGTCCTATCAGTCCAAGCAATTCAAACTTACGACATTTTCCCCACCTGCTCCAGCGGGAACCACAAGACGCACCAAATGTACCATCATTTTGTTTGTATTACTTCGGCTGATCTCAACTTGCATGGAGCCTTTCGACATGCCTCTTTGTTGCATCGACAGCCAATCCAAGTTCGCCAGTACGTACCATGAGGATCAGCTCTTGAGTCTCCACGTGTCTCCTTTATGGGACCATCAGGACGAATATCTTGATTCCTCTCGAACGTAAATCCGCGAGAGGTGATCTGTGGAAGGCACTCGACGGAATAGCGTTGGTTGGCCAACGATGTGGTTTGGTGTTGGAAAGAAAAGGATTGCCGAACAGTTTATCAACCTTCCTTATTAGGATGTATGGCCTGTGCCGGCGGCGGCCATACCGCCATATCAGGACTGTGGGCCTGGCCGTTCCTTATTGGGACCTAGCGCCTGGTACCAATACGAATACCATCATCTATCTGTACGAACTGCGATGAGTTTTCTCCCGCCTTTCTTCCGGAAAACCTGAACAAATTACACTCCAGCCGGGTACGTGAACTCATCACTAGATGGCGATTTTCCCTTCGCTTCCGTCATTATTATATCCCAATTTCAGGCAGCAGGTTTTGGGACGGTCGTCTGCTGTCAACTCAAATATACTGTTATGGAATGAAATAACAAGGTACGCGTGGGCTCTCAACGGTTTCTGTTTTTAACTCTGTATTTTGAAAAGACTCTCTTCATTTATTAACTGCTGCATTGAGTATTCGCCTCACATACAGATTGAGAGGGTCGTTCTTTCTTGCTCACCTGTTCAAATATTCATTGTTACGGCACAGCCATTCCGATTCATGAATATTCCATTCAATAATACACAACTTCGTACTCGTAAGGAGAAATCCGGGCTTGCATTTCCCACGGTAAATTTTCAGGCCCTGGAAGCCGAACTCAGTACCGCAGTAGATACATTTGCGCTGAAAGCGAAATTATAATGGAACCGAGACCTGGAGTTGTGAGGCGCACAGTCCTGCGCAGTCGTTCATGAGTGTATAAGAATTGCCAGGGCCCCAAGAGCAAAAGATGTAAATGGCTGTGTGGTATGACAAATGTTTCCGTGGGTACCGGAACTAATTTTAATATATAGGGCTGGGGAACATCCTGCGACCACATGGCGAACGCAGACCATATCTACCATCGTGTACCGCAGAGGAAGGTATGTGATATCACATCGCAATAAAACTTCCCAACTTCCACGACGACTCTGATTAGCTCAGAAATGCAAGACATCGAATCTATGGGGATAATATGATCCCAAAGAGAAAGCTACGCCCGAAACGTTTTGGAGAAGTAGGTGTTATCAACCGGCTGGAGATATTTACGAGCAGTTGACGCACATGAATGTTAGCGAAGCAAGCCAAACGAACGGACCTTACCCGCATGCAAAGTCAAGAACCTACTCGAAGTTTCTACCTTACTCACTCAGTTATTAATTTAGGACTTTCGTAGAACTTACTAGAATATATGTAGAGGTATAAAAGACCTCGTAGTTGTACCGCAATACATACAGATTATTCTAATCCTCTTACTTCTCATCCTATTGCTGCTAATAATGAATAGGTTGTGGAGGAATGGCGGCGTTGTAAAACCACCTCGAAAGGATTTATAAAAGTGGGCGCTACCACTCCACCGAAATCTTTCCGAGCAGTTGACACATATCAATAGTTGATGGAGAAATGGCGCAGTCGTCATTTTGACTATATTTTCCCCCGCGTTAAGAATGAATTGGAGATTGAATGTTCCGAGAATGCATTGCGATATATGGAAAATTTTATTGAAGAGGTAAGCAGGTAAATCAGGTCCAGGCAGGTGGAAACTAATCTATTTCAGACCAGAGTCGGGAGTCATGAGCAGATTAAATATGAGGATCTCGTTCGATGGGAACCCGGGGTCAAAGTCTACGAATACATCAATACCAGCGAGGCTAACAAAGAGCTTGAACGCTGCGCTTTCAAGACTACGTACGTCAGAGGAGGCCCATAATAGTACCCTCCCTCGCTAACACCCCCTGCGTTGACTTCGGTGTTGATGGTCTGCTGATACAGCTCAACGAGGTCCTACGCACCAAACATCCTCTCACATCATCTTTATCATACCTTCTGAAGTCATACATCGCAAAGCGTTATGACTTCGGCACGGCGTATGCTCATCTACGACCACTTTGGCACGACAACCCCATCAAAATGAAACTATGCAAAAACGAAGTATTGGACCGAAAGATGCGGGAAGAAGCACTCGTGGATAAAATCATCGTTAGCCGACTTGTGCCGCCACGGCGAGTCTGGGATTTGTATAGTAATCGGGTGGTACCATGGTGGGTCGCTTGCCAAAATCCATGGGTTATATCGCACACGTGGATGGACGAGACGGATCGCAAGTCCGTCCTTACGCCAGTCAATGGGTACCAGTGGCCCGTGCCGATCCCCAAAGATACGGACATGGACCACATCCGGAATGAAATGCTGAATTTTGGGGCGGAGTACGTGTGGTTAGATGTCCTCTGCCTAAGGCAAACAGGTGGCGATGAAGAGGATAAACGCTCAGCGGAATGGGCGGTGGATGTACCTTCGATCGGACGAGTTTATGAGATGGCGGAGAAAGTCGTATACTACTTCTGTGGGTTGGGTCGGCCATTCACAGCAGAGCAATGCGACCTGGAGAGTGATAGGAGTTGGTTCAGACGCGCATGGACTCTACAGGAAATCAACAAGCGTCCTATCATCGGCGGTACTACCATCGATAACGATATGGTGTACGAAATGATGCCGGCCAAATTTCGCGAGCAGCTATTATCACTGGAGAAAATCGCGCGGCGTATATCCAACCAGACTGACATATTCGCCATATTGTCACACATGCGGGATCGAGTATCAACGAAGCCCATAGACAAAATCGCCGGGTTGGCATACCTTCTGCACCCAGTTATCATACCCGCGTATTACGAGGCACAGTCGGAAGAGGATGCCTGGACTGCATTGGTGAATGTAATTACCCACGATTACAAGGCACCGATGCTTTTCTTATATCCCGAACCTGGAAACGGAAATGAAATGTGGCGACCATCGTGGAATCAGGTCATGAATGGGCAGCTCCCGTTTTACGATCCAAAGTTATTGTATGACCCCGTCATCTGGGACCAGGAGACCAATACTCACTTGTATGGGGTGCGTGTCATTGAATCCGCCCTTGTGCGAAGATTGGATCGTGAAGGAAGGCAGGGAATGCCCAGACGTGGGGAGTTGATTGTCAAAGACAGGTTCAGGGGAACCGACCACAGATTTATGATTGTCGCCACCCACCAATACCCTATAGCGGAGGGGTGGTATACAATTTTTAGCAGCTGCAATAGAGGACTCCATTCGGAGGACTCGAGGTACTGGGTTTGTGGTCAGATGATTCCGGGGCCAGAGAAGGTGTTCAGGAAAGTATCGGTATTCCAGATGCCATACTTTGTAGATGCAGACCGGCTGAGGACTCTGTGCCCAACTGAAATGTCTCGCATCGTACTTGGTTGAAGGACAGAGGCGCGTAATATTCTCGAGCAAATAATTTCATATGACTCTTAACGCTTCCACATAAATCAAGTCAGATTGGCAAGAAAAATGATGCACTGCACATACGCGAAAGAGGATAGAGCACAGCTAGCGCGATTACAAAGAAATTCCCCGCCGCCGGAGGAGGATTCCACACGCAATGGACGTGTCAGTCACGGTTGTCTTCCTTTCGACGACGACCACACGTACCAAACTGTCATCGCCCTTGGAAGATTTCGCTTTGGAGACGAACACCCACTTTTGCGTGAAAAACAGGGAGTGATGATTGCTGCTATCCTATATTGCCACGATATGCTGCTGGACGCCTGGAGCCTCCTTAAAAATACGTATTTTCATTTTGAGGGCGAGCATAAAATGCACTTGGTCAGCTTTGTGTCCTCCTCAGGGCTCAGTAGCCCTATCCCTCAGTCCCAGCTGAAGAACACCACTTCTGTAAGCGATCTGATCTTGCCAATGCATGTAACCTTGACTCACAGTCGGCGAGATAGCAACTCTGCGTTATGAGGACTAACGTGCAATCACAGAATCAAATAGATCCAGCTGACAGAATATCCGGGTACGTCTTTATTCCTCATTCTTCTTCCTTGTCGCATCATAGATTGACCATGGTAACACTGATATCATTGTCTACGGAATATATTACGGTCTCTGCATCGAGTTTTTACTACATGACACAAGTAATGAAGGGTTTCTCCAGTATTACGTTTCAGGCGAACGTACAATTGTCATTCAATTGACAACCACCATCACGATTCGGTTCAAGAAATCGTGGAATGCTGCATCTCTACACTGCGACTACAACTTTTATTTTCTGCTACTCTCACCTTATTCAGCTTTCGTCGACATCCTGCTCATCAAACTTGAAGCGTTGCATTTTGACGATATCATTGGGATACGAACACGGACACGTACGCCTCCTCTTGTTCCTGTTATCAACACAATTAGGCATTTGTCTCGGAACGAGCATAATTTTTCCCTGACCCGTACATCATGACTCACACATGAGAGATGGACGCTGGCCGCTTATTAGGCCATGTTATGGAAAGAAAAGCATGGCTTGCAGACATTCGGTGAGTACTATGCCGTGTTGGGCTGAAGAGACGCGACTTGGTAAGTATTCCAATTTCGAGTCTCGTACAACAATCCGACATACTGCATCAACCTCGACTGATACAAAGCTTCTATAGTGCCGCCTACCTATTTTTGTCTCAATTGAAGTGGCCCAGGATGAGGATCAGTTAGCATTATTGATGACTGGCACCGGGCATGAATTCTATCTAGCACTAAACTGCAGAGAGCTAAGCGGCTTTAATACTATTCGTGTTCCTATTACTTTTCTACCCTGACGAGCTTGCTAGGCTCGACGACGGTGCATGAAAGGGACGACGAAGAGGGGGATAAGGTTGGATCACATAGTTACGGTGATTTCGTCTTTCTTGAGCGAAATAAAGCTGATTTTCATGCTTTCAGATACTGCGACGAGTGTGCAGCGTACGTGTGCGCTATTTTTGTTCGATTGGACGGCAAAAGTAACCAGAAACAAGAGCATTTTTTGATCATAGTGATGAAAAAACGGTAATGTTGCTGCACCCTGGTGTTACTCTTCCGTTGATAAATTGCAAGAACGAACATACTCATTCGTCCCTTTGTTTGGTCTCACGAGTCTGGGAGGGCAGAACCCGGAATTCATAGATCAAGTTCAAACAAACCTCGACCGACATGGATATTGAGCTTCTATTGTCACCTCTGCATTCGTGTATTAGCACCCTCGGTGTGGAAGACTAAGAGTCGGAAGCGAGTATTAATTCTATTGAACCAGTCCGGACAGATCGGAACGTCTCTAAACCAACTTTGCGTCCGCGTTGCCAGGCTACCCTGACGCTAAGCTGGTTAGCGTTAGCCCAGTTTACAGCGCTTGTTTGAGGGGAAATGAAGCGTAGCACTCTATTTTGTGGTATGGACTCGGATTGGCTTCCTTTATAAATATCCCACCTCATATGCATAAACTGCCGCTTCTATGGGTATGCTGTCTTTGGACAAAAGTATCTATTTGACAGCCTCAATATAGGTGTCACGTGTTAAGGTCCGAACATTAGTGGGCAACGTTGGGGCAGTGTTCGCCTCTTCCTGTACAGCACAACCAAGCTCTCTTCATGCAATGATGAATTTGCAAGAACTTACGTTAGCTTTGGATATTGGTATGTGAGATTGTCTTCCATTCCATAGTTGACCTCCTCATTCTGCTGTTACTAGAAGGAGAGCCTAATGGTCTTTCGGAGCAAGCGTCGGATTACGATGAGAAAGACTATAGTAGCTCCAAAGACAAGAGAGAAGAAGAGGTAAGCGTAACGCTACAGCGCCATCGAATCAGGGGGATAATCCATTGCAGCATACGACTCTCCCCAAGGTCACTCTCACATCACTCACTGAGACCGGCCGAGACGAATCGACGATTCCAGTGATAAAGCAAAGGTCTTACTCGGGGAGTAAAGTCATACCATCAGCTCTGGCTGATACTCCGTGTGCCATTCTTGGTGCCAATGGAATGTTAGAGAAGCTCAATACTATACTCGGCACATCGTACACTTTGGACTCTGTAACCTCGATTCTCAATGCCTATATCTCACAGCATTGCGACTTTGGAACTGCGTACGCTTATTTGCGCCGGTACTGGAAGGATATTCGCACTGTTGAAGCTGAACTACGCACGAGGGAATCAAAAGATGGGGAGATGCGACGAAAAGTGCTTGTTGATGGCAAGATCACAGCGCGGGATGTGCCCCCTCGGCGGGTGTGGGATCTGTATGCTAACCGGGTCGTGCCGTACTGGGTTGCGTGCCTTAACCCGTGGGCAATATCACATGCATGGGTAGCTTGGAAGGACCGTGTGGATGTGATGACGCCTATCAACGGACGCGAGTGGCCCGTCCCTATGCCCAACGACGCCAACCTTGATCTCATCCGCATCGAAATGCTGAACGCGAGGCTACCGTGGGCGCCATACATCGAGACCCAGTACGCGTGGCTGGATGTTTTGTGTTTGCGGCAGGAAGGCGGGGACGGCGAGCATCTGCGCTTGGAGGAGTGGAAGCTCGACGTGCCCACGATCGGGTGTGTGTATGAGTACGCATACCCATTTGTGGTCTGCTACTTCAACGGACTGGGGCGGCCTCTGCATTTGGCACCGGGCTACTTTGACAGTGATCGCTGTTGGTTCCGACGTGCGTGGACGCTGCAGGAGATCACGGATGACGCCATCGTTGGTGGGGAGACTGGCGAAGATGTCATGGACAGGCAGGTTCGAGCGAGGTTCGACGAGCTAATGGCGTCGTTGCAGAGGAAGCGACTATCCAGATCGATTCTTGACCTTGTGTCTGAAATGCAGCATCGGGAGTCGACAAAGCCTTTGGATAAAGTTGCGGGTTTGGTATACCTTCTCGAGACGAAATCCATCCCGGTATATGATACCCAGCTTTCGGCGGCGGAAGCATGGCAAGTCCTCGTTGATGTCATGGATCCTTGGTTTCGGGGGCAGTTGTTCCTCTTCTACCCTGAGCCTGGGGACGGAAGTAAATATTGGTGCCCGTCATGGAATCAACTCATGACATACAAAGCCATCGCACCCCGCTTCGCTGGGTACCCAGGCAATGTTTGGCGGATGAATAATCCAGGTGCTGACTTGTTTGTGCCAGTGGGCAGTAATATCCGCTTGGGAAACGTGCGGGGTTTGAGTGAGGTACCAAAGGAACGAAAACCTCGACAAGGTCAGCTGGTCCTCAATGATGATACCAAGGTACCCCACACATTAATAATCGTGGCCGACCATGCATATCCAATACCCGATGGCTTGTATACTGTAATAGGCTGGTTCGGTTCCACTTCGGGTGCGGAACACTGGATAGTTGGACAGCTAACAGAGGATGGGATGTTTAAGAAATTGTCAGTCTTTCCTACGGTGGGTAGTGAACTACAGGGACTTGGGCAGCTCACATCTCAAGAGCCAGTTGAATTATTTCTTTGTTGAATATATGACAGGCTGAGGAGGTGGAGGCGTTCATCTGCTCACATTTGGAGAAGAATCAAAGAAGCTGAACATGTCGAACGATCCTTTGTACAATATGAGCAATGGTCTTTGAACAGCAGGAGAACATGACTAGAGAGGACCACATGTATCGCTTCTGCTCGGAGGGAATTCAAACACCCGAACATGCACTGCTATTATGCACAAATAGTAACGAGGCCATCGAGTCATTCAAGATTGTTCCTTATCTTGATCCCACTATTCCAGGCCCTCCTTCTCACATCACCGCCGGCATGTCACGAAAGATTCGCAGGTACTCGACGAAGAGTGCTTAGTGAACGTGTGAACTGTGAAATAGCGCCTTACGGATTGGCTATGCAAGTCTTGTTCCAACGAATCGTCAGAATCAACCGTGTTTTCCATATCGCAGGGGATTTCAGAAGAAAACCAGACCTCTGTTCTTTCTACACAAGTGGACCGGATTACCTTTCAAATCAGTTTCAGAGTCCGGACAAAGGATGGTGCCGGAATTTGCCGAATATGCTGTCTTTCTACCATCATCGCTTCGCCGTCCCTCCTCTCGTACCTCTCTTAGGCCCGAGTCCCTGACTCCTCCGCCACAGGCTATCAAAGGATTTTCCGCTACGCATGAAGGTCTTGGATTCGGAGCAATCATTTTTGCGGAGAAATGTATGTGGCGGAGGCTTTTTGATTACCGGTCGGGATGCGAACAGTAGCCAGCTACAGGCTGTTTCATCCAGAGCTGTGCCGCAGCTTCGTGTGCGCTCTTTCTCAAGGATATACGATTCGGTCAGCACAGACGGAAAAGGTCGGGGCCGGATATTGCCGAAGATGTTCGCCTTCTGCCATCACATCGCAACTCTGCGCCTGCTTCTCGAAACTCGCGTCCCTGACTCCTCCGTCGAAGGCGTTCGCGTAGTCTTCCCCCGGACGAACGAAGGTCTCCAAGTGGGCGCATCTTTTCTGTGGGACACCCGTACGTGGTATGCGTTTTTCGATTACTGGTCTTCATGCTACCAATGGCCAACTATCAGGCTGTTTCGTCCATTTTCCGCTGTTCGCTCCGTGTATCCTCGTTCTTGAAAATATATGACGGACGACCAGTGACACTAACAACTCGACGCCATGATTGAAGCACCGAGGCACCCGTGCTAGCATGGCTTTTTGTCGTAGGTATGTCGCCCTTTTCGTGTCGGGCTTAGCCTTAGACATTGCTCCTTTCAATATCGCAATACCCAAATCACTATCAAGGGGACCGCTACGCTCAGCGCTATCATCAACGTGCTCGATGGCTATTCAGGTGGACGTATGAGGGGATTACAGTCACTGGTGGTGCTCTGCATCTAGTTCGTGGGACCGAGTGGAAGGTGGACGTGCCCTCAATCGGACGTGTTTATGAGATGGCGGAGAGAGTCGTGTACTACTTCTGTGGACTGGGTCGCCCATATACAGCAGAGGAGCGTGACCTGGAGAGCGATATGAGCTGGCTCAGACGCGCGCGGACTCTACAAGAGATCAACAAGCGTCCTATCATCGGCGGTACTCTCATCGACAACGCTCTAGTGTACGACATGATGCGCCCAAAATTCCGCGAGCGGCTATCCTCCCTTGGGAAAATCGCCCAGCGCATATCCCAGCAAACCGACATATTCGCCATACTCTCACACATGCGGCACCGCGTGTCCACGAAACCCATAGACAAAATCGCATGGCTGGCATATCTCCTCCGCCCAAAGATCGTACCCGCGTATTACGAGGCGCAGTCGGAGGAGGATGCGTGGACTGCATTGGTGAATGTGATTGCACACGCTTACAAGGCACCGATGCTTTTCCTGTATCCCGAACCTGGCAACGGCAATGAGATATGGAGACCGTCGTGGAACCAAATCATGAATGGGAGCCTCCCGTATTAGGATCCGCGCCTGTTGTACGACCCCATTACCTGGAACCAGGACACCAACACTCACTCATACAAGGCATATTTTACCGAATCCGCCCTCGTCCGCGGATTACACTGAGAAGGAAAGCGGGGCATATCCAGACGCGGGGAGTTCATCGTCAAGGATAGGTTCACCAAGACGGAACATAGCTTCGCCATCGTCGCTACCCACCAGTACCCAATAGCAGAGGGGTGGTATACGATTTTTAGTAGCCTCAATAGAGGATTCCATTCGGAGGACTCGAGGTACTGGGTTTGCGGTCGGAGGCTCCCGGGGCCAAAGAAAGTGTTCAAGAAAGTATCGGTATTACAGATGCCGTACTTTGTGGATGCAGACCGGCTGAGGACTGCGCATCGCTGAAATGTCTCGCGTTGCTCATGCTTGAACGACAAAGATGCGAGATGTTCTCTAACTACGCCCACCAACAATCTTCTTGTCAAAATTGTAGATCCTGATGTAATACTTGCCAAAGAACATGAGTGTCGTCTTTTAGTGCGAAACAGACCATGCAAATAATTTATACCAAGTCGTAGAACTTTTCCATCGATTGTTCCCGGGAAGTTTTCAGGTACAGGAGCTGCTCTCTTCGCCGTTGTCGTTGGACTTAATGAGTCGGAGGACGTCAGAGACCCGCCGGTTCCAGAGAATTGATTTGCAAGTTGTGCTTCTTCATGCCACGACACCCGAGTTGAGATATATAGGCCCCTGCGAAGCACAGAAATCACTCAAGCTCGACGAGATTTGGATTGCCCCAGTAGCAGGTGTTCCGGAGGGAGAGACAGTCGCGGAGAGATCTTGACCAGAGGTACCGCGGCTCCTCCTCCTCCTTAGTCGCGGATATTTGCATGCGTTATGACGACGAATTGCTCTGAGGATTTCACCGGGTTCTTGAATTATGGGAATGGACTCAGATAGCGCATCGTTCTTCCGCGAACGATTAGAGCAGGGAACTACTAATAAGGTATATGCTAGGCCGGTTTTGGAGAGAATGATTCTTGCTCTGGAGGAAGAAGTACATGAAGAAGTCCAGAGCCAAGTCACTTTTCACTGGGATTTTGTTGTCCTGAACGGCGCGATCCAGCCAACGAGTCGTCCCCGACAAAGATCTCCTCGATATCGCCGGGCCTTGACTAATCGAAGGCGATCTGCTGCAAATTCGACAGGAGGTAGTAGACGTCTTCGAGGAGGACGATGCGGTTCATGATGACACGCGAGCGCCTTTACAGGGAGTTCAAGTACTCGCTTGAGTGTCAAGTATATCGCCAGTGTCATGCGGTGTTATCAATGTCGAAGCACCGGATGAAAACCGGCGCGTAGCTAATTGAACGTATTACACATATAGTACGTACCCTGCGTGAACGTAAAGAGATCGGTATATGGCTTCTTTTCGATCCCGGGGATGGTTCCACTCTGCCTCGAGGTGAACTCAGTGTAATAGGAGAGACTCGACGACGAACCAAGAACACCTCAACCAGGAGGTGAAGCAGTTGCACAAGGTTCATGCATCATCGCATGCGTGCACAACGTGAGTATGTATTCCGACACCTCCGGTGTAAAGGAAGTCGTCGAATATCCGAGCGCAATTTTCATTTCCTTGCATTTACGCGAGGGTGCAGGTGTAATCAGAGTCTCGAGGCTACTATTCAAAGGATTGACGAAACCCCTGTGGCTAATATCAGACCACACGCAAGAAGCCATCTACCGAAGGATGAGCAAGTCCAGCAAGCATGGTAACACCACTCGAAAACGCACGTCGTCTCTGTTAATCACTTCGTCGACGAGTTTGGCGACTTATGGGCGCTTCACATACGCCGAACAACGGAGAGAGCTGACGATATGCACATGGAAGCTGGCTGAGGATGGTACAGCCAGCGGATACAAACGCAAGGTTTCTGCGTATCCGAAATGAACGATCCACATCGATTCAAGCAGGTACGTGATTACGCTTAGAGAAACCCCGATAACAATGAATAAATGTTTGCCGGGGACCTCGCGCTGTGTGGCGGATGATAGATATGGTCGTTCGGTCAACAAAAGGTTTGCAGTCCTAAAAAGGAACACCGGTGTTCCGCCACGAAACGTGTCACGGACCGAAACAAGAAGACCGATGTGGCTGTGCACGCGATCATCATTGACCCTGCCCTTCCACGTCCTCCCCGTTTGCCAATCGAATTGACTCATCCTTTCGTCGAGATTCAGTTGGCATTCATCTTTTGCATATATCAAGCGGCAAGACACAGCGATACTGGCTTCCCAAATACCCAGTCTCATGAAGAGATACATCCTACAAGACCTGCATGACATCAGAATGCTGCCTTCCTCTCTACGGTTTACGTTCTTCGCCCAAGTCTAGCATCTTTGAGGCGACACTGAGAAGGTTATGTCTTGTAGATATATGCCGAGATTCAGGATACCGTGACGTCTTGCACTTGACCCGCGCCCTGGAGGTAAGAGGATTATCATAATATCCTTCACAGTTAATATTGGATGTCCTAGTGTCACTTTTTGTGCCTTGGGGAGCTCATTCTATATTACCTCTGTCGCAGGACGCGCACCAAAAGCGACTTCAGCTGATACCTGCCTTTCCTGTACTTGAGAATTCTCACGTCGTCTCTAGAGCAAATGAGACGTCGCTTGGTAAGTCTCTCTCACTTCTTCGGTGTAGTTGGTCTTATTAATTTTCGATTTTCATAGTAGATGTCGCTAATCGCAGTTTGGAGTCGCTAACGGATTAGCATAATCGTCGCAGGGAATACGGATTTTGATCTATGTCAATTGAGTTCTGCAGTACCGTCGGCAGAAATTCCGCTGAAATAATCCCTTGCAATTTACTCATTGCATTGTATCGTGACAACGATACTGGCTGGTCTGTAGTTGCATAGCGTATTCGCTGCGTTTAGGTAGCCGTGGTTCAATTCCTGGTATACCGATTAAATATTCACACGGTTTGGTGGCTGTTTTTATTCCCAAGTGCAGTAGTAATTATTGATGAGTTTTCTCTTTAGTATACATCTACTTGTGAGCGAGGTAGCACTGTCTACGGCTTTTGATGTGGACAAAGACATGGATTTCGACCTACGCAAACATTGGTGAGAGGCGCATATTCTCCAAGAATTCACTATATTCGCTACACAGAGGTACTCTAATTGCCGCAAGTGTGACTACCAAAACTCATTTTATGAGGATTCCACGCGAGTCGGCAACGAGTTGAAGTCGTGATCAGGTTGTAATCCAATATTTGATCTGTGGGCACAGCCACATGAGCATCCATTTTTTTAACCTCCACGTCAATAACCCGCGCTACTACCATTCACAAAGCGAGAGCCTCGCATAAGAGCAGTACTTTTGAGTAGTGGGATAAGATGTTCGACGGGACAGATATTGCGGGATCTGGTGAGTAACTTCGTAGCTTGGAGCGATTTAGACTCCTAATTTATTTATGGTTTTTCACCGCCCATATGTCCGATATCAGCACCATCCCCCGCATTAACCTTCACGCTTCAATTTTCATGAGATCAAAAAAGTCAAGATGGCCGATTAACCGAGGAGTATATCACCGATTGGACGAACATCTCGCCTAAGCTCACCGAATGTGCTCACACTTTCTAGGCGAGATTGCGCCGGGAGGGGTCTTTCGAGTTATGTGCCTCTATTCACTCCTTGTGGGTCACCCACATATATCAGGACCGCACATTTTGGATATTGTCCGACATCAGCGCTATTCTGTCCTTAGGACGGGTCGACGTCTCGCTTAACAGGACGTACATTTTACTGTGCTCGTAAGCGAGTCGGATTTGCTCATTCCTCCGTAGGAGCCCGAGGCTCACCTTAGTTGTTTGTGCCCATTGATTTCGAGTATATGAAAGCACGTCCTTCCGATGCTTTGTACCCATGCCTCTATGCAACGGTTGGACCTACTGTGCGAGCTGCTCTCATCCATCGTGCTTTTCGCCGATTCAGATACTCTCGGTGTGCTCTGTCTCACAGAGAAACATATCTCGCGACTTCCTTTTAAGGAGCATCACCGTCGTCTTCAGTACCGACCCAAATCCCAAACCCCACGTCCTTTCCTTCGATTCTAGGCGCCTAGAAATTATCGGATCCCTCCCCGCAGTCGTGAATGGAGACTTCGACCCCTCTCTACCGTCAGTTTCCTCGCTCTTCGCATCAATGGCCAATATAAACCTATCCGAGTGAGTGGTGGATCAGGCCCCTCCATCCGCTTGATCCTCGAGAATACAACGGTGTCTCTCGCCACTTTGGAATTGGATGCCTTCTATGCTGCACCACACGAATTTGCTGATATGGTGCCCATCACTATTCAGCATCTTTGTATCTCCCGATGTCTTTCGAATTTGCGCTTCCATTTGGGGCTTCTAACAGTCGAAAAATTAGTCTGTCTCTCTCGTTTGTTTTGTAGAATTGATTGGAATACCGAAATGTCTTTCCCATATGCTTCCCTTTGTCATTTATCCTCGTGTCCAACCCTGAGTCCAATACCTTTGACTTTGCCTCTTTGCTATTGTTTCACTATTTATAATTAATCTTTTCAGGACCCTCCAACTTTGTGGCTTCATTTTTCCACCGATATTGGCGTGTATGATCCACCACGATCGGTGACAGATCTGTTTCATTCCTTCACATGGTTTTTGCCAACACGAAAGGAAGGAAGAAAGGAAATTTATTAAAGAGTCTCGCGATCTCGCAATTGGATGACTGTTACACAGAGTCATAAATATGGTAACCCTCACTTCCGGCAAGCTATGTATCTTCCAGATGGCATTCTAGTGGGCGCGCGCTTCGCTTTAGGACCCTTCGATGCCAGGGATATATATGGACGCCGATGCGCCATGTTTGTTTCTCTGTATCGGATCGGGCAGTAGCTGACGCACTCATAGGCCATGATGAGAAATGCATGCCGTTCGGCGTAACCCTATAGTGACTCAAAGGCACCCAGCTTCGCAAAAGCAGAATGTTACATCTCTCCGATACGTGCAGAGATTCAGGATGGCACCGCACCTTGCCCAATTCGCCCGCATTGGGAAAGTAAGCCCTAATTGTTCTATGCTCGGTGAAGTCAAAACATCGTCGATCTCAATGACTTATCGAAATTATTTCTCTTCGTTGAAGAAGAGGCAACATTCCAACGTTCATCAAAATGATTGAACATGCCGCAGTCTCCAGTGCCTGAGACGCATGGATACAAGCTATCCGTTTCCAACCAAATATACAAGAATGCAGTCGTTCCGGCCCTGTTACCTCACCGCTTTCGCGTTTATCTTGCTCGAACTGAAATTTAGTGTTCATTCTTTATGAAAGAAATGTAATTCTGTTGTGCTCTAGGTGAGAAAATATGTGGGCAATAATTTAGACTCCCTTTATTATGTACGTCCTGAATACATCAACGAACAGAAAACATATAGAAAATAGACGAAAAATATTGGCAAAGCAGGCGTAAATCCTGATACCAGAGACGTACATGTTTGTATGTTCCAGCAACGACCGGTACCTGGTGAGGGGTCTTGTCCAAATAGTGGATAAGATTGGCATAGGTCGTCTCTTTCTTCCAGTGACCCGACCGGAGGATACGCACAAGTGAGTCCGTGAATATTCCAATATACCCCACCATGCCATCTTCCCGTTTCAGTTTCTTCGCCTTTCCGTACTGATACGCTCTACAGGCTGCCAGCACGACATGGGAGCTCATATCCGGGAGCCAGTCCTTGGCTAAAATAGGGCGATAGCCATGATAACCGATTAGATTCGTCTCCCCGGCAACGAACATGTCCTGAAGTGCCGCGCGCACCATTGGAGGAGAAGTACGTGCCCCTGGCTCCGGTAGGCTTCGGGAGACGCCACCAGAGCAACAACAGTCAAGGATGACGGTGATATAATGATCCTTCGCTCGAGCGATTAAGGATAAGATGGTGTTAAATTCCCAGTCACTGATGTCAGGCACAGGTTTTTTGTTTTCATCAAGGGTGTCGCGATCGATGGGGCAGAGAGTTTCGATGAATTCTGTCTCATCATCTTCCTCCACATGAGGTGGATAGTATGAACCGTGTCCAGAGTAGTAGATGATAATATTGTCGCCGGGAGCGATCTCAGGATTCGTGATGAGACTGAGAAAGGCACCGACGATGTGGGCGCGGGAGGGGTTCATTGGATCTTCGAGGGACATATGCTCCTTGGATCCGAGAAGAATTTGGACGCGATTCTTGGGCACGCCGAGGTCCTCAGTTAAGTACTTCTCCATCAACTGTACATCTGGTACACAACCAAGGAGCGGATATGACGTATACTCATTGATACCAATCAGGACAGCCCAGAATCTTGAGGCATCCACACGAGGTGGGGCCTAAAATTGCACCGATTAGTGCTACGCGTTACGATGACTGTAGGTTCACTGACACCTAGAGGGGATGGACAGACTTCCAAATCGCCTGGAAGCATCCGCTGAGCACGACGATACTGGATGCGGAGGCGATGGAGTTCGCGGAGCTTCCCCAGAATCGGTGAATAGTTCTCATCATACAAGACCTTGTTCTTGATCTCAAGGAAAACTATAACTGAGTCGATATCCTCCGCAGAGATACCCAGTCCCGCCGCTCCTTTCGACTCCAACTCCTCCAGCGGGTGAATTTTTGCTGCGATTTCTTTGGATTCCGATAAAATTTCATCTGGCTGGAGATAAAACAAAGAATCAGAGTTTAGATGGAGAAGGGATGGGAACTGGGGACGAACGTCAGCCGATGCAAAGTAACCACGTGATATGTCGTCATTCCTAGTCGGCAATTCCCGAAGGGTCATCTCGGCATGCAGTTTGGGGCAGGAGTTGTGCATGCCTTAGAAGCGGAATTAGAGTTGAGAATTACGATGAAAAAGTGGAGGAACACTGCAAGAATGTTGGATGTTGAATGGCTGCATATCCTAGCCAGATACCTTTATAGTCACCTGTTAGGATTGTGCCAATAGAAGAGAGAATGAATGCACGCCGACAGTGTCCACGGGGTGTGTGGGCTTGGCGAAGCTATTAGCAACGTCACCCTTGGGTTGAAGCCCTAAGATAGATTATGGACGGAGTCCACGGGATGAGGATGAGTAGGATCAAGACGAAGTCAATGGAGTTGGAATCCGTGGACTTGTAACAAGAGATAGATTAGGCTTGAAGGCCAAAGTGAGAACAAGAGTATTGGGCTAAACCAAGTTGATATTCGAACTGAGGTATGTACAAGTAATTCTACAGTTTATATACTAGAGCGGAGTCCGTGGATCGGACTCTAGAATGTTATGGATGTGGCTAGAAGATAATAAGTCTGGAATATTCTGTATCTAGAGGAGTTGAGGATTCTGTGGAATCCGATATAACACCTACTCGGTACCGTAATGGATTCTAGGTGTGATAAATGAATATGTGAAATTAGTAGGTGAAATAGAGGTGAGATATGAAATAGAAACCGGGGATCGGAATCCGATGGGATCTGATATGTAGGTTGGAGCCATTGGAGTTGGCTAAGGTTGATGTCCATCAGGGTCTGTGGCATGCTCGTTACAGTATCCCCCCCTTAGTGTTCTTGCCCTCAAGAGCACAGATCCCAATGACCGAGTGGGATGCATGGAATTTGGTGCAGGAGTGTCATGTGATTTTCACCTCTTGATCTTAAACCACCACTATCCCCAAATCCTAAGTCCCTCCTCATTACTTTTGTCGATGTCCGCTGTCTACTGCCAGTCTGCAACCCCGGAGCCGTACATTGCGCTGCCTACCCCGAACAATATTGAGGTCGACGAACTGTCAGTGTTCTACGCTGACAGGGATGCTGAGGAGGAATCGTATTGGGCCGCTGTGGAGACCCACAGTGTTTGGAAGGTAGTGAAGTTGAAGGCAGAAAAAGCTGTGGAGGCCATGGAGGCCACAAAGAAGAAAGCCAATGATAGAGCAAAAAAGTTGGCTTTGTTGAAGGTGGAGAAGGAGAGGAAAGAGGGTGAGTTGAGGACCGTTGGAGGCCGGGTGGATGATTTGGTGGACAATTTCCACCTGGGGGATGTGATTGAGTATCCTAATGATTTCATTCCATCAGTGTCCTCGGATGAATGGGCAACTTTGAGTGCGGAGTTGAGGGACTTGCAGGGCGCCAACCCTGAGGCTCTCTGTCGGGCCATGACCTTGCAATTGGATCAAGACATAGCTCAAGTGTGGCATGCAAGAGTCATGTCCGTGGAGTCCTTCAATGGTCGCGATCCTTTTGAGTTGGCCAATATGGAGCTATGGTGCAGAAGCTGCAGGCAGGAGGCTTTGGCAGCAGCTATTGCTGCGAGCCAGAAATTTCGGAAGGCTCGTAAGTAGTTTTATCGTGCTGGGGGCCATCGGTCAGAGTGGGCACTGTGGAAGGAGTTTTTGAAAGGTAGTGAGGAGTTTATCGTGGAGGATTCAGATGGGGAGATGGAGCCAGAGGAGGTCAGGGAGGAAATGAAGCCGGGCTCGGGTTCCATCGGCATTGCAGATTTAGATGAATTGGAATATGAGGGAGAGAAACCCAAGGAATCTGCAGCGGCCTGAAGATCCTGGCCTAGTAATATACAATTTTTTGATGTAGATAGATAGAGTACCATGCCTGAGGGCGAAAAGTAAATAAATTTTCTTGATGGTTGAACTATAGTGATGAAAGGAAGAGTTGAAGCCAAGAAATAGTCCGACGGATTCCATTCCAGATTAGGAAGTGAATTTGCAATAGTTTTCCAGAATTGAATTTGAAATTGGGGAATCGGAATCTGATGGAGGCTGATGGGCAAGGAATCAAGAAGGGATAGGTATAGGCTTGGATGTAGCCTTACGAATGGTGACCTTGGAGAGTGGTCCTGGTTTGTCTGGGTATCGATGGTGGAAGTCTTCAATGTAGTCTTCCGCAGAGAATTTGGTGGCAGGGATCCAAGTGAATTCTTCATCAGTACCTTCATAACCCAACCATTAAACGCAATAGAGAAGGGGGCATCAGAACCAACAGTCAAGTTTAGAATCAAGAATTTGTGTGATTTCATACTGTTCTTCACCATCAACTTCAACTGGAGGTGGAGGTGGTTGGGTATGATTAGGAATGGTATTGGTTTCCATGGGTTCCAATTGAGAGACATGGAATATGGGATGAATGGAATGGAGATCCGCGGGAAGCTTGAGAGTGAAGGAATGGGATCCAGGCTGAGCGATGATATTGAACGGTCCGAGGAATTTCTCGGAGAATTTTGCAGTAGGGCGAGTAGTCCTGATGTGCTTAGCACTAAGGTAGACTTTATCACCTACTTTGAAATCTGGGGCTGGAGACCATCGCTTGTCGGCTTGGAATTTGTAGCAAGACTGAGCAAGAGTGATTTCATCACATAGGAATTGGTGAAGATCATTGAGGTTGACTATGAAATTGCAGGCCCGAGCGGAGGCGATATTGCATTCAGGGTATACCGTGATGTTAGGATGGTATCCCTTATTAGCAAAGAATGGAGAGATTCCAGTGGAAGCGTTAGGAGCATTGTTGTATGCAAATTCGGCAATGGGTAGTAAGGTATCCCAATTATCTTGTTGGTAAGAACAATAGATACGAATGTACTGTTCAACGGTTTGGTTAGCGCGTTCAGTCTGTCTGTCTGCTTCTGGGTGATAACCAGAAGTAAAGTGAAGTTCCATATCGAGGGCCTTTGCAAGGGTGCGAGTGAATTGGGAGACAAATTTGGAGCCACGGTCAGAAGTAATGTGATTAGGAACACCGTGTTTGGAAAATACATGGGTAATGAATAGTTGGGCGAGTTCCATGGAGTTAATGGTATCATGAGTGGGAATGAAAATGGCTTGTTTGCTTGCATGGTCAATGATGACCAGAATAGCAGTGAATCCATCGGACTCCAGGAGTTGTTCAACGAAATCCATGGAGATGGAATCCCACAGATGCTCTGGTACAGGCAAGGGTTTGAGTAAGCCAAAAGGGCCATGTCTAGGTGTTTTGTTACGACCACAAGTAGTGCAGGATTTGACATAGTGGTGAACAAATTCACGCATTTGTGGCCAGGTATAATTCTGTCGGACTAGTTCGAGTGTCTGATTTTGACCGAAATGACCTGCCAAGATATGGTCGTGATTGTTTTGTAGGACACAAAGACGGAGGTCCATGGAGTCTGGGATGTAAATACGATTGTCAAGACGGAGTATTCCTGACTCATCCATGGACCACCAGGAGGAATTGGAAGGGGAAGAAGCGAGATGAAAACCTTCAGTTGCTGTGGAATCCGTGGGCTGTGCTTGTTTGATATCAGAATGTAACTGATCAACATCCATAATAGCACTAGCGTGGAGTATGGGACCTTCAAGAAAAGTGGCACAGAGAGAAGCAGAGAGTTGTTCTTGAGTAAATACAGGATGGAAATTATGAGGATTGACTTGAGTGTATTGACTATCCCCCTCTTTAGAGTAGACGTCCCATTGTCTAGTGAGTGCATCCGGTTTCCCACCAAGTCTACCCGGTCGGAACCAGATTACTAGGTTGAACTGAGAAAGGTATTCAGACCAATGGACTTGTCGTCTGGTAAGGATCTTGGTAGTAGAGAAATACTCAAGATTCTTATGGTTGGTAATGATGTTGATGGATTCTGCGGAGCCTTCAAGGTAATGATGCCAATATTTAAAGGCTTCAAAGATGGCTAGAAGCTCTTTATCATGGGTATCGTAGTTAAGCTCAGCTCCATGGAGACTGCGGGACAAGAAGGAAATAGGATGGATCTCACCATCCTCAAGGTAAATAGAGAGGATGGCAGCAATAGCATAGTCGGAAGTGTCAGTTTCCACGACAAGTTGACAGTCGGGAATCCAGTGGGTAAGGATAGGGGCGTGAGTGAAAGCCTGTTTCAGCTCATTGAATGCGGCTAAGCACTTGTCGTCAAAATTCCACGGAATACCTTTGCGTGTAAGACATGTTAAGGGCAACACAATCTCACTGTATTCGTGGATAAAACAGTGGTAGAAATTAGCGAAACCAAGAAATGATTGGATATCTTTGACCTTCCGCGGGACCGGCCAGTCCACAATGGCTTTAACTTTGTCTTCAGCCATGCGTAAGCCTTCAGGAGAGAGGATGTAGCCTAGATATTCCACGGAATCCTGATGAAATTCGCATTTGGAACCTTTGCAGTAGAGCCTGTTGGCTCAGAGTCTGCGTAGGACCTCACAAACGTGTTTTCGGTGTTCTGCAGGATCGTCGGAGTAGATGAGGATATCGTCAAGGTAGATGACAATGGAAACGTCAAGCATATCGGAAAAGATGTCGTTGACAAAGCATTGGAAGGCCGCTGATATGCAGTCTATGCGTTCACACCTAGATTTTGCAATTTTATATCAATACTATTGCATATCTACCTGATACTAGTGGGATTATGAGGACTATAGCGGAGGCTTCGAGCTGATAGTCAGTGCAAACAGCTACTAGTAATGCTAGGACTTAGACGCGACACCGCTAGTGGGTCAACTCTACCCGCCAGCCGATACTAGTGACTCAAAACTAGTGGACCTACACAATGTATGGTCACTAGTTTGCGAGTCTTGCCACTAGCATACCAAACCAGAGGCAGAGGACACAAACACCAAGAAGCTCCATCATATGAGTACCAGCTAAGGCGAGGACACCTAAGTCAGAAGCACTAGTCGTGCAATGATCTTAAATGGGACTTAGAATTGATTAGCGACAGTTGGGATTATGCAGAGAGCCGACTAGTGGACGACAGATCTCAGATGATCAGCACTAGTATAGCCGGGCTGCGCTCCCGATCATGATCGGTGACTGCTACAGGCACGACTGACCGGTGCATTAATTATCCTTGACACTAGTGGAGCATTGCTGGGTTGAGGGCATGGGAAACGGACCTCCAACGGAGTTCCTAGGCCCGCTAGTCAGCAACAAAGCATTCTAGACCGCCTATTGCATGATTATGCACCAATACTCGTGACTAGCCAAGAAATCCTTATCAATAGTACCCCTCTAGTATAGCTATTTTCGGTTATCGTACCTTTTTCTGCTTGTATATAAGTAGTAGAGTAGGTGCCTTGCACAGTAGGCAAGCCTACCCCGAGATTGTGACATACTAGTCAGTACCTAGTGCCCCCAATTAAAGGATTTTGTGCTTAACCTCGATGAAACGATGGCTAGTTGTGGAGTTACCCCAGTATTGAGTGAATAAAAACCCCTTTGAGTCTACTATTGTGTCCTGTTGAAGGCCGAGAGTGTTTCAAAGTTAGTTCAAGAGAGTTCTTGGAGTATAAAGTATTATTCCTAGGCCAAGAGTGTCACTAGTTTGCCTAGAGTGCAACTAGTCAAGTGTTTATCGCTTGTAGGAAGCAGTATAGTTTATTCTTAGGCCCAGAGCGCCACTAGTTTGCTAAGAACGCGACTAGTCAAGTGTCTATCACTTGTGAGGAGCAGTACAGGGCCAAGAGAGCCACTAGTTTCGGAGCAATCCCAGTTCCAGCGAGCACAGAAGCTCAAAGAAGTCACCTTTACTCAATTGTGTCTTACCCACCCCGCTAGTGCGAGTAGTACTTTCGTATCGCTCACTAGTAACGAATAAAATGTCTTTAAACAACTTTCCTTGATTATTGAAGTCTGCAGAGTGCTTCTATCATACTCGAAACGCCCAAATTCAATATATTGGTGATTAGTGTAGAGTTAGTGATAGGTTTAGTTTGTTGGTGTTCATTGCCAGCCACTAGTCTGTTTGCCACTCGCCGTTACCAAGCACATCACCGTGGGAGCATTGGTAAGACCAAATGGCATAACGTGCCATTCAAAAGAACTGTAGCGGGTGTGGAATGCAGTTTTCCATTCATCTCCTTCGGCAATACGGACTAGATGGTAGGCATGGCAGAGGTTGAGTTTAGTATACAAGCGTGTGGAACGCGCAGAGTCAAGAAGGTCAGAAATGAGAGGAAGTGGGTATCTGTCTTTTTTCATGATCTTATTCAGACCATGGAAATCAATGCAGAGTCGGAGTTCACCAGTCTTCTTTTTGACAAAGAGTACCAGAGCTCCGTGGGGAGAGTGTGTAGGGGAAATAAAGCCATTGTGAACATTATCGTCAATAAATTTGCGTAAGGCTTTGAGTTCAGATTCTGAGAGGGAATAGATAGGACCAAGCAGAGGTGAAGTACCTTCCTCAAGGTTGATCTTGAGATCATAAGGGCGATGCTCAGGGAGTTTCTTGGAGAGGGTGTCACTGAATACATTGGCAAAGTCATGATATTTGTCAGGCACTTCAGATAGATCCGGCAGAACTGTGGAAGCAGCCTGGCCACTAACACTTGGCAGAGAAGGTTGGAGTGTGAACTGTTGTGCACCCTCCTCTGCGCAAGCTTGTACGAAAGCAGCCGCAGAAATAATAGAGATCTTGGGTGCCGCCAATGCAGCAAATGAGGGAATGGAAGGGTAGGAATAGATAGGCTCATAAGGTGGCAGAGTTCGTCAGGATCTCAAAGGAGGTTTGGAGGATGGGACAGGACCTGAAGGGTCCGTGCGAGCTGAGACTGGAGGGTCGGCAGCTGTGGGAATGTATGAGGCAAGACCAGAAGGGTCTATGTGAGCTTGGGCTGAAGCACCAGAAGCTGCGAAGGAAGATGCATCAGATAACTTTGAATGGAAGGTGATACTGTGTTCTACCCAGTCAATCAATGGATTGTAGTGGGAGAGCCAGTTGTATCCCAGGACAATATTACAGGATGAATCGAGACGTTTGACGTAGAAGTCGATGGGAATAATATCTCCCGATGGAAATCGTACAGAGAGAGTAATGGATTGGGAAATGTGAGATATGGCAGAGCTGTCAAGAAGCCAAAGTTGGACAGGAGGAATGGATTTGGTAGGGAGATCATGGTCCTCAACAAATTTCGAGTCAACGAAACAATGACTAGAACCAGAATCAATGAGTGCTAGAAAACGAAGGATGATAGATATGGAACTGCTGTCGGGCTCCGATCCAGAGCCAACTTCAGAAGACAAGGATACAGTGAGTGAATGGTTGGAAAGAGTGGCAGCATTGAGGGTGATGATCTCCATGGTGCAATGACAGTCAATGCAACCCTGTCCTTGCACGGAGGAAGCAGGGCTGCTCTCTATTTTTCTGACTCCGACGGAGTCGAATCAGTAGATGTGGGAGGCTCAGAAACCTCAGCGGCATCGCCATGGGCAGAAGCTGCAGCCTTGCACTTGTTGCAGTCCTCGGTCTTGTGCTTGCTACCACAGAACATGCAAAGGTTGTTCGTGCAGTGGCATTCCTTTTCCTCAGGCGTGAGCTTGCCATCCTTGCCTAGCTTGTCAGCATAGGGTTTCTTGGCAGTGCCGGAGGAATTGGAGGAAGCAGATGAAGCAGATGAAGCAGAACCTGTGGAGCCTGAGTTAGAGGACCTTGGCGCCATGGAATTGTATGAAGAGCTCAAGTTAGAACCTGAACCCTTAGGTTTGGAAGAGGAGGAGGTGGATGAGGGTTTATCACAGTTTTTGCGTGCAATTTCGGTCTTCCGAGTCCAATACCGTGCGTCGAGTTCCTGTGCTAGAGTCCGCATGTCATGGAGGTTATTAGGTTTACCATGGTGAGCCATATCATCCTTAATCTGGGTACAAAGTCCATGGTAGAAAGCATGGTGGAGGGAATTGTCACCATAGCCTATGACAGCAGCATGCTGGTTGAACCGGACTATATACTTCATAATCCAGTCTCCATCACACATGCGAAAAATTTCAAGTTCATCTTCAGCATCTCCGATGGTGTCAAATGGACCAAAGTTAGTCCGGAGTTCCAAAAGGAAAGCAGCATAGGAGTATGCCCAAGCAGGAGGGTTGGTGTGGTTGGGATTGAGGATATCTGGTTCAAACCAGTTGAGGGCCACACCAGAGAGGAAGGAGATGGCATAGTTGACTTTAGCGGTTTCTGTGCAGAAAGCATCAGGCCTGTCATTAAAGTTCAACTGGAGGGAAACGATGAACACCTTCAATTTCTGCAGGTCCGAGCCATCAAAGACATCAGGTTCCTTGACTTTGGTATGGACTGGCCACGGGGTAGGGTTGTTTACCTGATTGCTGAGACCTCGGAGGAGATTTATGAAGTCGAGCATCAGGCGGGCATCATTATTGTTAAGAGTAGGGGTATTACCCCCAGGTCCTCCGGGGCCGCCTGGATTAGGTGGACCACCAGAAGGGCGATTGGGACCCTGTGACTGGCACTGGTTGTGATTGCTAGGGGTGTTGGGTTTGTCATTGGAGTTGTCATCATCATCACCGTTGTCTCCTTCATCAACAGGGAAGAGAGACTTAGATCGAGTGACTGGAGTCTGCAGAGGGTCATTCCGATATTCGCCCCAGCTGTTGGAAATAGCATGGTCGGCGACAAATGGATTTGGAGTCGTGGTATCCAATTGATGAGCAGTAAAACCACTGTGCATGTAGGTTTCCCTATGGGAGTGATGAGAGGTAGCAGAGTCCGTGCCAAAGAGATTAGAGTCTCCTTTGGACGTGGAGGCAGGAATATTGTTCATGGTGAAATGAGGTGGGATTGTGTCCGAGGTGGACTGTTCAGTATGGGGTGGTTGTGTGGTTGTGCTAGACATGCCTAAAAATTTTGACTCAAGGGTTGGAGTTCGAATATACTGTTAGGATTGTGCCAATAGAAGAGAGAATGAATGCATGCCGACAGTGTCCACGGGGTGTGTGGGCTTGGCGAAGCTATTAGCAATGTCACCCTTGGGTTGAAGCCCTAAGATAGATTACGGACGGAGTCCACAGGATGAGGACGAGTAGGATCAAGACGAAGTCAATGGAGTCGGAATCCGCAGACTTGTAACAAGAGATAGATTAGGCTTGAAGGCCAAAGTGAGAACAAGAGTATTGGGCTAAACCAAGTTGATATTCGAACTGAGGTATGTACAAGTAATTCTACAGTTTATATACTAGAGCGGAGTCTGTGGATCGGACTCTAGAATGTTATGGATGTGGCTAGAAGATAATAAGTCTGGAATATTCTGTATCTAGAGGAGTTGAGGATTCTGTGGAATCCGATATAACACCTACTCAGTACCATAATGGATTCTAGGTGTGATAAATGAATATGTGAGATTAGTAGGTGAAATAGAGGTGAGATATGAAATAGAAACCGGGGATCGGAATCCGATGGGATCTGATATGTAGGTTGGAGCCATTGGAGTTGGCTAAGGTTGATGTCCATCGGGGTCCACGGTGATGAGCCTCCAGGCTCTGTGCACTCAGAAATCGTGGACACTACCTTCAATTTATCGATTATGTCCCACCCATGGACTTTCAGTAAACCTAACGTTGCAAGCAAGGGCCAATTTGTTTCGTTCTGAACTTTGCAAAGTACACAAAGTTACACTGCAGAACTGATGTGCCATATTCCCACAAGTCCCTTTTTGATTACCGATCATCCATAAACGGAATAAGCGCCCGACTGGTCTAGAACTTAGGTGCGCGCAGCACTGGCCAAGTCATGGGTTTCACCACGCGTAGGCTGTTTACGACTATGGATTGCTAACAGAAGTACGGGACCATATGGTCGCGTACTTAAACCAGTAGTATTAGTGAGCCATAGCCGAGGATATGTAAGAAAATCTTATCAAAATGACCAGCCACACCCGCGCACTTTGGCGGCACTGTAAGTAAAGTACTTAATAAGTTCTTTAGTATTATAAATGCCTTAGACATGCTCAGCAATACGTACTGCAGTTTTATAGCCTTAGAAACTTCGCTTACTGATAAAAGTTCGCAAACTTTGTATAAAAAGAGGACAAAATGTAGCTAGAAAATAATAGACTGGCGGATACCCCACCAATTCCCCATATTCACGCAACCAACAAGATTTAATGTTGCATCTCTGTGTTCTAAGAGACCAGACAACTAAGTCTTGTTACTACTTTGCTCTGTAAAGCAGGAAGGAATATTAAGCATAAGAAAGCTATCCTTCTTGTCATTCTCACCTTGAAACATCGCATTCGAAAGACTAGTAAAGGTAAAGAGAGTTACTAACGAAGTTCATTAGAAACACAGTTACAGTACTGGAACCGTAGCTAGGTTTCCGACACCAACAGAAAGTTCGCGCCATATATAGGTCACCCCCACTCAGCATACACCCACGTTTACGCATCGCTTCCCTTCCAGGAAACTTCACATACATAACTTGAGCCTCTCTAGACCGTTAGGGACTCATAACAACCATAGCAAAAGTTCGTTACCATCCTAGGAAGCTATAGTCACCGCACGGAGGTGCAAGAGTAGACTTGCTAGAACCTGCCTTCAGATTAGCTGCTTGATAGCACTTGCCATTATAGGTCTTGTGTTTTCTGCCTGCAGGAGTCTTTAGGTTCATCAGCGGCATGCTTGTTACATCACCCTTTACCCTGGGGCCTGGGGCCTGAATCCATGTCACCTATACCTTTTTGTTCTGGCTGTATGCGGCCTGACTATTATTTACCGCCAGGTATTTCATGATTATTTTTGGATTCCGTTCTAATATCTGTGGATATCACTCTGAAATCCTCTTACATCAGTGTTATCTGTGCCCCCCTTGTATCCAGGACTTCACTGTGTTCATATATTTAAATCCCTGCCATGATGAACTTGTTATGAACTTGATACAACCATGATTGTGGTCCAACGTGACATCCACCACCATTCTTTTGATAAATCTGTCAAAGCAGAAGTGTTCCACAAAAAAAAACTGAAGTGCTGCCCTGTATAACTGTTTATATTGATGGAGGCTCACAGCTGTGCTACTTTTCAAGGAAATGTATCAATGTTACTCTGTGTCCATGCAAACATCCCACATTATTAGGCTATTTACCTATTCATTTAGATGATATTTTCCCTGTGAATGCACATGCTGCACCAAAATTTCTCGATCACAGAACATCACACAATGTACACAACATACCTCCAAAACTCAACACTTTCCACATACAATAATACACCATGACTGGACCAAAGGTTCTGGGTCAATGCTACACTCCTTCACTCCATATGACCATGAGGATTTGTTTCAGAATATGATGACATATACGACAGTCAAAGGGTATTAAAGCATTGAAGTATTTTTATCTCCAAGTTCTTGGATAACACATTTAAGACGGACCAAAGAATAGAGTACATGCCTTCAAGGGGGAGGTGGGATTCAAAAAAGACACATGACATACATTTTTGCATTTAAGGATGGGCTGGACCCCCCCTCCCATCCTGCACTGCTATATATGGCTGTAATATGTACATATTAAGATGGAGTAGTAACACAATCTTAGTTACCGGAGGAATGCTGGGATGTGCCGGAATGCTGCTGATGATTGCTGGCTGACCACCATACTTCACATTGGTGAGAAATATGTCTACAAAGGGTATTTCACAACAACATAGTTTTTATTCACGAGAAGCTGTCCAAATAAAGACAATTTTCACAATCAAGTAAGTCCTACAGTGTTATATATCCTAAAATAGGACATGCAAAGTGTCGGTCACTTTTGCGTTTAAGGCTCAGACCCCTCCCCCCCTCCCCCCCACCTTATGTGCTGGATTTTAGCCATGCCTCCCCCTTGCATGCCTCCCCTTTGCATGCCTCCCCTTCATGACAACAGTCCCAAGTTGAACAAAAACTCGACAGGCAGTCCTTCCTCTGTCAGCTTCACCAAATGATGGAGTGGCGAATCCCACCCAATCGGAATAAGTAAGCTTTAACATAACGGTGTTGTTTTAATGACAGCTGTAGTGTTTTCAAATGACTATCATCACTAAATCTTGATCGTACCATTGCCTGAAACGCGTCTCTGTGTAGCAAAAGGCCACTTTCTGTTGCTCGACATGGAGTTTCTGCAATATGCAGCTTTTTTGAATTTGATACCTTTCCCTCAGCCAGAGTCAACACTCGAAAGACGTTGCATGTGGTGTCCACATTGACGAATATGCCGAGCTTTCAAGAACAGGTCATTGCCTTAGGGACAAGCAAGCTGTTGACTGGTATGGGTACCAACAAAGTGATATCAATCAGACCACATCCAGAGTGATGGATGAAAAAGATGATACATGAGTGTTTGATAGGCTCCAGGGTTCATGAGAATTTGAATCTTGGTAAGTGATTCGCAACAGAGGTTTGACGTTGAGGTAACCTGGGGGTTGACACATGGTAATGATGATTTCAAAATTTCAATGAGATGCTGTGCTTTATGGAATATAGAACGTATCTCTGCAGGGTCATAGGAACATATGTGGAATCGCTGAAGCATGTGCACGTTGATGAACCTAAACTTCTGTGGCAATGGCAAAACCAAACTCGGGTGGAGTATGGAGAATAAACGTGTGAACATGGTAATACTAGGACGATCATGTGTGCAAGTGGGTTTGGGGCACCTCCGTGCAGTAAATCAAAGCTTTAAGGGTGTGAAGATATGCTTGGACTATGCAGTCAAGCAGATAATATGACATGAGAGTCAAAGAATCGAAAGAATGACTGTAAGTCATGGGGGTCTTGTAGAATGAGAGGGAATGGCGCCTGATATGACATGAATATCAAGAAACCGTATTCTGAAATGGAAACGGAGAATGAGACTTGAGAAAACGTGCTCGAGACGTTAATATGAGTGGGGAAACAAGAGGGAAATGCCTGAACGATACGGCAATAGATCGAGGGACTGGCAATGCTGGGAATAAACATGCTGCTCGATCAAATAAATGTGAATGATGTGCTGAAACTGGTCAAAACTGATCCTAAAACTGGATGGGTAATATGGAAACTAGGGGCAAATGGTACTGGGCTGAAAACAATCCTATCTGATGTCAAAAACTTATCCTATAATCCACACTGGGATTTCCTATACTGAAATGATTGCTGAACTGGTCCTATACTGATACTGATCCTAAGTCGGCTCTGAGACTACCCAAGTGGGCGATGATGACAATGGTGAAGGTGAAAACTGGTAAAACGGTCCTATCTGGTGAAGTTGAAACTGGTGCTGCCTATAAAGTAAATGGGGGGTGAGGTATGGTGCGGTCGATATTGACATGTACCAATAGTGTTAAGAGTAAAGAGGGACAGAAACATCTTCTTCACCGTTAAAGAACCATGGAATAACTCAAGCAATACTGTGAGTTGACATGCAATCAACTATATGCGATGCAAGATGAATATTGCCCTGAAATGACAAATAAATGTATGGTGATCCTATAGAAATGATGGACGGATTCGTAGAGATTTGCTGGTCTGACTAGTCGATTTATTGTCGGTGCGTGTGGTGAATACGATGTACGATGGATTGATGTGTATGAGAATGAATACAAGCATAGTCTGGCAAATGAGAGTGTACCCACTGGGGTCGAAAAGTACTGAACGCTACTGTAATCTACGTTTTTATACTAAAGTCCTACATATATTAATAGAATTCCAAGCGACTTTTTACTAAGGCTGTAAGGCCTTAGCTGAGTAAAATCCTGAATAAACATGACCTATATCCATCAGCTGAAATATACAGTGTTGTTCGAATTGCTGTGCTTGGTTAGAAAATGTTCTATAGTGGAGTCTGGCTATTGGGCCGGTTCTTGCTGTTTCGACTGCATGTGCTGCAGATTGTAAAGACGTGCTAGTATCGCTGAGGTCACCCAATTTATCTCTAATGACGTGCCAACTTGACAAAGTAACAGCTTGAGTCACCATAATTCTGGAGTATCCATGATAGGTTGATATCTTTGATGGATGAGTGTGGTGATAGGTGATGTCAATAGGGTCAGCGATCAATGATGCATAGCGATGCGCTTTGATGCGGATGCGGCATTACCATATACGATCAGGGGCCCATCAAAATTGGTGTTAACGTGTCCGTAATGCCGTGAAGTGTCGGATTTCAAGATGGGATGGATAACCAATGTGCGAAGACATATTGCCATCATACAAAAGTGGTATTGCCATGTCAGCAATGACTGGTTTGGTGAAAGTCTGTCAGGTGGACTTGGTGTAGGAATTAAGGGTAATTTCGTGAAATTCTGAGCGTACAGAGCCCAGAGGCTCATGAACGGTCTACGTGTCTCTCTGTATCTGACATCACAGGAACTAACAGGGAGACTCGCAGATCTGGACAGGGATTGCCTACCTATCAGCGTAACATTATGGAGACTCACAGGATTCAGCGCCCATCTTGGTATAATAAGAAGATCATCTCTTGTCACTACTTGCCAAAATGTGGGATGTCGTTAGGTCTTACAACTGCACCGCTACGAGAGGTGCTTCCAGCTCTGTATTCCTAGAGAGGACTGCTTGTATCTCTTCTGCTTGTAGGGGATTCAAACACCCAAGCATGCACTGCCATCATGCACAAATAGTAACAAGGCCATCAAGTCATTCAAGATCGTTCCTTGTCTTGATCATGCTATTTCTAGCACCCCCTCTCTCTCACATCACCGCCGGCATGTAAGGAAAGATTTGAAGTTGCCGAAGAGAGGGTTTAGTGAACATTGGAACTATGAAATAGCACCTTACGGATTGGCTATACAAGCCTTGTTCCAATGCATCATCAGAATCAACCATGTTTTCCATATCGCAGGGAATTTCTGAAGAAAAGCAGGCATCTATTCTTTCTACACAAGTGGACCGGATTACCTTTCAAAATGAGTTTTGGAATCCAGACAAAGGATGGTACCGGAATTTGCCGAATATGCTGTCCTTCTATTTTTATTTTTTTTGGTGGAGCTTATGAGATTCTCACAACTAACAATGTTAATCTGAACCAAGCTAATTTTGAGGAGTTTCACCTCTTGTTGTGAGCCACCCTGGGGAAATGCTTTACGCACTTCGTGTGGGACTCCCATTTTGTTTTAGATATGGTATACCCACTAAAACCCCAGGCTGCCTGATCCAGTTGTCTGGCAGCTTCTCTTCCTCATATAGACAGCTGCTCCATGTATGGAGTACTAGTTTGGGTTTTAAGTTTTCTTTTTTATTTGTATAGGTTCTTGCAATTTGGCAGTCAAGTGTTAATCTTTGGTTAATGCACAATACCCATCAATTATGAATTTCTATTTGTGAGTGCCATTTTGTTTCATCATCTTGTTTGGCAATCCATCGTTCACAGCGTAGTTTCCATATTAGGAATGCTGATTCTGATATTAAGATGTGGTATAGTCTGTTTTTTCCAAATAATAGCTGACCATCTTTGTTATGGAACTGTGTTAGTGCACATGTAAGGATTTTTCCATATGTGATTTGTGGCCATTGGTTTCCTGTGGTTTCCCATAGTTGTCTATAGAGTTTCCATATGGTATCTTGGGCCAGTATTTGTCTGCAGTCTATTAGAATGTGTTCTAGTGATTCTTCTGCATTGCATTTCTGACACATTGCTCAATGTGAGTAGTTTGGAATATTATCCCAATATTTTCCACATTTATATGCATTATGTAGCATCATCCATAGGAAGTTTCTTACTGTTCTTGTTATATCTTTGCTTCTTATTGATTGCCATATTCTTGAATCTGTTGGTGTTTGTCCACTTAGATCATTTGCAGCATATCAAGCTATATCTAAATTGATTATAGTAGATTTTCTTTCTTTTATTATCATTTTTTGCTTGATTGCTTTATATGCTATGGCTTGTGTTAAGCAGGAGAGTTTTATTCCTTGAAGGTTAAGCTGTATTGGGGTTCTTAGGTTTATTTTGGGACAGCTTGTTTCCTTTTGTCCTTTTATTGCTTGTTGGTTTGCTTCATTATTCTCTGTGCTATTGGTATGGTTTCCTGTCCATTCAAAGAGGGTATTTGATCCTCTTTGTCTTAGCCATGCAACTGTTCTTTTTATTTCATGGGTATTTCGTACTCCTATCCATCCTTTGTCTTCATAGTAGGTGAGTGAGCTAGTTATTGTGTTGATCATATATTTAGATTTAGATTTGATTGTCAGTTGGATATCTTTAGGAATTTTGAGGGCAGTGTATTCTGCTGCATATAATTCACCTGTCTCTGTGTTTTGGTTTAGGCCAGGAACTCTGCAGGCTTTATTTATGATATTATCTTTGTTAATCCATATTCCGCTTCCTGCTTGAGCATTTATATTTCCATTTAATTCACAGGTTCCATTGGTATATGCTATTATGAAATTGTTTTCTGTTTTTCTTAGTTTGGGTATGTCTTTTAGATTATCCTCTGCCATTGTGAATATTCGGAGGGCATTATAGATTTCATTTGATGTTGGTAGTTTGTATTCAAAGACTTTAGCTGAGTCATTATGATTATCTTGTGTTTCCTTATTTAAAAATTCATTATCTTCATGTTCACCTTCATTTTGAGGTTTCCAGTGTGTTGGCAGTTCACTTAAGAGATTTTTAACTATTGATAGACATTTTGCAGGATTTGTGCAGCCTTTCTGTCTATCCTCTTCGCATTTTTTACATTTGCATTTTTTGCCAGATACCTTGTGGTTATTTGGTTGATTGCTTATTGTGTTTATTGCATCTTTTACAGTGTATATATTGTGATTGTTTCGAAGGCATTTGCCATGTTTTGAGTTTGTTATTCTATTACTTTTTGCTGTTGATGCTTTGTGGTACCATAGAGACATTTTGCTTTTCCCTTCATTTGTAAGTGTTCATGCATCAATTTTAATAGTATAGTCTTTGGCATGTTTTACAATTTGTTTAAGGTCTTGTGGTAGACTGGTTTTTTGTTTTGTTGTTATGTTCCATGATTGGAGAAACATGTTTGTTTTTATATTGTCATCTATTTTTTTGAATTTATATGATACGTTCATTGCATATAGTGCATGAGCTGTGTTTTGCCATGTTGCTTGCTTAGAGTTATTGCATAGTAATGACTTAAGGGTCATTAGAGTGATTGCTTTGTTTCATGATTTAAGATCTAACAAAATTTTTCCACCTTGATGTTTGGGTGTATAGAGTGTTTCTAAATTCACTGGTGATGATTTTGCATCATTCCACATAAAGCTGCGTATTTTTTTAATCAAGTTTGCTTCAATATCATCTGGCATACCTTGAACTTTGGTTAAGAACTGTGTTCCATTTCCTACAACTAACTGTATAATGTAGCTGTGACCTTCTAATGTTGGGTGACTTTTGTTCCATTGTGTTAGTGATTTGTCAATTTTTTCTATTATTGGTGTCCAGGGTGTTGTATTTTTTATGTTATTTCCAATCCAACACCCAAGGGAACGTATTGCTTCACCCTCTTGAACTATATGAATATCATTTGGTATTTTATTATCATGTTTATTTAATTGTCTCAGTTGATAAAATGTTTCTCTATATTTCTTTATACCTATTGATATATATTTTGTCTTTTCAATATTAAATTTTGCTCTTGATGCTATACACCATTCTGTGAGAATTTGTTGCAGTTTGTCAAAGGAGTCTTTTTCTGATAGATATACTGTAGTATCATCAGCAAAGAGTTTTGTTATAAGATTGTTTGTTGATCCTGGTATATGTAGGCCTTGGATATTTGATTTACGCAGCATACATGCTAGTGGTTCAATTGCAATATTGAACAGGAGGCATGATAAGGGATCACCCTGTCGTACACCTCTAGTTACAGTATATGGTTTGCTCAGTTCTCCATTAATGATTACAATTGTTTGTGCTTGATTATATAGGGCTTTGACTGTATTGATAAAGCGGTTATGAATATTGCATGCTGCCATTATTTCCCAGAGATAGTCATGTGCTATTTTATCATATGCTTTTTCTTGATCTAAAGCGATGATTACTCCATTCTGTTCTGATGCTTCTGCATATTGGATTGTTAGTTTTGATAGCATTGTTTGGTCAAATATATTGTGACCTTTAATAAATCCAGCTTGGTCTTCATGTATTATATCTGGTGCTATATTTGCAAGTTTAGTTGCTAATGTCTTAGTAAAGATTTTGTAGTCACTGTTAAGAAGAGTTATTGGTCAATAGTTTACAATATTATTGCAATCCTTTTTTTTGTAGATTGGACACATCCATCCAGTATTGAAATTTGTATTTGCCATTACACCATATTCTTCAATATCATTAAAGACTTTTGTTAGAGTTTTAACTATATTGAAGGCAGTCTTCCCTGCTAGTTTGTCTTCTTTGTATTTAATTGCAAGTGTTTTTAGTAGTTCATTTGGAAGACCATCAATTCTGGCTGCTACATTGTTTGCTGATATATCAATTGCTTCTTTGACCTGGATTTGTTGCATCTTTTTCCCTAGTTCTTGTTTTTGTGTTGCTGAAATTTTACTTTTAAGTTTTTGTGCAACTGATATTATTATTTCATGACGGTTTACTTCTTCCCTTATAGGTATGTCTTTTGATTGTATATCGTTATAGTAGTCTTTTGCAATTTGCACCATTTCTGATGTTTTTGTTTTATATATTGGGTCTTCTATAGATGAGTTTGGCTCTTTAAGTTCATATATTGTGTCTCTTGGTCTTTTAGATTTATTGAGGTTGATCCAGTATTTACTTATTGTTTCACCATGTAGGTAATTTTGTGTTTTGGAGTTTACATTTTTGATATTATATCTTTGTTTTTGAAGCTCAATGATTCTTTCTTGGAGTAGTGCTGCAGAAAAGGTTTTTTCTCCATGATTGATATTGTTGTCATTTAAGGTGCAATCTAGCTGTCCTTCTAGTTGCATAATTTTTTGTATAAGTTTAGGTGTTGATTTACATCCCGCAATTCTAATATTTTGTATCATTTGATCTTTGAATTCTTTTTAAAATATTTGGGCATTTTTTGTTTCTGTACGTTCATTAAATTCTAGTTTTTCTATCACTGCATGAAGAATTCAATATTTTAGCTTAAAATATTAGATTTTATAATTATTTATTTTTTCAATATAATACTCTAAAATATGGAACTAATATTTGAAATATATTTGTGGTATTTGGGAGATTTCCAATATTGTTTCAATAATCAACAATATTGGAATAATATTAAAAATAATTTTTTCATATTTTAGCATAGAAGTTGGAAAAAATAAATAATTATAGAATTCAATATTATAAGCTAAAATATAGGATTTTCCATGCAGTGTATGTCTGATTCCATTTCTAAACCAAGGTCATGGATTTCTTTCATTAGTTTTTTATTTTTTAGTAGATATAAAGGCATTGACTATCTTCCATGGCCTATATATGGAGCTTTTTGATCTATGATATCTACTGTAACAAGCTTATGATCTGTTGAAAGATGAGTGGCTTTTATGCTCCAGTTGTGACATGAAGATGCGAGTTCATTGGCAATATATGTGATCTATTCTTGATTGAGATCCAGTTGATGATTGCATAAATGTAAATGCTGTTGATGTTGGGTTTGTTTCTCACCATTCATCTTTTAGTTGGAGAAGTTCTTTTAGTTCTTTTAGTGCTTGTGTTGCATTTGTGTTATCCTTATGACATGGTAATCTATCAATCATATCTTCTACAATATTTGTATCTCCTAGCATAATGTCTGGGATTGGGAGATTCTTTTCATTCTATATTTTTAGTAGGTTTTCCCAGAATTGTTTGTTTCAGTTGGATCGTTGGGTGCATATATAATTAGGATTGTGATTGTTAGTGTATGATGCCATGG
Source organism: Armillaria mellea (assembly GCA_030407055.1). Classification (NCBI taxonomy): domain Eukaryota; kingdom Fungi; phylum Basidiomycota; class Agaricomycetes; order Agaricales; family Physalacriaceae; genus Armillaria; species Armillaria mellea. The sequence continues at coordinate 139,455 of JAUDZF010000020.1, forward strand.
AAGTTTTATCATTATTGCTCTTCCTGGTATAATTTCATAAAAGTCAACATCTTTAGTGTTTGTTATTTCTTTATTTAATATAATAGCAACACCTTTTGCATTTAGTTGTTGTGGGTCAGCTGAGTAGTATAAGTGTATATGTTTGGTATAGGTATTGTGAATATCTTTAACATAGTCATCTGTTAGATGTGTTTCTTGGAGTGCTAGTACTCCAATTTTCTCATCTCAAAGAATCTCATTTACTTGTTTCCATTTGTTTTTTTCATGTAGTATATTATTATGTCCTCTTCCTTTAATGTTTAGTGAGGCAATTTTGATACTAGCATGGGTGTTTTTTTTAATTCTGTCTGTATTCTTTTTTAAAGGTATTTTAGGGTCATTTTGTAGATATCGGTTTATTTGGTTTTGCATGATATTTTCATTATTCAGTTGTTCTGTTTCTGGATTAGTGTTTTTATTTGTTTGTGAGGCTCTGATATTTAAATCAGCTCTACTTGTGTTGATATTTCCATTGTTGTTTTATAGATTATTCTCAGAGCATGATAGCTCTATTAGAGAGTATGATGACATCTCTGGTGAGTTATACATTCTAGTGTTGCCATTATTATGTATTTGCTCATTTTTATCTTGGACATAGTTCTCAGAGTCTATTGTGCTTTCATATATCTTGTGACATACTGTAGGCTCAATTTCTTCTGAGATATATGATTTAGATAGATTTGACCTGTCGCCTATCTCTCCTATTCCCTCATCAGAATTAGAACAGGCAGGGATATTCTCAATCCCTTGGGAGTGGGAGAGGTGTATTCCATGACCAGTTTGTTGCACCATTTGTGGTAAGAGTTTAGATGTAGTGGTGTTTGTAGTTGATGTTTACTAGTCTAGCATCACAACTAGCAGTTTTAGCTGGACTGCAGCTCGGTATATCCCAGACTAAATAGTCTACCGTTGATGAGCCTGCAGGCTCTGTGCACTCATAAATTTGCGGACCTGTAATAATTGAGCTACATTTCACACCCCTTCCGAACTTTCATATCAAGCACAGCCATGATCTTCAGGCACCTTGATCATGAATACCATCAAACCCCTTCCGGATCTGCATCACAGTCTTTCCTGATCACTTGGAATAGCTGTGAATGACTTGAATTCCATTACACAGTTCAAAGGACCAGTCAGCAAACTTAATAATTCGCTAGGGTCAGCCACAGTCAAATCCTTACCAAGGCTGTTTAAATTGCACAGTTATGGCTTATAAAGTTCGCTTATAAGTTCGCTTGGTACAAGGATTGCTCAGAAGTAACAGCTACTTGCACAGCAATGCACAGTTGCACAGTTACTAGAGTTATAAAGCTGCTGATGGATTCCAACACAGCAGTAGTAAAGGGAGGTTAATAATACTCTATCCGCAGTAAATAGTTCACTTGTGTTACGCATCAACCAGGCAAGGACCAATGTAGCTTACATACAAGTATTTCTCAAGTAGTATAAAGGTAGCTAAGTAAAAAGTCATTAGGAGGAGATCCAAAGAGACCCCAAGAGAGACACCTAGAGAATAAGTTTGCGAACTTGTTCCTTGTGTTCCACACCTCTTGCATCCGATACACACACCCAAAGTTTTAGTTCTCTACTGTTCATTAGAGAATAACAATTAGTGAACTTCCCTTCACTAAAAGTTACCTATAACTTCGTGTGCTTGCCTCTTGTCCAAAAACCTTGCTAGGAAACCTTTACTGGTTACCCTTGCGTGACATTCTCGACATCTAAAGTTCGCTTGCATACCTGTGCGCTTCAAAGAGCAATCCGCAGCTAGGATTGAAGCCCTTTAGCCACTAACACCCTTGTAGAACCGTTTCCGAACCTAGGAAACAACACCACTTAACTCTTATTGAGTTAGACACCTTGGACTGTTAGCTACCTTTCCAATAGAAGGAAAAGTTTGTGACGGCTCCCCTATTGAAGCCGACTCAAGATTGATACCAACTAGCTTGATATTGGGATCTTTAAACCTATATCTTGCTTGCACATACTTTTCTTGGACAAAACTTCACTACCACTCGGAACCAGACCTTCATAAGTTCACATAGAGCTTACTGACTGAAGCTACAGACAGATTTCCGAACCAAAACTTCGCACCGCATATAGGTTGCCCCCACTCAGCATACACCCATGTTTACACATCGCTTCCCTTCCAGGAAACTTCGCGTACATAACTTGAGCCTCTCTAGCCTGTTAGGGACTCATAACAACCATAGCAAAAGTTCGCTACAATCCTAGGAAGCTATAGTCACTGCACGGAGGTGCAAGACTAGACTCGCTAGAACCTGCCTTCAGATTAGCTGCTTGATAGCACTTGCCGTTATAGGTCTTGTGTTTTCTGCCTGCAGGAGTCTATAGGTTCATCACCATTTGTTTCTATTTCATTCCAATATCCAGTAGTTAGGTGTTGGAATCTGTTTTCTACTCATTGAAATAGATAATGAGGTAGAGGATTTGTTTGTATTATATTTATTTGTTTCTTGGAGATGTATACATTTCAACTTTGTGCTTTAATGTGATTTTGGTTTGATCTGTTGCATTTTGTTATATGTATTTGTAGTTGCATATTTGTTACTGTTAGATATAATACTAGTTAATTTGGTATTTGTAACATTGGGTTTCCATTACGGTTTACTTTTATGACATTTAGTTGGTTTAGTCTGAGTGATATTAGGAATTTTTAATGAGGTAGAAAGAATATTCAGGGTGGGGGCACCAGTGGTTTCAGGTCAATGAGCAGAAGTTTGCTTTGTCTGCACATGACTTGCAATTAAGCCTGATTAAGTCTAGGTCCCACTATTCAGATTTTTATTTCCTGGCGTGATTTGTAGGGGTCATACTTTCACTTTTAGGATGTCATATGTTGTTATGTTTCTCTTTTATTTGATTATCTTATCATTGATAGATGACATTAAAAGATTTGCTGCAGTGGGGTCTTTACTCATGTGTTGTCAGCCACTGTGCAGTCTATTCTCTGCCCATGTGTTGTGATGTAGCATGTGTCATCTGATCATTTTCTGTTCATTTATCACCATCTCATCATTGATAGGTGGTGTCAATAGCCTTACTGCAGTTGGGTCTTGGCCCATGTGCTGTGGCGTTGGGATAGCATATTATTGTATAATATTTATAGGTATTAATATAGTATTTATCTTTGTATGTTCTTGACCCTGCAATTTGTCGGTCTTTATAAGAGAGCCAGTATGCTATTTCTTTATTCTGTCCTTCATCACTGATCCAGTTCTTGCTTCTGTGATTTTGTTTCATCCTCATCAGTGATTAGTTTCACAATTATATCTGCTAATTCTGACTTGTTGTTGATCTGGTTGATGATGAATCTTAAGGTGCATCATTTGTTTGTCTTGATCAATGTGAAGATCCTTATTTTACTTTATATTTGCAAGATCTGGGTTGTTGGTTTGGCTGAGGCCATTTCTTCGGTCTTTGTTACCGCACCAATTGATCCAGACTCTGAATCTGCTGCTGTTGATCCTCCGACATCTAATGTGGTGTCATCAGCTTTATTCATTAATACAGAAAATGCATTCCGTTCTCGTTATAGTGGTTTCTATGAGGGGGATAAGACAATCTTGGTGTCTAGGCTAAGGAGTTGGGGCCAGAGGATTAGGTTGGGAGAGTGTGTTGAGAGCAGAACAATTGCGGGTATTGGATGAGTTGTTCGGTTGGGGCATATTCATGGGCGTTATATTTTCTTGGATGTTTCATTTTCGAGGTTTGCACCAGGTTCAATTGTGGTTTTGTGCACTCACTCTTGTGATGTTGACCTCCCATTCCATTGGCGTCTTGAGGCTACCTTTAGGTTGGTACTGGAGGCAGGGGTTTGGTATGTGCCTGCTTGGCAGATTAATAAGTACAACCTTCCATTTCATCAAGAGGAGGTTACTGTATAGGCTTTGACTGCCATTATTCTTGTTTTCTTTATTCTATAGTTCATATAACATACCACTTCTGGTTAGATTCTGCAAAGGACTACAAGTTGTTTTAGTTATATGTGGTTTTATTTGTATGCATGGTAGAGATATTTGATCATGGAATAGTGTTTATCATGACATATAGTATGTTAGTCATATTCACATTGCTAATATGGTCCATAGTTAAGTCCCCGGTTACCTCTGTGCCCTCTCGATCCTCGGTATCCTCTTCCACCACCATGTATTCCTCAGCCTTGGTCCAATCGGTTCTCTCGGGCTGGGGTGCGATGGATGTCAAGAACCTGGAGGGCGTCAAAGTCAATTGTAGGAGTAGTATTGCTGCAGCCCATTGCATGGGGGATTGGTCCATGCCAACCCATGGTGAGGGGATAAGGGCATAATGGCGTTGGGTGGTCAATACCATAGCAGAGCATACATCGGAGGTCTTTGGGGTAGTGGATACCTTCACCGTGGGTGGCCAGGTCAGTGTCGAAGGAGAGAGTTCCGATGAGGTTTCACCAGGCTAGATGGATATTGAAGATAGTGGTCAGGGATATCACATATATTGCCCAAGTCTGTTCCTTCTGGCCTCCAGTGACAATTAAATCCAGTTTCTTTATCATTACTGAGTTTACTATCACCGCGACAGCTTGTTCTGGGGACAGGGAGGATGAGAGTGCATCACAGTTTGCAGCGATGAAGGCATTCACTTCTGGGGAGTCATGGATAGCCATTTTCACAACTCCACTCACCCCCCTAGCACCAGCTTCGGTATCTGGGTGGGTGAGTTTGTGGATGATGGTGATGTAGGTGAGGGGTTTTGGGTTGAACAGGATGATGAAGAAGGTGATGGCATCAGTTGACCAGCATTGCTGGGATACGAGGCAGTTTTTCTGGTTGGTGGTGATGTTGGACAGGCAGAAGAGGAAAGGTTCAGCACTGGGTTGGACATCACGCTCATTTTTGGCAGCACCATGGGTTAGGACAGGTGGCAAGAGGCAGATGTTCACATTCCTGGTGAGTCCCTGTATAGCATTGGTCAAGGCATCGGTGATCAGCATGATCTGATCCCCTGGGAAGGAAGGGTTCATGGTGTAGAGGAGGCATTTGGGCTCACTCAGGACTTCGCGGCTATGTTCAACGAGGTTCGATAGGTTAATAGCCATGCCAAGTTTCATCCAGCCCTGTATCTCTGGGAATCCGGTAGCAGGTGGGAGGGTATAGGCGAGACTGCCTGCGAGGGTGTCATCGGGAGGCATGGGTGTACTGGGAACAAGGTTGCCTGGGAGAGACATTGTGGTGTTCGGGACAAGAATGGCGTGGACAGCATCTTTGTTGTCTAGGCTAGATGAGGGTTCTATGTTGGATCGGTCTGGTAGTATGGTTAGGTTCAGTGTAAATGAACGCTATAGGTTCTTACCTAGTTGGGGGAGAGTTTCCCCATGTGATATGTCATTGTAGTGGATGTTTGGGAGGGGGGGGACAAGTCACTATTCATGGCTGGGGCAGGTGGGAGTCATAGTTGTGCTGGTGTGAGGGGGATTCAGACTGCAAATGGAACTCCTGTGTTGCATCAGTCAGCAGGGGCTTGAAGGTTAGGCCATACTGCTTACTTTGGGTTTTGAGGAGGACCAGGGGACAGAGTAGCGCCGTAGTATTGAAATGGATTCCTTGGAGGAGGGAAGCAGGTTTGCTTTGGTAGCCGTAGTAAGCTATGTGAAGGGGCATTGAGTTTCTGAAGCACAAAGTCCAGGGATCGAGGTCCTGGTTAGTTCTATCGTTAGCAGAGTTCATGTGGTTTGTCATTGGTCTGTGCAGTGGCTTAATTTGACTGTATAGTTGTTAGTCATTGGGGTGTCTGGGGTCATGTGGTGTCTGTGCCATGTGTTGGTTTGGGTGGGCTGTATTCTTATTTTCCTCTCATATTTGGGTTGTTTGAAGCTCGATGGCTTCGGTCTCTCGATGGAGGCAGTATGCACGATGGCGGCTTTCACTTGGTAGTGATGTGGTCAGTGCGATGCCTGAGTTTTGTGCATGAGCTGATGGGACATCAATCGTGCACTAGTATTTATTTGACCACAATGTGGTAGCGCCCGCGAAGTAGAAAATGATTAATTTCCTGTATGATGGTGTGCTTCCATAAGGCATAGGTCATCTCTTGTCTGCATGTTGAATGCAAGTACTCGGCCACATGGTGGTATGAGATCAAGGGTCCCCTATGCTGTCCTTCTACCATCATTGCTTCACCATCCCTCCTCTCATACCTCCGCCACAGGCTATCAAAGGATTTTCCACTACACATGAAGGTCTCGGATTTGGAGCAATCATTTTTGTGGAGAAATGTATGTGGCAGAGGTTTTTTGATTACCAGTTGTGATGTGAACAGTAGCCAGCTACAGGCTGTTTCATCCAGAGCTGTGCGCTTCGTGTATGCTCTTTCTCAAGGATATATGATTCGGTCAGCACAGATGGAAAAGGATGGACCCAGATATTGCTGAAGCTGCTCTTCTTCTACCATCACATCGCACCTCTGCCCCTGCTTCTCGAAACTCGCGTCCCTGACTCCTCCATGGAAGGCTTTGCATAGTCTTCCCCCGGATGAACGAAGGTCTCCAAGTGGGCGCATCCTTTCTAGGACCCCCATACGTGGCATGCGTTTTTTGATTACTGGTCTTGATGCTAACAATGGCCAACTATCAGGCTGTTTCTTCCATTCTCCGCTGTTTGCTTCATGTATCCTTGTTCTCGGGAATGTACGGAGGACAACCCATGACTCGATGCCATGATTGAAGCACTGAGGCTCATCAAGAGGCCACGGAGCACCAGTACTAGGATGGTTTTTGTGGTAGGTATATCGCCATTATTCATGTCCAGCTTAGCCCTAAACATTGCTCCTGCAGAAAGCTCTCGGGGTGGTATTTGTTGCCTAGCATAGATGAATACACATCTTTTCAATATCACAATACGACCTAGATCACTATCAAGGGGACCGCTACGCTCAGCACTCTCATTAACGCACTCGATGGCTATTCATGCAGATGTATGATGAGGGGTTATAGTCACTGATGGTGCTCATCGGGGTTTGCGAGTGGATCTAGTCCATGCCACAGGTGCTGGTGAGTCATCAGTCTGCTTTGTGATGCGGACATGACTGGTTAAGGTCTGCTTTGAGTGTCGTTTCCTCGTTTCTGCTCTCTATGCAGATGCCCTTCGAGAGGAGAGGCCATGGATGACAGGAGGATGCATGCGCCTTCTGATGCAAAGGTGCTGGGGCCCTGCATATACTCACCCACTTCGTTCACTGCCACGCTGTATGCGCCCAGCCTCATTCGCCCCTTCACAGACACGTCCCGACACCCATCGCTCCCAGTTGTCCCTCACTCCTTGTCATCTCCCAATGATTTATCCACGTCAAACTGCGACTGAAGCACTTAGCGTTTCCGGCTAGGAGGTCAAATACGATGAAGGATGGGAATGGCGTCGGAGGATCGACTGCAGATGATATCGATTCAGACATCTCTCACAGTCACATGCTGCATTTTACTCAACGACAAATTGCAATGAATATACCGACTGATGTCCCAACGTTGATCTCTCATCTACATCAGACCCACACTCGGATATGGCATGCTCCCCACACGGCTTTACCACCCCATTATTCGAATATATCCTCTTCAAGTTTACGACTTTTTAACATTGTTGGTCTCCATCTTACATTAATCCTGTACACGACAATGTAAAATCATGTATCTTGGAGTCAGATATGACCACGAACGAAACACGCCGACTCTACCTTTCAGTGTCTGTCAACCAGACCTGATCTTTCCTCAGTGTATCCCTGCCAAAATGGTTAAAAGCAGGTGTAGATCCAAGGGTGTGGGGATTTGAACCTTGAGCCACGATTAGATGTCTGAGTGGGAGTTGGAGGATGGACAAGAGTCATCCATGGGACTGAGTCAAATATACCGGTCCTGAATTTTTGATAGGGCATGTAGATTAGGCGTTCAGTGTTATGGAGCGGACAATGGAACTAGCTCGTTGGAGAAGCCTTAGTCTACGAATGAAGCAAGGTATAGTATAACTGTTAACTTCACCACGGGTACGATTCCCATCTTCTGTCCTAAAATATATACATCACTTTCTCAAAAATTTACATGCTCCAACACTAGTTTCAAAAGATGGATTAAAGTGCGTATTGTCCCGTTGCTTTCTTTGAGAGGTGTGCCTTGGAGACGCGGTATGTGGCTAGTTGTTAGGGAATTGTTTTCCGCCCGTCCTCACTGATATAGTGGATAATACGACTTCTTGCATTTGACGCGCGCTTTAGAGGTAAGTCCTGGTTGCTATCGTGTTGTCCATAACGCGTTTTAGACATGCCAGTATCATTTCTTGTCACTCAAGGAATCTCGCATCGCTTCTAGAGCGGATAAGATCTTCATTTGATTTTCAGACATCACTAATTGCTATGAAGCAGAACGAGAGAAACATTTGGCGGAATCAGTATAATGAGCATACCATACCCGAATACTCGGAACCATTCTGGATGAACACAGGGTTATTCGTACTGTGGGAGGGCTTGTGATAAGGTCACACGAGACAGTACTGATGGGCACTCTCCTGTTTCTTGGAACGTTTGATCGATGCAGATCTCTCACATGGAGATGGGGTAAATCTTGATAAAACCCAGCAGTATGGTAGTGCCGAGTGATCAACATGTACGGCATATACAAGGCACGCGCTTACACTTTCTACTATTGCCAACTGAGAGGATCTACTCTTCTCAATTCACAAAAACTGATATTTTGTTAGCCATAGATATGAAAGGAGAACAGGCAACAGAGATCCATCGCCATATTATCATTCACGAGCAGGAAAATAACATTGATTTATTATGTGGGAGCAGGAGTGACGACTACATTCGGAGCATCAGTCCCGGAGGTTTAATCACAATCATCTTTGTCTAGACTCTAAGCTCTGAATCTGGCGATACCCTAAACATCATTAATCCCCAGTGGACAGATGATAAATTTGGACAGAACTCACAATTTCGATATTATCAATGTCAGCAACTATAGTCGCCCACACATCGGGTTGAACATCAACACGACGTCCCTTGGAGATGGGCAAGTCACATGTTTGGATAGCTATTGGCAGAGGAATTGTACTAAAGAGCGACTTATGATACGTCCCGGGGAAATAGGTGCGTATGTAGTTGATTAACTTCTATTCAGGGGAGAGAGGTTAATGCGTACACACACAATAGTGCAAGTTTGGAATGACAGACCGCGTAAGTGGATACATTGGACTTTAGAGCGACACAGCTCTTACCCAGGCCAGTGATGACGATGTACTTTTCGGACTTGGGGGTAGTAGGTATGGGCTGGGCAGTAGATATGGGCTGGGTAGTGGACGTTTCCTTGATAGTGACGGACTGGATAGATTCAATAGTCTGCATGGGCTGGGTAGTAGGGAGGAACTGATTAGTGCGTGGGGACTGGGTTGGGGGCCTGTACTGGGCTTTGGGCTGGCGCGTGGTAGCGTACATGATTGTTACAGTGAAAGAAGAATCATTGTAAGTTGCCCTTTTTATACCAGTGGGCATGCAGGCGTCTTTCTCTAGTTTATTGAGTTGATAGGCGCACACTGTTTTGATGAGTGTGAGTGGCAATGAGTGATAGTACCACTACCAATTCAAATACAATACATGACCCTCTCCATCATCTTTGAAAGAATGAATTGCCGCATGCAATAGAATTCGCTATGCCACTGATTAAGGGCGGTGAGCTTGCGATCAACGTCGTCAGTGGGAAATAAGACGGGATAACAGCATCCATTCAGCCATTGTGCTTATCGATGGTGATGGACCAAAGCCTCGAGTAGAAGAGAGCACTATTTGAACGTAAGGACCGTATTGCCGAGGGCACTCTCCTTCTGCCATCATTACCTACTTCCTAGGATTCGCATCTTCCCTTCCTTCTAGTTGCCATCATATCTCTTATATTGTCTCTTGGAAATCATGCCTCGACTACTCCCTGCTCTCTTCCTGCATTATTTCTCCTTATGAATGCAGGAGAACCCTAGCATCAACTAAGGAGATCCGTACTTGACGATGCCACTACATCGACCCACAGGATACCCATTTCCTGCTAAAATGCGCCTTCATTTCCACTACATCATTACCCCAGATCATCAGATCACCATCATGTTCATCCCCTCCTTCTCCCCATCGCTGTAAAGGTTACGGAACCTTACGAGGTCCTTTGACCTAATAAATACACGCGGCAACGGGGTGTATTGCGATAGAGGCAAAGATGCAAGCAGTAAGGTAGACGCAGATGATGGTAGTAAGTTGGAAAGAGTTAGACGTCCGAATCGGACGGATAACGAGTGCTGCTGAAGACGTAGGTAAATAACAGTACATATATAAAGTCTAGATCCCTTACACCATCCCCCTTGAGATTGGGCGTAGGGAAGCAATCTCGATGACAATAAGAGATCATAGGAGGATACTAGTGATATCGTCTTGAGAATCGAGCTTGAAGAAAGGGTAATCGTGATAGAAGCCTGGGTTGATGGGGAAGTGGTAGGAGCGGTCGACAGGGAAAGATCGTATGGGCCTGCAATATTCGCATCGCCATCTCCGGTCATCTGTTATGGATATTGGGTATCGGTTACTCGGTGCATGAGTCAACACATACCCTTATTCGGCCTTCTCGGTCTTTGTACTAATTTCCTCGTACTTTCTTGTATCTTCTCTTACTTTCTCTTACTTTCCTGTGGCTATGAGAATATGATAGAACATTGTAGAATATGAATACTCCCTTGTATGTATATATATATACACACATATCATTGTATTAGAATAAGAGAACCATTTTACTACTTTCAGTACCCTTCACACTGCGTGAACCCTCAGATACACCGAGCGCTTGCTGAACAAACCATTGGATATGCATAGCGCTTTCCAAGACCAATCCGAAGGTTACGCCTAGCGCTTTCCTTTGCCTCTGCCCAGTAATAGCCTCGCGTTTACAGGGTTTCTATATCGGTAATAGCTTCGCGCTTACTGTATCCATTTATTTCGTAAACCGGACCACTCAGGTCTCCTCACGAATCCTTGTCGAGATCCATTATATTCCAAAACGACGTACATCACTCTAATCAACCCTACCTTGCTTCAGTCACGACCCCTCACCTCATACTCGCATATCCGGATCTTCGGCATATTCTTAACATCGTCAGAGTGTCATATTTCCGGTCACGGGCAAGGAGGATTCAGAGCGGGAAGAGATACGACCAGAGGGCTGATTTCCTCCAACTGTTTTGCTCGTGGCCTCCCGATCGATAAGGTAATTAAGGAAATGATGGCGATACGCTTCGAGGATCGGAATTTAGGTCCCACTGAATGGGGGCAGTCCGGAAGATCCGATGAGTGGAGTCATCCTGGAATACGGAGATATCTCGGGGGAGATCAAATTGATCTACACGCCGCGTATAGTCATCCAGGGCCTCGTAGGCGTGGGTACGAAGGGGATTCTTGAAGTGTCGCATAGCAGAAGCTCTCGGCCGTAAGGTTGAATATAACAGACATGGGAGTACTTGACCCCACGCTTGGCAAGGTGAGTAGCGATGTTAACCTGTGTAGCTTGACCGACGGGGGAGAGGGAAAATGGGGCCAACTTTTCGGAGTTGGCAATGGTAAGGTGTCGATCGTGACAGATATCAGAATATAATACCGGATGGACGAGCACGCTACCGAGGACAATGACAAAGCCATGCCGATTCATTCGGGTTGCTGTACTCGGGGTGATTGATTAAAATAGCAGATACCCTTGCCAAGGTGCGAATGTTGACAGATCCGGAGGTAGTGACGGATACACTAGGATTATGGCGCTCCGTGCCGTGAAGGAGGATGTCGCTGGCCCACATCTGTGGATCAAGACACGCATCTGCAGGTGCCGCGAACTTTATAGGAGGAGGAGGGAGTGGAGGCAAATCTCGGCCGTTATTGCCATCCTATGGATGAGGCTTCAAGTCGTGAAGTTCCCCTGATAGATCTTAATAAAGAACCTAATGCCTATCGGTGCAACCTTACGCCTATATTGGCAAAATGAAAAAGTTATATCTGGTTGCTAGCTTACGCGCCAAGACAATGGATGCCGTGACCTTTTGCAATAGGCGCGCGCTATAGAGGGTAAGCCCAGTTGATGTAGTATTATCCAGAGTTAATTTTGGTGTCTATTCTCGTCACTGGAAGAAGCCACGCTGGATCTAAGACTCTCGCATAATATGCAACAAGAACTGTTGCAGCTGATACCTTCCCTTCCTGTGCGTAAGACCTTTCATCCTCAATTCGTATTTTTTCTCGTTTCTTACATTATCCATAAAATGGGTTCGAAGAAATTACGAATTTAATAGGCGTCATCACTGGCAGCTAGCACTCAATGACAGATCAACATGACCATTAGGTGGAATGCAGATTTGTATGTGTATCACTGAAAAATATCAATGCGGATAAGGCCACTGGCATGCGTGTCGCCTACGGTTCACATTCCTCGGTATTCTCTCGCGGGATACAGCCTAGGGCGGGGACTGAATTCATAGAATCAACTGAACAACCATGCTCGTCTAATACTTCTTTTTTCGGTCACTCGGATATATGGTGGAATTTCAAGGATTCGACTCCCCGCGTTCGAAATGATGCGTAGAATGTTTTCTTCCGAGAGAATGACTTGTTACACCTGTAAATCAGTCGGATTACATTCAGGCATGGTGCGGGAGCAGACTATCAACGCGGAATCTGACGTAGAGAGAACTTTGGGTCGGCAAAGACGGAAGAGGACGGGGCTGGATATTGCCGAAGATCTTCTACTATCATCACACCCACCGTCCATCCCTCTTGCACCACCACCACGGCTTCTTTGAACTCGCGTCCCTAACTCTTCCGTCGAAGGCTTTCGCATAGTCTTCCTCTAAGCGAATGAAGGTCTTGGATTGGGTCCATCTTTTCTGTGGGATACTCGTACGTGGCGGGCTTTTTTTTTTTTGTTTTTTTTGATTGCTGGTCTTTATGCTAACTATCGGGGTATTTTATCCAATCTTCGCTGTGCACTCCGCGTATCCTCGTTGTAAGGAATATACGAAGGACAACCGGTGACACCAACGGCTCGATGAAGTACAAGCTTCATCGAGATGCCACGGGGTGCCAGGACTTTTTGTCGTAGGTATGCCGCCTTTTTCTAGTGTTTAGCTAATCCTAAACATGGCCCATTCAGAAAGCTCTTTGTGTACTCTTTGCCCCGCATCGAGGGGCGTGCACCTTTTCAATATCGCAATCTGACGCCGTCTCGCTATCAAGGAGATCGGTACTCTCAGCAGCCTGTCAGCGACATGCTTGATAGCGATTCAGGCGGACGTACGCCGAGGAGATAGAGTCACTGGTGATGCTCGTCAGGGTTTGTGAGGGCGTCCAATATTTTTTGCGTTCTGCAAGTGAGCGCTAGACATCAGTGTATTTTATGATCCTTCCTCAGGCTGACAATTCCAGATTTAGGTTTTTCTCCACTGTCGTTTCTTCATCTCCATCCTCGATCTTGTCGCGCTTTGACAGGAGGAGCCGTGAATATCACGAGGATACACACACACCTTTGTTCGCCCACCGAGGTGCCCGGTGCCCATCTATTCACCCACTTTGTTCGCCGTCATTGCTTTTGAGGTATCAATTCAGGATATAATAAATGGCGATGTCAGTGTGCTGATATCCTCTTTGTGCGTGCACACGCCGGCTCTGGTATTCAACGGAGTCACGTTTGGTGACAGTGGTGCGACAGAAAGCTTATTAGCAAGCTAAGAAGTAGACTTTACAGAAAACACAAAGGGTGGGCACATGCAAGCTTTTCTTGAACGACATCGACATTGATAACACTACAGTGGAAATACGCGTTGCGAATCAGTATGGCCTAGGAATCCATGTTAGCCCAGTTTTCCAACCGCAATACAAGCGACATACCACCAGTCCAGCAGCCGTCTGTTTCTCACCTGTATCTCTTCTGAGCCGCTTCACTGTGTCCAGAAAGAACCCTGCAAGCTTCCCGCGTAATACACATTATCCGACAAATCTTCGTACGTCATCGTGCTTGTAGTATCGCTGAATGTTGTCTTGTTGCTACTACTCCCCCCGTTTCCTCCAAAACAAAAGAAGAGGACACACACTCCAGCAGACGCCTGTGTTTCCTTGAACTCCTGATATGTCTTTTCGTCAGCGAACTCCATCGCGAATATCGGATGGTAGATAATGAGCGCAATGTCGTTGTAATCAGCGGCAGGACCAGGGCTGTCGTGTGTCCTAAACCAATGCTCGAAGGTCTTTGTTGCATTGGGATAGAGCGCCTTGTCGTCTTCGTCCTCGCTCCCACCAGCGTCTGCTTTCCCGAGGTTGGCCATCAGACTGGCAACACGATAGCCGTCGAACCAGATGCCCCTCTGTATCGGGAGAAGGGCAGCTTGCCATGCGATGCTGAAACTCTTCATCTTCAGTTCGGCGGAAGTAGTGTTCTTGGTGGTATCAGCACCAACACTGATGGAACCGTACTCGAATTGCAAGCCGATCGTACCGCCGGCGTTGTCGGTTTTCCCTTCAACGCTCCCGGACGTTGAGGAACTGCTGTAGGAGAAAAACCCGGGCGGAACTTTGAATGTGCCATCTCCGCCGTCGGCCCCTCCTGCATCAGTACCTGCGTTCCCATCGTCCGTACTCCTTTTCCCATCTCGCTTCCCATAACCTGCACCTGTATTCCCGTCTCCACCTCCCGTCTTCCTCTTTCTCATCCCCCCAGAATCCTCTTGTGCCTGATTCCTCCATGCCGCGACCGTACCCTTAGCTCCAGGAAGGGCGTAGTACGGTACCGCCTGTCCGTCTCCCTGCCCCGTCAGCGACCCAGTCCCCGATCCGAGCATCATAGTGACACCAGGGACATTGACCTGTCCTGAATCGAAGGGCGCAATGTTATGCAAAGCGGCGTTGATGGGTCCACGGAACGGGCCAAAGATGTCATCGGCAAGCGCGTTGTACTTGTTGAGCGCGAGTTGACACTCGTCGTATGTCATCTTGTAATCGGCATACCCGGTCGATGCCCACGTCTTGAAGTCTTGGCTGGACCGACCACCGGTGTCCTCATCGGCGTATTGTCTCGTCTGTTCGTAGTAGTAGTACGCTTTGTCGGTGACATTAGTGAGCTGCACGGTGCAAAGCGTGCTCTGCAAATCGGCCAATCTTTGGAGCTGGAGCGACTGTTCTTTCGAAGCTTGTTCTCCCGAGAAGATGTGGCCGATCTGTTTGGTGAACTGAATGTATGCGTCACTGAAATAATCAATGTGGTCATCGCTCGTTGGCGATGCTTTATCGAAGAGGTGATATACGTCGTTATTTGCCAAAGCGATTTGAGTGCCGTCGTCGGAACTGGAACTGGAGTCTCCGGAACTAGAACTTTCAGAGCGCGAGCTTACAGAACCTGTGTCACCGGAACTGTTGTCTTCAGTGCCCACCTCTTTGAACTCTGATCCATCTCGTCCGACCAAGGCAGTACCTAGAAGCTCGTCATCATCATCAGAATACCCTTTCCACCACTTTTCCCTGCCGTAGACCTCTTCATCCTCGTTGAAGTCCCTCTTGCTGGTCTGGTTGGTCAGTCCCTCTCCTTCCTTATGCGTCCCATCTACGTTGCCTGTCATAACATCGTCTCCAGCCGAACTCGCACTTGAGTCGCCTCCGGTCATCACATCGGTTCCAGCCGAATTAGAGTCCGAGTCATCGCCGACCCCTTCTGTGTCAACGACGATCGCGCGCCACGCCTGCTCTGCGACGAACATTGCACTACCCTGTGTGTTTTGTGTAGCGAGGTAGGCTGTGACAGACTTCTGCATATAATCCTTGAGGCTCTGTATGTCCTGGTTCTCGTCGGGATCAGGAAGGGCGGAGGAAGGGCCGTCGTCTCGAAGGCGAATGTCAGAGGCTGGGAGGGCAGCAGCGTGCAGAGTGAAGAGAATGGTAGTAAGTTGTATGACGGTGCGCAGCCTGGCGACCATGGTTGGAAAGAGGCGAGGAGTATATCTGCACTTCGCGTCAGTGTGATTGTGTTGGGGTGGGGTTGCGTCCAGCGCGATTTCTTTGGCACGGCCTGCGTGAGGGTAGTGAAGAAAGTGTGCAGGATGATGTACTTATAAGCTTTGAAGCGTGGTGACCGGATGTGTAGACCACAGCATTCGAAACACCGGTAGTGCTTCAAGCATTGAGCTATTCATACCCCATGACATACCCTTAGATGTTCGGGCATCCACAAATGGATCGTTATAGTAGAATTCGAGCTCGAGGTAGAACGGTGGTCATGTATACCGGCGGAATGAGATCGACCGTTGATCCTGTAACAAGATGAAAAGATGGTCGGAAGGCGTCGAATCCGAAGCGGTTGGATGGCTAGCGTGGTCCTCGATTCGATTCCCGCATTCTGATTTGATACCTCGGACTGTGATCGTTTTATGCCCGGTCTCAGGCGCTGTTTTGTACATTTATTTAGAGCAGGGTCGTTGTAGTTCGGCCGTGACATCTCTGCCTTAGATTCCCCGTTGCTGAGCGCACTTCAAATATCAGTTCTTATGGGCAAAAATATACACGTATATGACGCACAGGGCTCCGAAGGGATGTCAACGAAGACGGTATCGGGTTTTTGAGCGTCGATCTCCCGATTTTTACATGCATGTAATTGCAAGAGGGGGCAGGCGGGCTTGTGATTTGCCACGTTTAATCATCGATAACAAATCAAACGCAGTGAGCTGTCTACCAAATAATCGATAAATCTAATAAGTATAGAAACACAATTTGAAGATGTACATACTCTGTTTTGATGAGTTCGCCAACGGCTCTTTGTTCGATGCCGCTGGAATCAAGCTAGTTTCAGACTGAATAGACGGAAAGTCGTGCACTGAGCTGAATGTATACGATATGTGCGTACGAGGCACACTCAAGGGACATGAACGCGATGCTTTTTGCGTTTCCGAAATCAACTCTTTTCGTTCCAAGGAGGCACGCCACTCACCTGAACTCGCAGCAATCCGGTCCCTGCATAATATCCCCAAGTTCTCCAGAACCAGTCGTCGTAACCATGAATGCAGAATGCTGACATTTCAGAAGAAAATCGAGAGACTCGGCGCTGTGCGTGAATGGTGCGATCGATATGACATCGGTAGTTCAGTTAGAAAACCGGTACATTCCCGGTGTACCAATAGGATCCCTCGTTCTGATTCCAATAGATCAGAATTGATCCGTGTGCACAGCCACATCAGGTTTCATTTTTGAACCTCCACGTCAATAACCCGCGCTGCTACCATTGACCAAGCAAGCGGCCCTCAGGCAGTATGAATACCGCTTTCAGATATCAGGACACGATGTTCGACAGGACAGTTATTTTGGGACCTGGTGAGTAACGATTTGCTTCGAGCAATGTGGACTGTTCCATCATCACATTCGCATTTAATTTTCACGGGCGCAGGTTGGCCGATTAACTGACGAGTATAACACTGATTGGACGAACATCTCGCTGCGCCCACGAGCTCGGTGGATTTGCTCATTATTGCTGGACGCGATTGGGCCGGGAGGAGTATTTCGAGTCGTATGCGCCCATTCACTCTTTATGTGGCGCTTGTATATATCAGGACCACTCATTTTGAACGTCATCCAGCATCAGTGCTATTCCCAGTGCATTCATGTGCTTAGGCCAGCCTGACCTCTTGGTTAACAAAATGTACGTCTTACTGCACTCCTAAACAAGTCTGATTTGCTCATTCCTCCATAGGAACCCGCGGCTTATCTGAGTTGTTTGCGTTCATTGAGTTCGAGCATATAATATACAAGCCCTGTTTCTTGCCTGCCTGCCCACCCCTCAAAAATGCACCTGTTGGACCTCCCCCATGAGCTACTCTCGTACATCGTGCAGTTCATCAATCCCGATACTCTCCGTGCGCTTTGTCTTACAGAGAAATACGCCCTCCTCAGCATAGCTCGTGGATTCCTTTGGAGGAACGTCACCGTTATCTTTGGTACCGACCCGAATCCCAAACCCGATGTCTTTTCCTTCGATTCCAGGCGCTTAGCAGCTATCAAATCCCTCTCCGTAGTCGTGGACGGAGACTTCGACACCTCCTTCTCATCATTGCCGTCGGTCTTGGCATCAATGGCCAATATAAACCATGTTCGCTTCAGTGGCGGATCAGGTCCCTCCATCCGCTTAATCCTCGAGAATACATCGGCATCTCTCGCGACTCTGGAATTGGACGGCTGCTATGCTGAGCCACAGGACTTTGCTAATATGGTGCCCATCACTATTCTGGATCTTCATATCTCCCGGTGTCATTCGAATCTCCGTTTTCTTTTAGGACCTCTCACCGTCGAAAACTTGGAGGTACATGGTCCAGGTTCGTCCCGCTGTATCTGACTTTATATCAGTTCACAGGGACGCCTGCAGACCTAGACTGGGATTGTATGCACATTGGCATAACCTTACGGCGTCTCACAGATGCCCATCTTAGTAAAATGAAGAGATTATGTCTCGTCAATACATGCGGAGACGCGGGATGTCGTGACCTCGTGCATTTGGCACGCGCTTTGGAGGTAAGCGCCGGAACACTATAATGTCATCTGGCATTAATTTTGAATATCCAAGCGTCTGTTTTCCTTACTCGAGGAGCTCGTTTTGGATATCCCTCTCTCGCAAGATATGCATCGAAAGCTGTCCGAGCTCATACCTGCTTTTCCTGTGCTTACAAGTCCTCATATCATCTCGAGGGCGAATGAGACCCTCCTTAGTATGTCTCTCTCGTTTCTTCTCAAGAATTGGTCCCGATACTGAAATTACGTTCCCATAAACATCACTAACAGAATATTGTAAACTATACAGATTGGGGAGATAAGTCTTCCCTGGTCGCTGCAGGCTTTGCCCTCTATCCTCGTGTACAAACCAAAGTGCAATGTCTTCGACTTTGCCTCTCTCCTGTCGTTTCATTATGTATAATTAATCGTTTCAGAAAACCTTAACTCCGTGGCTTCATTATTCCCCCGATATTCGCGTGCATGATCCGCCACTTGACGTGGTGGATCAGTTTCATGCATTCACTTGGTCGTCGTCCATACAAAAGTGTCTCGTCATTTTTGGAATTGGATGCCTATTACACCAAGTAATGGATGGGGTAACCCCCGCCTCCGGCAAGCTATGTATCTGCCGATGGCATTCCAGTGGGCGCTCGCTTTCTATTAGGACCTCTTGATGCCAGGGATTTTGGCGTTCATGGGTCTCCGATCTGACCTTGTAGGGATTAGTCCACTGGGAGGCTTAGACGGTGAAGGTATCCCTTTATGTGTAACCTTACGGCGACTCACAGATGCCCATCTTGGTAATAGTTCAGCTATTCACTTATTTCTCTGGGTGTTTTCTTCCATAATGATTTACAGATAAGGCTGAAATGTAAGAATCCGGCGTTCTATCGATAGAGACTTTGAGTGTGTTCTGCTCAACAATACGCTGCTGACTTTTCCTCTCATGTGAATGCTCCATATGCGAATCCATACCATACCTTTTAAGGTCAAACACCCCGCTCGGAGTTGGACAATTATCTTCAACCACACTGGAAGGGTTCATAGGCACTGTGAGATTCTTACATACCAGTAAAACTGTCACACTAAAACCAATTTGCATGGAGGCATCACTTTATCATCCGACTGTGATGCAAACCACTGCTACCTCCCCGGGAGTCATCTACTACACTATGTTTAACTGGTTGCGAGGTCTTGATCTCCTACTTGGAAAGGGTAATAGCAAAAGAACGATGTTGGCCCTTTGTTAATTGATGACAGTCGAGTGGAAAGGATCGGACAGAGCCGGGTATTGCCGAAGATGCTCTCCTCATGATACTAATACCATCGTCGTCATCAGTTGCACTATCGCGTCGTCCCTTGCTTGACATTTCTTCTGCATGTCTTCCGTCGCTTCATTGCCCCATCCTCCACCTTGAGGCCCGAGGCTCCATGTGTTCTTGATATAAACGATGATCGATGACCAGTCCGACTTCACGCTTCCGGATCTACCAGGGAGGTACGAAAGCAAAGATAACTGTCATTCTAGGATTGTTTTCGTCTGTATTCTTCCCTCTTTCTGTCTGTGTTACATCAGTCGTTCAAGTATTCCCTTCGATGCACCAAGAAAGGCCCGTCCATTCCGGATTCTGCAATACGCAGCCCTCGATCACCACTCGCCATGTATTTCTAGCATCATGCCTCGGTGTTCACCACACACCAGCTACGCTGATTACTGTAGTATATAATACTCTCCTGCTGCTTCGAAGTCCTTTTGCCATTGCATTGTGCACGGCGCAGTTACAGAGTGACTATAGGTCATGAAACAGGCAGGCATGCGAGGAATACTATAATTGGCGATGTGGAGATCGGCGCAGGACATCTGCACTCCATAACCGGTTTTGCATATATTATATGGTAGGATTGGTGGCGTAACGGCTTAAATTACCGTCCGTCTTCTTTATGACAATCTTGAAGGGTTCGATTCCCTACTCCCGAATAGTGGTGATAAGGGTCACTTTTTCTTCGATTCGTTTCCTTGACAGTTCATTATGCCAATATGTTCGTCACTCTTGGCAGATGGAAATTTATGAGTCCGGAATGACTGATTTCTGTGCGCCTAGGTTATGTACTGAACGCCGGATCTCTTACTTTAGCTCGTGGTTCTATCCCCCTTGTCCGCAATTGGATCGTAATTTTTGTTCCAGGCTAGACTTACGACTGATCCCTACACGAGCAAGCATTCTACATCTGCATAGTTGAAGCATCCCTTGAGAATGTGCAACTGCCGGTGTATCATGAATCACTTGAAGGAGATCGACAAGGGCAGAGCATACTGTACTTACCATTGACCTAGTGGGTGGCCCATCTCTTCACAAAAATCCCATGCACTAGAACCAGGCATGTTTTTGCGGTTCGCAGGGATTTTCGGAGACGAGAATTTAATTTTACGACTCAGGAGTCCTGAAGAAATGCGGGAGTAGATTACCGAAATGAATTCCAGGACAATGAGGGCGGAAATCGCCGGAGTCGGAAATTGCCGATGATGCTTTCCTTCCACCATCATCCCCGATTCTTTCCGAAGGATGAGGAAATGACAGAGGGTTATAGAAAAACGTAACTGGTCGTGAGTAGTGCCAAACTGTCTGGACAGGGGCTATACTCCGGGTTAGCTTACAAATCTGTAGTGATTGGCGAGCCTCCGGCACGCTTCGGCTGCTATGCCGGCTGATTGCCATTGTGGCTGTCTTTCCGACTTCTCCCTATTGGTCTGTATCATTCTCATTGCTACCTCGTCAAAACCGAGCTCGACGTCTTTTTTGTACCAGGACTGACCGGGACCGACGACTCCTCACAAAACCCTTCTCACTCTGAGTGCCAGACTTTCTGGTATGAGGATTCAACTTTCAAATCCATTATTACCGCTTGGTGCTCACAAGGGAAACAACCTCCACCCGTTGACGATGCTGTAGCTTATAATAATTTGGCCCGACAATCTTTTATCGATAAATTGTGCTTCCCCTGAGTCCCTGAGTCCCACTATTACTTACCTCGTAGCTGCCTGAGGTTGCAGGGGAAAATGTGAGCTGGTGGCAGCTGTGCTGCCACCGAGCGAACTTTTTCCCCGCAACCAACCAGTGGATCAGATTCATGCATGTCTACAATATACAGTTTTGATTTTTTTCAAGCATGTCTGAACTCCGTTAAGTGAGAAAATCCTATATCGTGCAAGGTAGCGACTTCAAAACAACTTATTTAGTTATTTTTTGAAAATGAATCCAAGAAAAGGAAAGAATCGGGGACCCGGCGTCCGCCGCTACTGGATCGTATCCGTCGTCTGTCCTTCTCGCACCTCTGCCACCGGTCCTTCAAATTTGCATCCCTGATTCCTCTGCTGAAACGTACGCATGGTCTTCTGTTACGAATGAAGGTCTTTGATTGGACACCTCCGTTTTTTGGGAAGAAACGTGTGGATTGGTTTTTTGATTACCGGTTTCAAGGCTAACAAGTTATAGCTGATTCTCAGTAGGAGGACGATCAATATCAATGGCGACAACAACTCGACACTCCGATTGAAGTTACCGAGAGTGGACAAAAGGTGCTACAGAGCACTAGCGCTAGGCTTTTTTTTGCTGTAGGTATTCTGCCCATTTTTTCACCGTCCGACCAACCCTAATTATCTATCGTTTCAGAATTTACCTCTCGTGTTCGAGATGTAAGGTTTAAGTATGCGTGTATGCTTGATATCTTACTCCGAACCCACCTTGCTGCCGAGGAGAACAATACTCTCAGCCGTCTATCATCACTGCGCTCGGTAACGATTCAGGGAGATGTATGACGAAGAGGTTAGTCTGGCTGGTGGTGCTCATCTGTCTGCGAATGTGCTCAATTCGGTGAGTCTCCAATGCTGCTTTGTGATCCTCCATCAGAGGCTGACATTTCCGATTTAGGATAGCATCGACTATCGCTTCGTCATGCCCATTCTCTATGGTGACACTCTTCGAGAGCTGGAAGCATACACCGTCGTTCTGTTCAGCCACTGCCATAGTCATGCTCAGGATATGCGTCCAGTCTCATTATCCTGCATCCATTGCCCTCGTTCTCTCCTTTACTTAATGGACACGCCACGGGTTCCGCCGTCCGGACCATCCTGTCTCTCTGAGTCTCTCATAGCTGTCCTCGCTCTGTGTGATATGTTGATGACGTATCCACCTGGCCGAAGCACTGTCGCGTCTAGCAGGGGATGTATGGTTGTTCCGCCATACCTCACTCCCAGTTACCCTTTGGGCATTTTCGTAGTACCGTGCACAGGATGACATCGCCATTGACGGGCGCAGATACAACGAAGGATGGGAATGGCACCAGTGGATGACACGAAGCTGCCCATAGACGACATTGACGCATCTTGGTAACATGAAAAGATTATGTCCTGTCAATGCCTGTCGAGATGTGGGATGCCATTACGTCCTACGCTTGGCGTGCTCTTCAGAGGTAAGCTACAGCTGCTGAGCGCTGATGTATTGTCAATACCTAAATTTGGATGCCCCAGCGTCGATTCTCGTCATTCGAAGAGCTCATCCAGGACTTACCTGTGTCCTGAGGTTATGCATCGACAACTGCTACCTTTCTTTCCCCGTGCTTAAGGATTTGCATATCGGCTCTAAAGCTATTGGGATGTTCCTAGGTATGTTTCTCTCACTGCGGCTGTAGAAATGGCGCGAATAACTTGCGATATTCATAGACGTCGCTACTGGCAGCTAAGGCTCGCCAGCAGAGTATCGTAATCTAATAATGTATCCATGTGATATGGATACCCGCATGGATTGTCTCTCTCCACCATTGCTGAAGAACATGCGATCATTCTATCCTCAGTTAGCCATTCACTCTTCTTTAAAATCCTCCGTGTCGCTATGCGATATATCGTCCTCCTGCGCTCGCCTCAATTAGTCTTGGCTTATACGAGGAAAATGGTCGCGGTGAACACCTCAGTCCTAGTTGCCGTTCTCTATACTTCCACATTGATTAATGCCGTGCCACGACCCACCTCCTCGAGGTACTTAACGCGCCGCCTCAGGACTATCGGACGTAATCTGAAGTATACGATACTCTCACACGTTGTTCAAGTACCAAACGATGATATGACCTGCCCATTCCTTCCTACCATGACCACCACGAACGATCACCATCTCGGGCTTCGTACACTTCAAAGTCCGCCTTCAGCATTTCGTTACGACTGTTCCGGCAGCTTCAAGTTCTTATCACGGTAGGACGTTTCTACGGTAAACGCGCCCTCTGCCCACTGTCAATGCTGGCAGTGTTGCGCCACAATGATATGATATATCACAGGTATACGACCACATCGTACCGCCATACCACCGGACTCCTGCTGCACATCACCATGCCTCCACCGTCGACCATCTCCCTGTACATCGTCCTGGATCCAGTGGTGGTAACGACATTTGCCCTTGCCGCTACAGCATTTTGTAATGGTGTGTTGCGACGGAGCGATATCTCGACGCGTGCGTTCCTGTGGCTGACGAGGTTCACTCTTGCCGCCGCGCTGTCTTTGACACCGTGTTGCGACGGTTTGGTTTCTCGTTGCTTCGACTTTAGCACATGGCTCCTGCCGCTGCCCTAGGGTGTTGCGACGGAGTTGCCGCTTGTCACTCGCGTTTCCGTGGTGGTGACGACGATCACTCCAGCCGCTGCCTTCGGGTGCTGCTACGGAGTTCTTCACTGTTGCTCGCGTTTTGGTGATGGTGACGACAAGGGCTACACCACCCGAGTATGTTCTTTCTCAACATATGGATGCTGATGGCTAACTATGGTTGTAGCTGTCAACTCGGGACCTGTGCAATGTACATATGGACGCTTACGACCCCAAATCGCGATGGAGCACTCCAGAATGATATCATCGTCCACAAATTTACAGCCGCAGCCGCAGACGTAAAGAATGCCATTACATTGATTCCTATGAAGATAGCTGACCAAATCCAGGAGCGGTGAAGACGCGTTATGATACAAAACTAAGGCAATAACTGACGAGCTCGTGAAGGAAAGATACAGTACGATGAAACAACGGCAACCCCTGCTTGTGGGCGATTCTTGCCGACCATAATTCCCGGTAACTTGTTGGCGTTTATTCACTAGATTAGTAACAGTTCATAATTTTCTTGCCAGGTAATATGAATAACAGGCGAAAAAAGGAATTTCCACACAGTAAAAACGAAAGATTAGAGAATCCAGAACCACTCGTACATTGAGTCTTGTTCAGTCCCCTCTTCCAGTCGACATGGTTGCTGACGCTGTTTTCAGCTTCATTAAATCAGAACAGAACTGCGTGCAGCGACCGGAACGCGTCTGCTTCAGAGGAAGAAGCATCGGTTTTCATGTTTCTGAGTTCGAAACTTCGATCGTATTGCTGAAGGTGGTGAGAAGGGAATAAGACTTTCATGCTTGGCGGTGTGAACGAATCTAGCAGTATCGGTCCTCGGAGTGTGTCGACACGGTGGCCATGGGCCTAGTCAAGCTTGATTTATTTTCCATTTCTTCACAAGGCTCATTGGGGCACCCTGGTATTAACAGTGTTAATAAACGATGTTAATTAATATCCATTTTTAGCTCTACCTTAGCGCTGTCGCTGCTAGTCATAACTGCCAGCAGCCAGAACCGACGAATGCATGAGTAGACAGCAGCAAGGGCGATATTTCGATAAAGTAGAGCCAGTAGCGACAGAGAGTTGCGGGTTTCTGACATCGTGGCTAGCGCTGCAGTTTGATGAGCATATTGGTAGAGCAAAGGTTCGTTCGGATCTCTTGGGCCGAAGTTGAACACTTGGCTGTGACATTGCAGGGCCGTGAGCCCTGCCGTTCCTTACTGTATATTCTCTGTGCTTATCACCCCATGTAATTCAGTTGCGATATGCCTCTGTTCGCCAACACATCAGGCAACACTGCCTACAAGAATGGTAAAGATGTGACCCCCATCGTGTATCTTACAACTTCTCCCTTAAGAAACTAGCTTTACAGTCTTTTCAACCCGTTGACATACCCCAGGGGACGACAAAAACTCAGAATGGGCGCTTCGAGATATACTGGAAGGATATTCAATCGTCCTCTGTCATGTGTCAACCACGACAGTCACGACCCGGCGGACCACGCAGAATTCTCATACGTCATGATAATGATCAGCCAATATACAGTGATGCATATAAAATTGCAACCGACGTTACAATGTGCTTTCTATCGACCCCGATGTCAAGATGAATACGGAATTCAAACAGAAACATAGACAGCTTCAAAGAGTAAGCGAGAGTTGGGAACAAAATCGAAGATCGAAATAAGAAACTAATTCTTTTCTCTTTGATACCAGATACGTGCATCCTTATGGTTTCCAGCAACGACCGGTGTCTGCTGAGACGTCTTATCCAAATAATGAACAAGATCGGCGTATGTCGTCTCTTTCTTGCAGTAACCGGAACGGAGAGTACGCACAAGCGAGTCCGTGAAAATTCCAATGTACCCCCTGACCGCGCCATCTTCCCTTTTCACTGCCTTCGCCTTTGCATACTGATAGTCTCTACAGGCCGCCAGAATTACATGGGAGTCCATATCCGGGTACCAGTCCTCCTCTAAAATGGAGCGGTACTTTGGATAATGACTCAAATTCTTCTCCCCGGCAAGTAGCATATCCCAGAGCGTCGCGCGTATCATGGGAGGGAAAGTGCGTGCTCCCGGCTCGGGTAAACCTCGGCTGACACTACTAGCGTGACAACAGTCAAGAATGACGGTGATGCATTGTCCCTTGGCTTGAGAGATTAAGGAGAGGATCGTGTTAAGCTCCCGGTCGCTGATGTCAGGTACAGGTGCGCCATTTTCACCAGGAGTGTCGCGATCAATGGGGCAGAGTGTTTCGATGTATTCTGGCTCATCGTCATCCTCTGTGAGGTACGGGTAGTATGAGCCGTGTCCCGAGTAGTAGATGATGATGTTGTCACCGTGCGCGACCTCGGAGTTGGTAAGGAGACTGAGAAGGGCTCCAACAATGTGGGCACGGGAGGGATATACCGGATCTTCAGAAGACAGGTGCTCCTTGGATCCGAGAAGGAGCTGGATACGATTGCTGGGCATACCAAGGTCCTCAGTTAAGTATCTCTCCATCAATCGTACATCTGATACACAACCACGCAGTGGATAAGATGCGTACTCATTGATACCGATGAGGACAGCCCAGAATCTGGATGCATCAACACGGTGAGGAGCCTAAAATGCGATTGATTAGTATTATGGGGTACAACGAGTGTGATCACGACTGACACCTGAAAGGGATGGGAAGATCTCCGATTCTACTGGAAGATTCCGTTGACCACGGCTATACTGAAGGCGTAGGCGATGGAGTTTACGGAGTCTTCCAAGACTCGGTAAATAATCTACGTGGTGCACAGCTTTGTTCCCGGCTTCAATGTGAATTTTAACCGAGTCAGTAGCCTCCGCAGATGTTCCCAGCTGCTCTGCTACCTGAGACTCAAACTCCTCCAGCAGGCGTATTTGTTCTGTGACTTGTTGCCATTCCAATAATACGGCGTCGGCCTACACAATATTGAAACACCAAGTCAGCTAGAGAGATGGAAGGACTGACTGTAGGACACCTGGTGCGTACCATGTCAGGCCAGCAATCGTGCACCACAAAAGAGGAATATGGGATCGACGGTGTTGTCCACAAAAGAATGATCATAAAGTAAATACATTCCTTTTATAAACTATCCTGAAATACATTCTCTCGTTCTCTCATCTGAGTCATCTCTTTCTACAGTTTGTCCTAGATGTCTTTCTGCCGCAATACTGCCGCCATTTAAGCGCTTTTCATTGAATGCTGAGCGCTGAGTTTCCAAAGAATCGGCGCTTACATCAAAAATGTGTGAAATTATCTGATCTAACAGGAGTTCTTTGGGTCTGGGTCATCATCTCGATTGAAACGCATTCAAGATGAATTGGAAATATAGACTTCTAGTGCCGCGCGGATCTGTCCTTCTCAATAATCTTGGCAATATCATCCAGGTTTCACATCGATAGCTTTTAGGTAACTCCGTTATTGTGCAGGTTGAGCTCCCCGTGGGAAAAGTGTATTCGATGCATCAAACCTTACCGCACAACGTGGTGGCGGCTATTTTCGGGTGGTCAAAACACCGTTCAAATACACACTTTGGACTTTGATTCTATTTTGACTGTCCCAAAATAATCACCACCCCGCTGTGCCGGGTTTGCCTTACCTCCGGTTCTTCCTTTTGCTTTGCGTTGTTTCCAAATCTTAACTATCTTGACCGTTCCCCACTTCTTCTCTTCTTGCCACTTCTGCATAGTCTTGAGTCCTATGGATGGATTTCGTTCCATATGCCAATCTCGTTTGTACATCTTTTCCCCCTCCCTCTTTCTCTGCCTTTCACTCGGTTGCGTACCTTATGCCCAGTATGCTTTACCGGTGCTACTTGCTCTCATAAACTGATTTTCGACATGACTAGGATCTTAATATTATATTCAATATTCGGCTTCCCTTTCTCACCAAGATTGGCAAATTTTTCTCACACGATTGGGATGGAGGGTCCACTTGAAGTTCCGCTTGGAAAGCTGTAACTACGATATCTCTGTGAATTATAGTGTGTTTAGGAGGCCTCTCGATGGCTAGGATGTCGGACGTATCAAGGGTATGTTCCATTTATTGATATCTACTCAAAGTGCGTCCTGACCGCCACGCAGAAGGATTTTAAGGTTGAGGAGATGGTCCTTTGCCATACTTGGGTCGATATTTCCGACCCTGCCAGATCATAATATCCATCAAAAGTGCTATTCCTTGTGTTTGTGACTCTGCCACTCACTTTTAACAAATTTTTGTTGAATTCTGACATTAATGAAGAGTTTTTAAACGGCGCTCACTGTATCGCAAACGGGCGTATATGAGGTACGAAGATTCCGGTATTGAAATTGGAAGTTATTCTTCCACTACGACAGCTGGGCCCTTTTGTAAAAAGGTGATCAATACACAGCACTCAAGTCCAGATAAGGTGTACCATTTCGTTTTCACCCAAGCTTCTTCTCATTGCTGACTACCTTGACACGTCAGATGCTCGCTTAGGCCAGTAAGAGGTGTATCAAGAGCGACTTCCGTTGTCCGATGGTAGGTTCATCTCGTGATTGTCATTTCCGCATGATAATGCATAATACATGGCAGGTTTTGTAAGAAGCGCATTGGAGTGGAGGGGTAGAAGCGCGCGTGGATCTGGTGTGGACAACAAACGCGATCAGCCCGCATGTTCACACCTATCCAGCCACCAGAGAAGCGGAAAGGTTACAACGAAAGATACAACATAAGACTCGGACCTGCCATGCGGATGCATTCCACTAGTCCATGAGTCAACACAATACCTGTACTTGGGCTTCTAGGTCTTAGTACCGACTCACCCACACTGTAACGGACGGGCCCGTGCTATTCCCTCTTTGGTAAACATAAACCCGGACTTCATTTTGATTTACATGCCTATCTCTTATCGAGGCTATGCACGCCGTTATCTATCACATATATACATCTGTCGTGCCTAGAATAGCCGTAGTCTTTCTTCCTTTCCCCCCCGAATCGAGTTGTCTTTTACCAGGTCCTTGATTCGTCCCCCGTGTGCCGATACTGACTTAACTCGCTAACGTCACACATACTGTCTTCTACTTTCTCTTATCTTATCTTATAAAACTACGCTCAGCGCTTGTCTTCACTTACGGCCCGTAATAGCTATGCACTTACAGGTTACTTCCCTCCAGGCTTTGCTTCGTGCTTGCTATATTCATTTATCTCTCAAACTAGACCACTTAGGTCTCCTCTCACACCCTTGCCCGAATCCAATCTATTCCCATACGGCATACATCATTTCCAATCAATCTTACCTCGTTTCGATCACTACTCCCCGCCTCGTGCTCGCATATCCGGATGTCGGCATATTCCTAACTGTAGGTAATGGTCACGAGAAGGATTTTTTTTCACATGGAGTTTGCCGTTTGTCCGAACTTTGTCGATCATGCGCAATACCTTTCATTGTCTGCACTAAAATTCTAACAGAACATGTCAAAAGATAAAAAATTGCGCCGCATGACAACCGTTTTGCCCTTGTACTACATAATGCTGCTGCCTATAGGCCTCCTAAAGTGTCTGTCATCTGAACAACCTGGGTCCCGAAGTTGTCTAGAGTGCGCAATGGTGCGCTTGTTGAGCGCCTTTAGTCAAGACAATAATAGATGCAGTTCCACGGCAGTTCAGACGAGCGAAGAATCAAAACCTAAATGCAAAGCTAGCCATTGTATCATATCCAGAAACTCTACGCAATCCAAAAAATTAAAGGTAAGTACATATTGTGGAAAAGACTCTCCTACGCGCTCCTTGAAATACAACAATAAGCTATTGTGAAGCCCTGTCCGGCGTGGAAGTATCTATTGCCCTATATGCATGGTGAGGTAGTTACTGCTCACCACCCATGCCATCTTTCATTATCCAGCTGAAAGGAATGCGGTGTAATGACTCAACTGATCGGCAGTCACGTAATACTATGCACCTTTGGTGACCAGAATTTTTTGACTATCAGTATCCGCCCTGCTTGGTGCTCAGAGATGCCATTACGCCACATTCAAATTGTGGGAAGTATTTGACTGCTCTATAGAATCGGGGCACAGGAAAAGTATCTCCGCTGTGTCTTGCATTCTTCGATAACGCCCTGTTTATGCCATATTACCTGTAACACAAACGGTAAGTTGCGAACGCCACAAAGAGAGGGACGGAGCTGTATAGACATCACATAAGATTGGAGCTTGGAGCGGCATGAAAAGCTGAATTTACATCATATCCAAAGTACAGTTGATTCCCACGGAGGTAGTTCACCGAATTCTGCAATGGTAAATACTTAGGATGATAGAAAGCAATGCGATGAATGAGGAACTCGAGACAATATAGTACAATGCAAGGGCAACGGCCCCTGCTAATCATCAGTTGGTGTCTGTTACTACTTCGTGCGGGTATCCAGCATCGCCATCTATTTCTTCTTCGTAGTACTCTACGCGCTGTGTTGTCAGGTCACGGTCCTCCTCTTTTCGCGCTGATATGCCGTATTCAAGGTCGCACCATTCAGTACACACTCTCGGTCCGAAGTATGAAGTATGAAGTATGAAATTTCGGTTCCTTCACACCTTCGTTCTCGTCTTCAGAGTCGGGTGATGATGAGCACCGGACATAGATGCCATCGCTGACTTTATGCCGGGTACAATGATAGAGGGGAGGTAGGCGATTGAGACAAGGAGGACCTGCAGACGATTCTGAAAAGGAGTGGATGGCAGGTCGGCTTCATCAGATGGTGCTGAACGGTGAATGTTCCTCCTTCAAATAAAGACTTTCCGGACCGCCCGATGTCTCTGAATGTTCGAGTTCAAAATACGCGATTAACGCGCATCGGCAGTCCGGAGTGCATACTATTCCTAGTAGCCCTAGAAAGCGATCCAAAATCTCGTATAAGAGGAAAACATCGAGAACTCGTACAAGATCCAGAAAATCCAGGCCACAGCAATGCTTCAGTTGTGGTTGCATAGCCATAGGAACTAAGATGCTAATTGTAACTCCCAGACGCCAGGAGCGGCTAATCCACACGTAAGCAGGATCATTCGGGCCAAAGAAAATCCGTCGGCGGCTATGGCGCCGGGGAGCTTGGCATCTGCTTATTGTTCTTACTCGATACCACCTTCCTAACACGGTCATATTATCTGTGCTTGTCTTCTCGCCTACCTCTGCTACAATGTGTTCTATTCTCCAACCGAGTATGCATGTGATTCTTTATTCGTTGATACATGTAAGCGCTTTCACATGAATTTTCCCACTTCTTCCGCTTCCATCTGATCTTCTTCTGAGCAAACATACCCTCATCTACAGCCAGAACTATCTCCTTCGACAACTCTTTCATTAGCCAAGCAGAAGCTCCACTAAGGCGTACAATGGCATGACATCTCGTATGCATCACACTAGTCTCAAGCGCAAGATAACCGCGACACGTGCTACGAAGCAATCATTGGCACCCGTTGATACTCACTAGGGTGATATCCTCTCTGTGACAGATCTTGCAGCCCAACCAACTGTACGACTAGCTTCGCACTCTACACGGCATTTACGTGGAATAACCATTGAATCGTCGTCTCAATAACCAAAGACGACATCACTGAAGGCGATGAAATACTCGTCCACCGCGAAGACATCTCTCTCAGACAAGGGAGCGAAAAGTTGAACAGTGTACGTCCACTCGTCAAACCATCTTTCATCCTCTAACTACATCCATAGCCGCAACAATGTCAGTCTACGAACCTCCTCAATCCTCCACCGCTACCTTCGACTTCAATGACATCACCTTGGTCCCACCTGCGTGACGGTCTCGCTATACCACCCGAGTATATGCATTCTCAATATGTGGATACTGATATCTTACTATGACTATGAATGGTAGTGGTCAATCTAGGACTTGTAGGATGTATACATGGACTCTTACAACCACAAATCGCGATGGAGCGCTCCAGAACGATATCATTGTTCACGAATTCACACACGGAATTACTAACCGCCTCACTGGCGGTGGCACAGGGTAGTGCTTACAGACATCAGAAGCCGGAGGAATGGGCGAAGGTACCCGATCTCTCTTCTGCCATCATTCTACTCTAACGTCTATTTCATATAGGTTGGTCAGACGCTATGGCAGAGTACGTGTCCTCCTGCTCGCATCTCCCACCGCTAACAATTATCAACAGATGGACCGGACAGAAGGACTCCAGCGTCCCAGATTACGTTTTAGCAACATGGGTATTCAACAACCCCGCCGGCATTCGGACCCATCCTTACTCTACCGGCACGCCCGTCAATCCTCTCCAGTATTCCTCGCTGCAGCAGCTCCACGAGGTCCACAGTAAGCGCCCATTCCGACCTACTTTAAAATGTCCTTGACCCCAGCAGATATCGGCGAAATATGGGCAAATATACTCACTCGTCTACGCTGCGCTCGTCGAGGTGCACGGATTCTCTGCACAGCGATGGACGATCCCTCGGCCACCGAAGAAAACATTGTCTGGCTCCATCTATTCATCGACGCTCCTTCCCTCCAACCTTGTAACCGCACATGTGAGTAATCGATAATGGCCTGTCCGTGTTGCCTGGTTACTGAACCTGGCGCAGTCGCCAACGCTCGAGACGTGTGGATACAAGCTGATCAGAATCGGTACGACGGCGCTACATGTACCCTATGGAACAATTTCACGAGTCGGGGTTTAGGGGTCAACGCAACGAATTATGTAGACGATACGAGTGTGCCAACTGGATGTCGATGGAATCGCAGTACCATTTATCTATTATTTATTAATGCATCGCCTTTAGTTGCCACGTTTTCTTATCTGACTCACAATGTTCATGTTTAGAAAGATAAAACAAGCTGAAGTTGAACCTTATTTGCATACGAGTTGAACTCCCCGATGATGCGATGGAGCACCCAAGAACTGTGTCATCGTACATAAATGAATTACTGGCAGCAGAATCTGGTAACACCTACGTTCAATAGAAGTGGGTGTTTCCCCTGTATTTATCTTTCTCCTGAATATGTATTCCCACGTTGCTGAAACACCACGCAGCTTCTTACGCATCTTCCTCTTCCCCATATTCCCATGGCTAATAAGCCACAGCTGCAGAAGTAAAAAATGCAAGGACATTTCATTCCTATGAAGATAGCTAACTAAATCCTGGTGAGTGAGGACGCGCTATGATACAAGCGAAGGCGATAACTGACGATCTCGAGAAGGAAAGATGATATATTGCAATGAAACGGCAACAACCCCTGCTCGTGGACGATTGCTGCTTGTTTTTTTATTCCGTGCGTCCGATACACGATCCCAACACTGTCACCTATTTCTATCCTCATAGTACTCGCTGCGCCATCTCTTTCGCTCCAGGTCCGCATCTTCCACACGCCGACATGCCGGACTCAGGGTTACACCGTTCTGTACACATTCTCGTTACGTCGCTGGAGTTGGTAGTATGAAATCTCTGATCCTCCACACGATCGTCCTCATCTTTGGAACTGGAGGATGATGAGCATGGCTGACTTTGGGACGGTGCGATAATATAGGGGAGATACAGTGGGGGCAAGGAGGGTGTGCGACGAAGCCGAAGGTGGGGGTGACGTGACGACCTGAAGGACCCAGATTGTCGCTGGACGTACTATGTAGTGTGCTGGGTATATTGCTGCATTCTGGCAAGGGAGTGTATGGCAGAGCCGCTTAGTGATGAAGTAATGGTGCACGTTCCCCCTTGAATAAACGCTTGCCGGACTATTCGATGCCTCCGCATGTTTGAGTTCAAATTGAGCGATCATCGATCATCAGTAGTCAAGAGTCCATACTATTCCTACTTAGTAAACGTAGAAAGCACGTCAAAGCCTGGTACCAGAGGAAAACATGGAAATTTCATTTAAGATTCAGAAAATCCAGGCTCAGGGCAGCAGCAAATGCGGTATTTCGAGAAAGTAAGGCAGGTGGCGACAGAGCGTTGCGTATTTCTGGCATCGTGGTTTGCGCTGGAGGAGTTCGATGAGCATGGTGGGTAGAGTGAAGGTTCGTTCGGATCGTTCGGACCGAATTAAAACACTCTCGGCCACGACGCTGGCCGGCGTAATCCGGATGGTAATCGATGATCGGCTTGTCGTTCTGATTCAATACCAATATCCCAACGCCGTTATATTCTCTGAGCTTCTCGTCTCGTGTAATTCTGCTATGATATAACTCTGTTCGCCAACGCATCAGGCAACTCTGCTTGCAAGAATGGTACAGCGGTTGTCATTTATCATATACCTGGTCTGTAAGCGTTTTTATGACACACTTCCCACACCCTCGTCTAATCTTC
Organism: Armillaria mellea; assembly: GCA_030407055.1. Classification (NCBI taxonomy): domain Eukaryota; kingdom Fungi; phylum Basidiomycota; class Agaricomycetes; order Agaricales; family Physalacriaceae; genus Armillaria; species Armillaria mellea. Next base: position 173,994 of record JAUDZF010000020.1, read on the forward strand.
TTCGTATCAAACATGGCTTCATCTACACCCAGTTCACCCTTGGTAGCGCAAAGAAGAGGATTATTTGCCAGGGACCTTCAATGGTACGGATTCGTATGGTAGGCCCCACCCACGAACTGCAAGCCGATCTTCCCAACAACGGACTTCGTAGCACAAAGATCTGTACAGCTAGAATCTTTTACTCTATCGCACGAGATTTACGTGGCATCATCAGTTTAATCGTCCGAATAAACAACGACGCCATTACACAAAGCGAAGAAATACTTGTTGAGCCCGGAAATGTTGTCTCATCTTCTTTAGGCGGGTACCGAATAACTAAACCGTGTATGTCCCTCTCGGCAAACCATCCTTCATCTTATTCCTACGCTCATAGTGGCAATAATGCCTTCACTTAATTTTTCCCCCAGTCTGTAGTGACCTCAACATTCACCAACACCTTTGACTTTCACTAGAACACCACACTCGGTCCCGCAAGTGCATCCAACGTCGACGCCATATGCAAAAACAGATTCTACATGGTCCGCAAAGTCAACAACGGCTATACCTACGGGTACGGCTCGACAGAAGCATCATATTCGAGCAGGCAGAATAAAGTCATACCACTGGTTGACTACCGGAGTATTTCCTCCCTTTCATGTCATGAGACGAAGCTGACATTTGTCTCAGATCTGTAGGATGTAGGTATAATATAGACTCCTAGGATGCCTCAACGTATTACATCCTCGTATGAATGGCTCGAAGTCGAAACTGATGGAATTTTTGAAGGTACACAACTTTTTACCTTGCATTTTCTCTCTAGATATTTATTTACAGGTATGCATCTTCCTTTTCTCTATGTTCCCATAGCTATAAAAAAAAAACTAACCCGAGATATACGAACAAAGCAAGATAGATCTACACCCACCGGGCCGGTATCCTGACCGTCTATGATGTCTTATTTTTGTTTCCCCCTAACTATCTTCTTAGCTATACGGACGATAAGATGTAACGACAATGCTCTACCTCGACCCAGCATGGCCATTGGACACCACACATGAATAGCGTTATTATGTGACTCTTACCTAGTCGATCTGACTAGGAAATTCAATGGAAACGGCTTGTTCGGATATGCGCGATGAGCCCTGGTTCAGTCCCCATTAGTCCGACTTCTTAGCCTTCTCAAAATTTCTCATTCCTCGGAATCTTTCTCCTAAGTTGCTCCTGCAAGCAAGCAGATCGTTCCGTTACACTTTGGATTCATCCGTCTTATATCCTAGAACACGACAACACAGCATATGAATGGTTGCTAACGACTCGATGAGTGGTGTCAAATCTTTTGCATACGATTTCACACTCAGGCACGGTTGGGGGGTATCTTGACAGTTTTTTTATATTGCCCTCTCTGTTCCCATACTTTGCTTCATTGAGGTATCTACACCCTTGCCGGCATCATTCATTTTCTTTCTCACATACGATGCTCAGATATATAACGCAGAACTTTGGCATTACAGTGTGTGCATCGTTTTTGGTTCTTCATGTTCGTTAGGGTTTACTATCTATTGATAGACATAATTATCAACTGTTCCCATGATATTCCGCTGAGGTCGCTCTTCAGAATGAGGCGCGTATCTGCTCTTGAATCACACCTCCGCTGTAAAATAGTTCATCAGCTCAGGTACCGTAAGTCCGTTGTTCCATAGAAGGAAACATTTTTTGTACCGTTTTACTGATGGCCTTTCCAGGACCGACCAAAAGCTGCGCTAATTCAAATTCACTGGCCAAGGCTCTGAATACAGGATTTCATGAGCACAAACATATCAACTCTTCCCTAGTCGGACTTCCAGGTACGTGGCCCGTGGGTTCCTGGTGAGGTCCGTGGTTCCTGTTGACTGGCATATACACCGCAAGTACCGGTTCATCGCTCCTACCCAGGTCCTAGAAAAAGCCATATCCTCTCCCGAACCGACACTCTTTGGCATGCTCAATTGTTTCATGCTTACTCTCAAGTATCTGGTTAAACTTGACAATTTAAAACATCAACATCATGGCAAACGTATTATGGGCGCGAGCATTGAAGGACAGATATCTTCAGTCGCTTAGAACACTTATACGTCATCATAGTGATCTGCCAAGACACGATAATGCAGATAAAATTGCAACCGACAGTATGATGTGCTTTCTACCTCCCTTGATGTCAAGACGAATACGGAAATCCAGCGGAAATATAGACACATTCAAAACTTGGAAGAGTTGATAATAGATACGAAGATCGGAATATGAAACTAATGGTTTATCCTTGATACCAAATACACGCACCCTTATGGGTTCCAGCGACGACCGGGGTCTGCTGAGATGTCCTAGCCAAATAATGAACAAGATCGGCGTACGTCGTCTCTTTCTTCCAGTAACCGGTCCGGAGGACACGCACAAGTGAATCTGTGAAAATTCCAATATGACCCACCACCGTGCCATCTTCCCCTTTCACAACCTTCGCCTTTGCATACTGATATTCTGTGCAGGCCGCCAGAATGACATGGGAATCCATATCCGGGTACCAACCATCTTCTAAAATAGAGCGATAGTTCGGATAATGACTCAAATTCTTTTCCCCAGCCACGAGCATATCTCCAAGTGTCGCGCGTATCATGGAGGGAAGAGTACGTGCCCCAGGCTCAGGCAGACCTCGACTGACACTACCAGAGTGACAACAGTCAAGAATGACGGTGATGCATTGTCCCTTGGCTTGAGAGATTAAGGAGAGGATCGTGTTAAGCTCCCGGTCGCTGATGTCAGGTACAGGTGCGCCGTTTTCACCAGGAGTGTCACGATCAATGGGGCAGAGTGTTTCGATGTATTCTGGCTCATCGTCATCCTCTGTGAGGTACGGGTAGTATGAGCCGTGTCCCGAGTAGTAGATGATGATATTGTCACCATACGCGATCTTGGAGTTGGTAATGAGACTGAGAAGGGTATTGACAATGTGGGCACGGGAGGGATATATCGGATCTTCAGTGGACAGGTTCTCCTTGGATCCGAGAAGGAGCTGGATACGATCGCTGGGGACGCCGAGGTCCTGAGTTAAGTATCTATCCATCAATCGTACATCTGATACACAACCACGCAGTGGATAGGATGTGTATTCATCGATACCGATGAGGACAGCCCAGAATCTGGAGGCGTCGACACGGTGCGGGGCCTAAAAATTGATTAGTACCATATGGTACAATGAGTGCAATTTCCACTGACACCTGGAGGGGACGAGCATATGCCCAATTGAACTCGAAGGTTTCGCTGAGCACGACTAGACTCAAGGCGAAGGCGATGGAGTTTACGGAGTCTCCCCAGACTCAGTGAATAATCCACATCGTGTACAGCTTTGTTCCTTGCCTCGAGGTGAATTCTAGCCGAGTCAATAGCCTCCGCAGATATTCCCAGCTGTGCAGCTAACTGTGACTCGAACTCTTCCAGCTGGCGGATTTGTCCTGCGAGCTGTTGCGATTCGGATAACATGGCATTGACCTAACAACGTGGAAACATGAAGTCAGCTAGAGACGTTGAAGGACTGACTACAGGACACCTGGTACGGACCATGTCAAGCCAAAAATCACCGGGTACTAAACGACGTCAAGTACAACGGAAGAGAAAGCTGGAATTGACGGTGGTGTCAACAAAGAAAGACAAGGGGGGATGCGTCTGTTTTATACACTATCTTGGAATACACTCTTGTTCTCTCATCTCTTTCTATAGGGTATCCTAGATGATTCTCGGCTGCAATGCTGCCGCCTTTTGACCGCTTTTAATTGAAGGCTGAGCGCCGAGCTTCAAATGACAAACAAGTAGGCGCTCAGGTCAAAAATGTGCTAAATCATCCAATGTAATGGATATTTTGGATTGGGTCATTGTCTCGATCAAAAAATGCACTCAAGACTAATCGGAAGCACAGAGGTCTAGTGCCATGCTGATCTGCCCTTCTAAGTTATCTCGATATCACCCAGCTACCGTATCGATAGCTCTGTAGGTAATCGTCATGTAATGCCTTTTTTTCAAAATTACACGGAGCTTGCCATTTGTCCGAGCTTCATCGATCATCAATCATCCACAACACCTTTCGTTGTCTACACTAAATATCTGACTAAACACGTCCAAAGTTAAAGAATTGTGTCGCTTGAAATCCGCTTTGCTCGTGTACCACACAATACTACTGCCTATGGCCATCCCAAGGTGTCTAACATCTGAACCACCTGGGTCGCGAAGTCGCCCACCGTAGGGATGCCCATCGCACCCATACATATGGTAGATACGTCCGATGATGGCAACAGGGCAAAAAGATTGACGTGCCTACAAAGCATGTAATATTTTTTTAATACGTAACAAAGCAACGGTGACCCTACTACACACACCGCGTCACTCCCTCCCTCGGTAGGCGTATAAGCCCCTGATTTTCAACAGATTAATAGATTACTTAATGCCCGCTTCTTGGGGGCGAATAATTTTCTCTAAATGTTCTTTCCAGCCGAGGTCTGAAGATGCCCCTACTCTATCGATGACTCAGTCAATCCTCTGCAGTACAGCTTCATCCAATCCTAGCTCCACGAAGTCCACAGCAAGGATCCCACTTGACCCTAAATACTCCACTCACGTTATAGGTCAACATCTAGACGTGACGGTCGTAGTCCAACAGCCGGCACGCCATGGCCATTGAGGTGCCCGGGTTCTGTTCAACGATAAGGAGGTGTAGCATCATATGGGACCTCCTCCTCTTTGACACGCCTTCCAGTCTGTCATGTATCGCGTGTTTTAGCACCTCATCCTCAGGTTCCCATTCTCCCTGGTTGGTGAACAGGTTGCGATGTCCAGCGGCCCGAGGCGCACGGACACAGCCAATCGGAACAGTTGCGACCAGGCTAATGCGTTCACTCCGTTGCTAGTTAGGGCCTATACACTAACATTGCGAAGTACGTAGACGTTGGCACCTACCATGCGATCTCGTTAAAGTCAACGCTTTCGAAAAAAATGAACAATTCAATGGTAACGGTTACAGCCATCTATACAGCATAGTGGCAAGTTCCGCACCTTGTTAACTCCTATTCAATTGAGGCCAAGGCATTACCGGGCCATCAGAAATTCAGGTACTCACCGTTATATGAATTACCACACAAAACCCTACGTTCTGTCCCGCACAAGGTATTTTGTTACTATGAACGTTGTATTACAGATTGTGCGACGGCCAAGCGAGTTGAGCGCTCTAGTCTTATTACTCAAGTCATGTTACATTTTCTAGCCGAAAGGAATGCAGTGTAAAGACTCAGAACTAGTCCAGTGATAGTGCGCACTTTTTGGGAGAACAAAAAACGATTACTATCAGGATACGTCCTGATGCGGATGCAGAGAATCGAACCCTGAGCTGTCGCCACCGTAGTCGCACAATTCAATGAAAGGTGGTATTGTGGCCTTTCGACCATATTCAAATAGTGGGTAGTATACGACCGCTCTACAGAATCCGCGCAAAGCAAAAGTATCTTTAGCCCGTCTGAATTCTTCGATGCAGCTCTGTTCGTCTCATTTTACCTGTAACACAAATGGTAAGCTGCGCACGCGCCGCAAAAAGAGGCAAGTAGTAGCTGTAGAGACATTGTTTGAGACTCAATCTCAGAGTGGTGTGGAAAGTAGCCCTGACATCATATCCGAAGTACAGGTAATTCCTACGGAGGTGGCTGAGTGAATTCCGCGATGCGTAAAGACATTGTGTAATAGAAAGTAGGGTGATAATTGAGGATCTCAATATGATATGGTATAATGAAACGGCAACGGCCCCACGTCGGGAGTTGTTGCCTGTTGCTACTGCGTGCGGATATCCAGTATCGCCATATATTCTCTTCCTCATAGTATTCTACGCGCCGTATTGTCAGCTCCCGGCCTGCGTCTTCCACGTGCTGATCTGCCGTATTCAGGGTCGCGTCATCCGGTAAACACTCTTGGTAGACGTTGCCGAAGCTTGAAGTATGAAATTTTGGTTCCTTCACACTTCCGTCCTCGTCTTCAGATTCAGACGACCATGGGCAGCGGATATAGGGGCCATCGCCGAGTTTATACCGGGTGCAATGATAAAGGCGAGATAGGCGGTGGGGACAAGGAGGGTATGTGACGACGAAGCTGACGGCGACATGAGGACTTGTGGACGGTTCCAGATTACCGCTGGGCATACTAGTATGTCGGGAACAATAGCGCGACTTAGCAAAGGAGTACATGGCAGGGCGGCTTCGTCAGGCAGTGCTGATAGGCAAATGCTCCTCTTTCGGTGGAGTAACGCTTTCCAGACTGCCGGATGTCTGCATACTTGAGTTCAAAGTATACAATTATCGATCATCAGCAGTCCAGAGTGCACACTGTTCCTAGTAGCCCTACAAAGGGAGTTAAAATCTGGTACAAGAGAAAAATAAGACTTAAAAAATCTATCCTCCACTTAAATTTTCGGTCATCGTTGCATCCTAGAAGAACCAGGTAGTGGGAGCGTAGGCGAGGGCAGACGAAGGCGGGTTCGGACCCGGTGGACGGGACTGTTTAGGGCAGGTAGACGTGGTTTGTTCCGTTTTTGTAGCTAGGCTTTTCCTTATCCATCCATTCCATCTCTCGTGCTCTGCGAGGGGTTCCAGTAGTCATAACTCTCCGAAGCCAGGAGGGGCTAGTCCACGAGTAAACAGTAAGAGCAGCAGAACTGAGAAAGGACGGTATTTCTAAAATTAGTTCAGGCAGCGACAGAGAGTTGCAGGTTTCTCATATCATGGCTGGCAATGGAGGAGCTCAAGGAGGATGAGCGAAGGTTCGTTTGGGCCGAAGTAAAAGCCCGGCTATAATGCTTCCCGGCCCGATCTGTATGATCAACTTGGCCATTCGGTGGTCCTTCGGACATAATCACGATCACTGTTATATTCTCAGCGGTTATCTTCTCGCCTACCTCTGTTAGGTTGGTGCTCCGTTCTCCAACACAGTGGGCAGCACCGCCTGCAAAGCAGGAGCATTTAGCTCTTGTATGTAAGCACTTTCACGCACGAAAATTCTCTGCTTCCAATCTGATCTTCTTCTTAGCAAACATAGCCTCATTCAAAGACAGCACCGCCTTCGACAGCTCTCTTAATATAAAATAAGATGGTACTCTACTCCTCAGATATGAACCCTGAGCATGGGTATGCCCGCCCTGAAACTAAATCGGAAGTTCAATAACGACTATAGCGATAATGACCATTTGCCTTGGAGACAATGTGCTAGTGGTGCACAGTTGTGGATTGTGGATGACTGTTGAGCTCAGGAAGGCAGGAGAGTGAACATGAGGACAGCAGGATGAAGACTGGGCCTTCACCGTCCAATGGCGACAGCCATGGTGACATCATTTAGAATGCTTATTCTATGCTCAAGGACACACCGTCATTGGGACTGATGTGGACGTCAATGCTACAAGATCTTTGTTCTCACCTTGTCATACCCTCCATTGTCCCTCGGCAAGTAAGTTTCGTTTATATTCATTGCTAAGATATGAATATGAATTTAGATATATCTTACTCATACATACATTACAGATATTCTAGTGGATTGTATGGATATAACAACCCAGGAAGAGTAGATGGACTCCCCACCATCCACATAATCCCTCAAACAAGGCCGCATGCTCTGCAATTGAAGAATCCCAAACTCATCCATAGATTCACTGACAATAGGGACAAACTTGAACATGAGCTTGAGCCTATGGCTCGCCGTAAGGTCAAGTATGTGGTATCAATGTAGAAGTCCTCGACGTTCAACAAGGAGGATATTCAACTCTCCAGATGGCATACATCGTGGAAGTGCTGCCTAGGAAGGATGGCCATAATTTCTCATCAGTAGTCATAGTGAGTGCAGTGCTGAGACAAATCATCGTGAACTAATATTCCACATTGAGCTTCCGATATGGAGAATTTTGGTCCTTGTGTCCAGCTGGCGAAAATCATAGTCATGTTCCCCCCCCCTCCTCCCTCTTTTCAATACTTCACTGGCACTACAGCCACGTCTGATGCCCTGTTTTGATACCATCCAGTCGTTCTTGTGATCTCTTCATGATAGTCAAGATCATCCACCTCTGCACCCCACCCATGTCACTACTGACACCCACCTAACAGTCATTGCTTGATGATCCGGCATGGTAGTGTCACCAATGTGCGAAGTGCAGCATTGCGTTGACTGCACAATGATGGTTTTTTGCTCAGTTTATTGTACTTCTTGGATCATTTCCTGGGTCTTATCCTGAGACCTCACAGTTGGTCTCTCTGCATTCATGTGATGCTGATTGACTTTAGCCTGATTCAAAATGACAGACTTCAAGCTTGACTTTCTCACTGCCTGAAAGCTGGTGACGAGCGAAACGATGGGGTGTTTGGTAGCAGATGGTCAATGTACAGTATGTGTATTGTCTCGCTTGTATTCGTGAATTCACTGGTAAGTTTATTGAAACCAATGGACATCATCGATTCATAAGTCGATGCCAATGTCTCTGGATGTTGTCCTAGTCATGAGCAGACACACAACCGGAGGCGACATCTGTATGACAAATGCTATCATTGAGTACCACCATTGAAAAGATTCGGTACATGTATTTCTGCTGCTTATCGCCTCTTCAAAGAAATTGAACACCGTCCACAGCTATGACCATCTAATTAGCTGGATTGAATGTATTGCCATCCCACTAGCAACCAAGAGTCAGTCATTTCCTTGATAGTTTTTTCGTGTTCTCTGCTTACCTTTCGATGGCCAGCGACATTAAATTCCACCACCCATTGCTTCCCAATTGCCAGGATTCTTGTTGGTAATGTGAGGTATGTACTCCAGTTCCTGTTGAAAATATCAGACTTTAACACTTACTCTATAACCTCCTGCAATGCAGGATTGTCTCACATGATCGTAGTACATACATTGCCAACTTCCCATCCAATTCCATTAACCTCATAGTATCTAATCTTAGGGATCCTTTCTCTTTCCACTCTATAGATTGACTCATTTCGGATGTAAAATCTGGTCCTCGAACATGTGGGACAGCAAATGTACACTGTGAGTATTTGCCCTGTCGAGGAGGATCTTATGTGAACTGACTGATTTTCCAGCAGGTTCTCGTCTCCAGGATTGTATAGCAATACCTATGTAATAAAGATGGGGCAGCCAGATGCCACCTTCAATGATGAGGCATATAAACCATATTTTACCATCTCTCATGGTCTCTCGTTTGCGAATACCACCATCACCATTATGCATATTCTGTGCAACATTCTCTGCTGGTCTATTAATAACACCAGAAGTGACGAGCAATGATCTCTTTGATGAATTTTTTGCATGGGATCTTACTGCTGTTATTGCATGCTCTACACTACATTCTGAGCCATTGTCTACCATTCATATCCATGAGACCACCTTCGAGTCCATCAGCCTACCGATAACTTCACTTACCCTCAGACACTGGCAGATCCAACATCAATGCTACATGCACCAATGTGTTCTATGATGCTTATCACTGAATATACCTGCTCTTTCTCCTGGAGTTCGTTCTCTCCAATTTGAAGATTCTTACTTTCAGAGGATGGTTAGGCCCTACAGGCAAAGTACCTGCCTTCCATTCTCTCATGTTCCCAGCATTAATGGTAGCAAACTACAATCCCAGATAATCTGAAGGCAAGGACACCACAGTCCCAGACTGCACCCTAGTAATATGGATATTCAACTACCCCACCAGCATCCAAATCTACCACTCTGTCAACCCGTCTGTCAACTATTTCTGACACTCTTCCATATAGCAGCTCCACAAGGTCCACGGTAAGCACCCATCTCCACCTATGTTGAATTGTTGTTGGTCCCAGCAGATATTGGCAAAGTCTGAGTAAATGTACTCTACAATGTCTGCACTGCACTTGTTGAGGTACATAGATTCTCTTCAAAGGCAATGGACGGTGCTTCAGACACAGAAGGTGATATTGTCTGGCTACATTTCTTCATCAATGCTCTATCTCTCCAAACTTGTAACCCACATGTGAGTATCGATAATGACCTTTCCATGTTGCCTGACTGATGTATGAGGCAGAGTTATCAATGCTCGAGACACGTGGACACAAGCAAATCCAAACAGGACCTACAGGGCTAATGCACATACACTATGGAATGTGTTCATGAGTCATAGATTAGGGGTCAATAATGAGAACTATGTGGACAATATGAGCATTCCATGTGGATGTTGAATAGAATTTCCTTACCAGCCACATTTTATTAATTACAACCTGGCTTCTCACTATGGTATCCACAAGAGATACTGTACATTGTTCTTTATGCCATTGCTGACCCTGGAGTTTCATGAAGTCTGAATTACAATCTGAGAAAAAGAAAAAGAATGGAGGTTGGACCTATTTGCATATAAGGACTCAAACTGTTAGTAACTGGGTTACTTCAATAGCAGTTACTCCATATATGAAGATGAAGATCATTCCCCATGTAGTTATTGGACTTAAAGTAAGTACATGGCCTGCAGAGTTAGAAGGACCAAATTTAGGATCACATGATGCTGAGCAAAAAAAAGTCAAGCTCAAAACATGCCATTACATAATTAGTTTCATGAAGATCCATCATTTCTGTGGAGTCTCCAGTCCCGATAGAGTGGTTGTTACAACAAGCTCAAATTATAACACATTACACTCACAAATTACAACTACAGAAAGTACTAAGTGGTTATGAGATACTGTATAATTACATTCAGAGTGAATGGCCTGTGACCTGTGACACTCTGGGACCTCACTGAATGAATGAATGCAGGGCATGGGACTGTGACATTTGTATGACATCCGAATAATTCCCTTATCCAAATAGAAAATTTGACCAGTTCCCAATGGAATATTAACATATATTAAGGATGTAGTACAAGAATGTTAAGTAATGGAGGAAAAAATTAAGATTTTTGGCACTTTTGGAGCAAATATAGCATTTATTGGTGCTTGTGACCCCCACACCTGCCCAAATTTAGCTCTCAGACATGTGACAGGTGGCCATTTTATGAATACAAATGAGGCCTCTGGACATGTGACATTTGTAGTGATTGTAATTATACAGTATTACTGTTATATAAATGTCTGATCCAATCAGGAAAAAATATGAATAATATAATTGGACCATCTGCTAAAAAGGCAACAGACTGAGCTGGTCACCAGTTGCCAGCTGCTTGGTATTATGGGTTATGGAAGGTCTAACAGTTGTGCTATGTACCTGCCTTATACAGGAGCATCTGTGTCTGAGTACCTCTGGGACACTGAAGCATTTTATAAGAGGTTTAGATGTTAATGAATTATTTCCTTCTGTTTATTTTCAAATTGTAATATATGCCACTGACATGTACATCATTTTATCCAGGTTTGTATTACCAAATTTTGTTTCTGACTTTATTTCCAAATCCCAGACTGTCATCCTCAATAATCATGACAATGTGTACTCTAGTTCTTCAGCTGGCATTCAAGGGATTTTATTTTGAGTAGCTTTCTACTTGTAGTATTCATTTTCAATGATGGCACATTTCTGAGTAAACCTTAATTGCATACAGTGCATTTCTCAATTAGGGCTTTGCACTGTACTGTATACAGTATATGGCTATACAGCCATGGTACAGTGATGGACAATGGTTGATCCATATACTGTACTGTCAACCTAGCTCTAAGAGCCTATATAGTATGGTATGGGCATGTTGATGGCCATGCCAGTTGTCAATATGGCTGTATGGTAGTGGAAATCTAGATTAGTTGTACCAAACATACTCTACAGTTTCATGGAACTATCTAAGAGTTCATTGACAGTGATATGAGCTAGATGTAGGTGATGCTTCACTTGCATCAATACTTGTATAGTGTCTGATGTTGATGAGCCTCCAGACTCTGTATGCTGAGAATTTGTAGATTTACACTGCTAATTAACATTGCTATCCACCCATATCACAGCAATAACTCCTTGCACAGATATCTATGCATCCTATCTTGAAATCTGACTTATCATGGCATTACAGACACATTAATACCAATTTTGATTGTCTCTCAATCATGTATGGTAATGCCACATCTGCATCAAAGCACCTCACTATACATCAGTGATCGCTGAGGAGCCTCCAGGCTCTGTACGCTCAGAATTTCGCGAAATTACCCTTAATTCCTACACCCAGTCCACCTGACAGACTTTCACCAAACCAGTCATTACCGACATGGCAATACCACTTTTTGTATCATGGCAATATGTCTTCACACATTTGTTATCCATCCCATCTTGAAATCCGACACTTCACGGCATTACAGACACATTAACACCGATTTTGATGGGCCCCTGATCGTATATGGTAATGCCGCATCCAGATCAAAGTGCATCGCTACACATCATTGATCACTAGACCCTATTGATGTCACTTATCACCACACTCATCCATCAAAGATATCAACCTATCATAGATACTCCAGAACTATGGTGACTCAAGCTGTTACTTTGCCAAGTTGGCACATCATTAGAGATGCATTGGGCAACCTCAGCAACACTAGCACATCTTTACAATCTGCAGCACATGCAGTCAAAACAGCAAGACCCAGCCTGATAGCCGGACTCCACTATAGAATATTTTCTAACCAAGCATGGCAATTTGAACAATGCTGTATACTTCAGCTGATGGATATAGGTCACATTTATTCAGGATTTTACTCAGCTAAGGCCTTACAGCCTTAGTAAAAAGTTGCTTGGAATTCTATTAATATATGTAGGACTTTAGTATAAAAACATAGATTACAGTAGCGTTCAGTACTTTTCGACCCCAGTGGGTACACTCTCATTTGCCAGACTATGCTTGTATTGATTCTCATACATGTCAATCCATCATACACCATATTCACCACATGCACCAACAATAAATTAACTAGTCAGACCAGCAAATCTCTATGAATCCATCCATCATTTCTATAGGATCACCACATGTTTATTTGTCATTTCATGGCAATATTTGTCTTGCATCACATACAGTCGATTGCACGTCAACTCGCAGTATTGCTTGAGTTCTTCCATGGTTCTTTAACTGTGAAGAAGACATTTCCGTCCCTCTTTACTCTTAACACTATTGGTACATGTCAATATCGTGCCAATACATGATCAACCGTGCCATACCTTGCCCCCCATTTACTTTATAGGCAGCACCAGTTTCAACTTCACCAGATAGGACCATTTTACCAGTTTTCACCTTCACCATCGTCATCATCGCCCACTTGGGTAGTCTCAGAGCAGACTTAGGATCAGTATCAGTATAGGACCAGTTCAGCAATCATTTCAGTATAGGAAATCCCAGTGTGGATTATAGGATAAGTTTTTGACATCAGATAGGATTGTTTTCAGCCCAGTACCATTTGCCCCCAGTTTCCATATTACCTGTCCAGTTTTAGGATCAGTTTTGACCAGTTTCAGCACATCGTTCACGTTTATTTGATTGAGCAGCATGTTTATTCCCAGCATTGCCAGTCCCTCAATCTATTGCTGTATCATTCAGGCATTTCCCTCTCATTTCCCCACTCATATTAATGTCTCGAGCACGTTTTCTCAAGTCTCATTCTCTGTTTCCATTTCAGAATATGGTTTCTTGATATTCACATCATATCAGGTGCCATTCCCTCTTGTTCTACAAGACCCTACGACTTACAGTCATTCTTCCAATTCCTCGACACTCACATCATATTATCTGCTTGACTGCATAGTCCAAGCATATCTTCGCACCATTAAAGCTTTGATTTACTGCATGGAGGTGCCCCGAACCCACTTGCATGCACAGTCATCCTAGTATTACTGTGTTCACATGTTTATTGTCCATACTCCACCTGAGTTTGGTTTTGCCATTGCCACGGAAGTCTAGGCTCATCATCAACTATATGTGATGCAAGACAAATATTGCCATGAAATGACAAATAAACATGTGGTGATCCTATAGAAATGATGGATGGATTCATAGAGATTTGCTGGTCTGACTAGTTAATTTATTGTTGGTGCATGTGGTGAATATGGTGTATGATGGATTGACATGTATGAGAATCAATACAAGCATAGTCTGGCAAATGAGAGTGTACCCACTGGGGTCGAAAAGTACTGAACGCTACTGTAATCTATGTTTTTATACTAAAGTCCTACATATATTAATAGAATTCCAAGCAACTTTTTACTAAGGCTGTAAGGCCTTAGCTGAGTAAAATCCTGAATAAATGTGACCTATATCCATCAGCTGAAGTATACAGCATTGTTCAAATTGCCATGCTTGGTTAGAAAATATTCTATAGTGGAGTCCGGCTATCAGGCTGGGTCTTGCTGTTTTGACTGCATGTGCTGCAGATTGTAAAGATGTGCTAGTGTTGCTGAGGTTGCCCAATGCATCTCTAATGACGTGCCAACTTGGCAAAGTAACAGCTTGAGTCACCATAGTTCTGGAGTATCTATGATAGGTTGATATCTTTGATGGATGAGTGTGGTGATAAGTGACATCAATAGGGTCTAGTGATCAATGATGTGTAGCGATGCACTTTGATCTGGATGCGGCATTACCATATACGATCAGGGGCCCATCAAAATCGGTGTTAACGTGTCTGTAATGCCGTGAAGTGTCGGATTTCAAGATGGGATGGATAACAAATGTGTGAAGACATATTGCCATGATACAAAAAGTAGTATTGCCATGTCGGTAATGACTGGTTTGGTGAAAGTCTGTCAGGTGGACTGGGTGTAGGAATTAAGGGTAATTTCGCGAAATTCTGAGCGTACAGAGCCTGGAGGCTCATCATCCCCCCTAAACTTTTATTATGTTACTTAGTAACATAAGACCGAGTTCAGAGTATCTGTGCCAGATGGAAGAAGTTAAGAATTTAGGCTTGTTGCTAGGAGATGATGTGCGTGGCTGTATGCTCATCCAGTATTGGTGATCAGAATCCTAACACGCATTGATATCCTATTCTTGGTGCACACAATGCATTTGAAAGAAGCATGGAAATTTCAGTGTGTTCTGTAGCTCCCACACTCAGCTTCTCAATGGCTCCTTCATGGCTAGAGCTGGGAATCCAGTTTTGTGGACTTTATAAACTTAGAGAAATTTTCTCTAAGTTCCTTTTTCCACTTTCCCTCTTGCTCTCACCAGTGTTTGTATGCTGGTGATGCTCCTCCTCCTTTATCGCTTCTATGCTCTCTTTCTTTCAAACTGGTCAAACTCTCCATCGACCGCTTGTCTCGTCTTCTCAAAATGTCAGCACACCGTACACCCAAGGATGATGCCATGCTTCAGCATAAATCACTCTGTTCTTACGAGTCTGCAGCCTCCTGACTTGTGCACAAAATCAAATTCCCACTGCTAGCTGATGATATTGCCACCTTGGTTGCTTGGGTGGAGGAGGTGTACTCTCAATGGGCTGTATGCGACCAGTTTTGGCAGAGAGCAGGTATTAAGAAAAAGGTCTGGCATGATCTAGAGTTTAGATTGGTGGAGGTCATAGACAATATCGATCAGGACGACATCGGAGACTCCCAAGCTGAATTTAATGCGCTCACCTCTTGTGTGGTACATTTTTGATATTTCTTTTGTCTGACTTTTCTGATTTTCTTGGAATTTGCTAGCGCAAATATGGGGTACCCATCAGGCTGATTCCTTTGCCTCATCAAACCTCGCCATCTCGTTGACTAGTGTAGGGGTCTCCCATAGTCTCATCTCCTCAACCTGGGCATCCGGCAACCGTGTCTGATCCTCAATTGGCAAAGACTTCACCTATTGCTACTCCGACTCCACCTTTGAACCCACCAGTTCGTACCATGGCCATGTCTTCTCCCACCAAATCTACTTCATCTCTTTTGTTCGCTAAACCCCAACAAGCTGGGCCATCATCTTCTACCTTGAAGATTCCAAAACCTGGGGCCTCCTTCTTGACCCATTCTTCAGGTGCCTAATCCATTGGTCGCCACATCTTCCACTATCCTTGAATCCAATCAATTTTCTGCTGCTTTCAAGGCAAACGAGTCCTCTTTTGGGGCCCCAATACTATTACAATCCTCCACTCATTCTCAGACTATTGGACAGTCCACCACTTCAGGGACTTCATCGACTCTCCTTACTGTGAACAGTAATTGCCTCATGGTTATCTTCTGTTGTATGTTGCTAACTGCATGATTTCCAGCTGCTAGTCACACTAGGGTATTCCCAGGACCTGACCCTACTTGGGTTGATGAAGGTAGCGGCCCTTCTACTCCCAGCAAACACCAGTCTTTATTCTTTGCTGGCATGGACGATGATGACAAGAATGCCAATAATAACAAATCATTTGATGAAGTTCTGGTTCTGATGCTGCCCACTTGAACTCGTTCCTCCAACTTCAAGTCGACTGGGGCCACTGTTATACCTTTGTCTGCTGCTGCCACAGTCCCCATGGTGTTCGACCAAATCATCGATGATGACACTGCTGCCAGTCCTCCACCTGCAACTTCTGTTTGGTGTCATCATCAGCCTGTAATCAAGTTCGTGTTTGATGACGTTATTGGTGACTTCTTAGAGGCTCACCCGACCATTTTTCTTACTAGGCCACCTTCGCAAGATCAGGACAAAGAGATTGAGCCTCACCATTCCACTCGGCCTCACATTCTCCCTCCTACTCTCAACATTCCTCAAAATCCTATGGACAAAGGTACCAAGAAGCACAAGACTCCTCGGTCAACTTCTCAGGATAAGAAGGATAGCAAAGGCAAAGAGAAAACTGGGGTTTCCCTCAAATGTGCTAGGTTTGCTGATGAAGAAGTTCCGGCTGGGGACCAGCCAGCTACAAAGAAATCCAAGGGCTCAAAAGGGATGGTAGCTGTGCATGTGACTCCCATTGTTCGAAAACAGGGACCGGGGCTTTCTAAGTTGCCTCCGATTTTGTTGGGAGTTAGTGGAGGTGGATTTGGAGAAAACGTCTCCGAGGACTTCGAACCTATTGATGATGGTTTGAAAAGTGTCAGAGTACTCGTGGTTGAGGCCGATTATGGGGACTTTGTTAAGGTGGATGGCCATTTATGGAATAAGTCTGTGGCTCCCTTCGTTGGGGAACGAGTAAGTCCTTCTTTCTTTCCTACTCCAATTCTTCTAACATTCTTGTAGTATTCGAAGGCTTGTGATCAGTGCAAGAGCCGCAAAACCCAATGTCAGAAACTTCTTGGTCATACGGTTATATGTGTGCACTGTCACTATGCTAAACAGCCTTGTACCATCAATGGGGACACCATCCTAAATCCTGTGGACCATTATTGTCCCAAAGGTTCTAGTAATTTTGTTTTCTTTGGTCTCGTCTTTTAGCTGATCCTCTTTTTGAATTTTATAGGCAAGATCAATGCTTTCAAGAGTGCTCTCAATGCTCTTGAACAAAGTAACCAGGCCGTATCCTCTTCTACACAGCAATACCTGGCTGGCCTGAACTGTCCTTGCTCACATGGAGAGCATTCAAGTTCAAGTATCATGCCTTCATGCGTGCCTTCCATCCAATGAGGATGATGAGGACAATTCAGATGGCGCAGACGATGAGGATGATGAGATTGAAGAGGGTGTCGCTGGGCCATCTTCATGGAAATCCCAGTCAGACTAAGCTATTTAGTAGCTATGGTTAGCCATTGGAACTTGGGTGGCTGTGGAGTCTGGGGTTTATCAGCTGGCGGGTCTAGTACTTTTGGACTATTTGATATGTATTTTCTTGTACCGTGCTCCTTCAGGCAAACTTTTTATATAGTGCATGTAACGCTTGCCCCAAAGAGGGCTAACATAAATAAACTCATATTTTTCCTGATTTGTGTGACTTGTGCGAATTTATTTGCCGAATTTTCAATTTCTTGTGACTTCCCGACTTGGGTGCCACTTTGTGTCACCAGTTTCAGTTTAAGTCCCTGGAATTCCATATTGCCATGATGTTTGGAGTGATAAGGAATGTGGATGGCCAAGGCTCTGACACCATTGGGCTTTGTGATTTGCTAATGCCATGCTGTAGGTCATGAGTCATTGTGTCTGCATGAAATTTTTGTGATATCTCTATTATTCATAGTCAAATTGCTGTGGAGTGTGATAAAAATATCACTGATAATGGAATATCCATGATTTTTCAAGCAGTATTTCGTGAATTGTGAGTTCGTTTCTTTCATGATTTCATTAGATATTTCATGCAAATATCAGTGGTGAGTCTTGTGCATATTGCTATGTCAAAAACACATGGAATCCATGTCTCTCCCTCTAAACTTTTTAAATCTTTGGTGACAAAGATGTCAAAAGATTTAAAGCGAGGTTGGAAGACACAAATTTCAAAACAACCGCCACTGAGTTTTGGAGTTTAAAAAATGTGAGCTCTAGTCTCCATGGTATGTTCCAGTTGTGTCATTGTGAGCTAAATGGGAATTTTCAGTGTAAAGTCGATGAGGTGAGACGTCCTTGAGTTTTCGTATAAAGAGCTTGAGTTTTTGTGGTTTGGTCCTCAGAAACCTCGTCTTTCTAACTCTCTCTCATGTCTTTCAATACTGAAACCATTCCATCTCTTAACTCTCTCATTCAGCATGCTGACATGCTCCTCAAGAAACCTCTCGAGGCTGACGCTATGCTCCCATGCGTCACCTCATACTTTGACGAGGCCGCCAGTGTGCAAGTGAGTAAATGTGTCCTTGATCATATTGATGTGACTGAATATCCATGATTAGACTGCTATCAAGCAGTACTACCCCCTCGTCGTCAAAGATACTTTCTTCCAGGAATTTGTGTTGTCTGTTGATGAAGCTGTGGCCAACAAGGGGTACTTAAATTATTGGCAGACCCTCATCGATGTCGAGTCCTCTTATTTGCAAGTGACTGTCGGAGGTCACTACTCTTTGCGTGGTGACGATATCCTCAACGGTCTTACGGTTCTTCCTCTGAGATGCTACCATGTCGACAACGACATTCAGATGTCATCTGCTCCCTTTACTCCAGTTCTTATGCCCCACAATGGGTCCCAGACCACTACCAAGGTTGCTGGTGATCAGCCTACCACAGCTACAATCACAGTCACTGCTGAGGGGGAGCCGGATTTTCCATGACATTCCTCGGCTCCTAGTCCATCTCTGGGCTACCCAGGGTCTCTTTCTTCAGTTTTGTCTGCAGACTGGTTGGTACTGTGCTTCGAACAATGGCTTTGATGGCACGTCAATTGATGTGAGCTCTATTTTTAGATCAGCGCCCCCATCATGCTGCCTGCTACGTTTATTCAGCAGTTCACTGATAAGGAGGGCACTCTTCAAGATGCTGTGGATATCAGTGAAAAGATAACCGGTCTCTATTGTCACTCTTTCAACAAAGCGGACCTCCGCTATGGTGAGAAATTTTGCGGTGTCTGTTCTGGTATGCCTAGTCATCCAGCACATTCTTGTCCAGCTCAATCTGCAAAGGTATGTTTCTTCTTCATTTCACAGTTTTACATCTAATGGCAATTCTCATAGGCCATTCGTCCTTGCCGTCCCTGCATTCAGCAAGGCACAGAATGCCACTACGATGGGCTGTCGGATCAGTGCCGAGCTTGTGGGAAGTCTCTCCTTCGGGAATGCCTGGGCGGCGTTCCTGATTGTCAGATTCTCCTGATGCCATTCAAGGATCCTCATCCAGAGGATGACGACCATTTGCTCAGCGTCATTGACGAGCTGATTGATCTCGACCCTTATGGCGCTAGTAAGCACGTTTTCTTCTTCAGCTGATCCGTGTACTGATTCGAATTGTTGTGACAGAGCCTCCTCATGGCATCCCTAGTGATCCTAATACTGAGGCCATCATCGACAATGCTAAGGCTTACGTCGGTACCAACTTCACTCAGTTCCCCTTTCATGGTTATGAGTCCATCCCTTCCTTGGTCCATACCAAAGACGCATTCTACCATCGTCTCGAGTCCAACACACTGCGACCTCTACCTTCTCTTGAAAGTTCACCATGTCCTCGTCCAGCATTACCATCTTGTTACGGCAAAGCTCAACTTTGCCCACAACCAAGAGGCCACTCGCACCGATACTGCAGCTCAGTCCGCTCGCAACTCTCCTCCTAACTCAGTTTCGAAGCAATTCCCTTACTGGCTCTTCAACAATAAGCGTGGCCACCGTTTGAACAAACGGGACCATGCTCAGAAGAAGGGCAAGGGGAAGAAGCATAATCATAAGGCAAAAGAGGTGCCAAAGGCGGTCTTGACTAAGTGTGTCGAGGGATGCAACACTTGGGGCTGGGGTTGTGACTTCGAGGGTTGTCCCAACAAGAACTACAGTAATTGGGGAGAGGACATTCATACTGATAATGTTCACTATCAGGATGGAGTCCACATTGGTAATGAATTTATTCATGCCAAGGCTTCTGGCTCCAAGAAAGGTAAACGCTTCTAGATGCTGTGTTCTTTAGTAGATAGCTGGCAGTTTGTATGATAATTTGCATGGGGTATATGTTTGAAAGGAGTGTTGGTGGGTGGTATGGATATACTGGCCATAGATAAATTTTTGCAATGAATGTGTAGGGGTACCCAATAAATAAATTTTTGTGTTTCCATGACTTGATACATCTGAAAACTCAAACAAGTTCTGCCTCTTCATGACCTTCCTCTGTATCCATAAGTCCTTCAAGTGTTCCATCGTCTGTCGAAGCGAAGAGGTCATTGATCTGCTCTGGAGGTATATCAATGATCACATTGATATCCAGTAAGTCAATCTTCTTTTGTGCAAAGTACAGCACTAATCTGAATGCTGCAACCAGTCGAGAAAACATTGATCCATCTAACTCGCAAAGGAGATATGCTCTGCCTTTATTCCTCCCCAAGATCACTAAGGGGCCTAAATATCTGGTGCACATTTTATGGTTTAGAGCTTTCTCTATTCACGTGTTATGCATCAAAACTAGATCTCCCTGCTGGAAATCAAAGTCTCTGATCAAGAATTCATGGTCTCTCTTGAATTTTGCCATGGCATTACACCATGCTTCATAGACTTTCAATCTTAAATGTTCAAGATCTGTGGCTCGCTTCTGAAGACTGATAGCTCGACATGCAATTAAAGATGTGGTACTGAGAATATTGTCTGGAGGTGGCAATAACCATGTTGATTCTGTTATATCCATAGGAAGAAGAGGTTCTGCTCCTGTTGTGGTGAAGTACAGTGAGCAACCCATGCATTTCCTCATGGTTACCTGATCAGCCCAAAACACAGAATAAGTGTTCTGACTGCACTTGTTTTGATCTCTGTCAGACACTTTGAATAAACCTTGACAGACATTGAAGTGCAGCCTTTCTGCTATCCCATTGGCTCTTGAATTATAGCCTGAGATATGGATATGGTTGATGTGATACTTCTTGCTCAAATATCCTATAGCTGCAATGAAGGTGGACCTATTGTCGGTGATGATCTTGACTAATGATCCCCAATGGCATAAGATATCCTCAAAAATCCATTCTCCTAGAGTTCATGCTGTTTCTTTTCTCAAACAATGAAATTCTGGATAATGGCTGAGCAAACATCTGCCTTGAATGATGTAACGGTATTGTCCTGAGACTGGCATGATCATCGTGTCCATGTACATTTTCGAAAACAAAGGAGTGGGGAGTGTGATGGTGGGCGGAATGTATATTTGACGTGTCCTGACGGATTTGACAAAGATGACATGACCTGACGAACCAGGCAATATCATACTTCATGTCAGGCCACCAATAATGTTCCTTTATCAGCGCATGCATCGCGTAGAAACCCTTGTGAGCGACATCATCATGACAAGACGTCATTACTTGAATGCGATGGTCTGGAAATAATACGAGCTGATGTCATCCATCCATGTTTTTACGCCAAAGCTTTCCTTGTCTCTTGAAGAAATGAACTGCATATTTCATGAACTTGTGGTACACGTTATCATCCATCTGTGGTGGCCATTTGAGGTACAAATGCCATGGCAATAGATGAGTCAATCGTTCATCTAGATGCTGCTGCTTGGCTGTATGAGGCACAATTTCATAGGAATCTATTTCTGTGTCATCAACATTGACTTCTTGCTGTAAGGTCTGAATTAACATGATCAGCAAATGAATTGTTGGTGAAGTCAAATTTATAAAATGCATAAGCCTGTAATGAGTGTGTAAGAAGTCTTCCATGCCATCTGCAGGTGGTGGAGGGTCTCCTAGTTGGGGTGGGCATTGTGATAGACCATCTGGACCATGCTTAGAGCCTGGTACATGGACTAACACAAAATGAAATGAAAGGATTCTGATAATCCACATGGTTGATCTGCAGCTGACAGGTGCTATGTCCGGGTTCTTGAGCATTCCCTTGATAGCACTCGCGTCCACTTCCACAATAAATGTTGGAAGGCGAATGAGATAAATCTTGCAATCTCCTAGCGCTTGATAAAGTCCAAATATCTCTTTCTTGGCTTGAGAATATCCGCACTCTCGTTCGTTTAGAGTGATTGATCCAAATCTAGCAAAATATCGGATTTTGGGATCGACAGGGTCGCACTGCGCTAAATAATAACCAACTGCGGCAGGTCCTGTATCCACTGCAAGTATGACAGCTCCAGTTGACGTGTAACTGAGAGGTCATAACGCTGGACTGTGTCTAACTGCTTCTTTGAGATCTTCTTGTGTGGCAATCTCAACCACTTCAAACTTGAAAGGAATGTCTTTTCTGAATAGCTTGGTGATGGGCAGAGCTCTGGTTGCAAAATCATCGATGAATATCTGTAGAACTCCGACAGTACCAATGAATGCGCGTGCATCAGAGACGTCAATACAAGGTCCCCAATGCATAATTGATGCGACTATGCTCTCCAATGGTAATCTGCATGAATACAGTGCATCTGTGACCTAGCATAGTGATTTCTGCGCAGCAAAGGTAGGCCTTCTTGCCTGAAAACGTGCCTCCACAATATTTCATGCGTTGAACAATTCGATTTAGGTTCTGGAAATGCTCCCAAACTGAATCTTCTAATGCCGTGATTGAGAGGAATGGTCTTGTAGCCTCCTTCAATTTCGTAGCGAGTCTCTGGTCCTCGAACTGGGACTGTCATCGATGTAAGGAATGGTGAACTCTGGAATTTCGGGTTGTAGAATGAAGGTAACATCAGTCATGGAATATTGGAATGGAATTGGTCCAACCCATGGGTAAGGTGACTAAACATAATGCTCCATATGGGGTCTGAAAGGTGGTGAAGTCAGTGCGAGGACTCTGCCAATAAACGTTCGTCATAACCAACGAATAGGTCTAAGGTAGTGCCACAAGCACGGCCTGCAAAATGTTCTGCTAACAGGTCGGTGGCTGGTGGTAATCTGGAATGTGCAATGGTAACTTCATTCAACGGTTCTAAGCTGTGGACTATTCAAAGACTCTTGCCGTCTTTCTTTAAAACCATGAACCATCTCGATCAGTACGAAGAATTGGAAGGCTCGTATACACCTGCTTCAATTTTCGTCTTGATCATATGGCAAACTTCTGCATAAATACCAGGGGGGATGGGTATATTTTGTAGTACCCAAGGGGTGTGTTCGACGACTGGAATATCAACTGGAGGAAAGAAATCTCGATGAAAACTGCCTCGTTCATTGTCTTCCCATGCAAACTGCCTTCTCTTGGACTGTCATGAAATGATGCATAAGCTTCATTTCTTCTGGCCAAAGAAAACCGTCATTATGGATGGAATCGATATATTCCTTGCGTTCTTGGGTATAACGTTCGGTAGGAATGAATGGTGGGGGGTAGGAGATAACATTGGTATTTCGGCCAATGGATCTCCACGGATATTGCGAATGATACGAAATTTGTCAGGCAAAGTTGCAAGTACCAGTTTGGTTTTCAATGCAACCGGCTTGTACTTTTTGCCTGCAAATATCGAGACTTTCTTATCGAACCATGGCTCGTAGGATTGATCTCCAATAATATTAGATCTGTAAAGACAGTACATATAATCTCGGGGTTTGGTAATGGAAATGGAATCGGAATTATCTGAAGTATACTGGGGCGGAATGGAATATAAAGGTAGCTCTCGCTCGCAATCGCTGGGTAGAGAAAATTCGGCATAAGGGCTGGAACTGTACACAGTTTCTGTCGACCATAGTGATTGTGTAAATGTAGTGGGATGGATAGGGAATTTATTAGGGTTGCAGGCTGATAAATATTGAGTCGAAGCTTTGTCTGAGTCAAATTCTGATTTCGAGGCGGCATAGGCAATAATTTGAGGTTCTTGATTTGCATCTAATTCGATGATGAGGGTGATCTCCTCGACATCATCTTCGATGGGTTCTTCTAGTCAATTGTCCCATGAAAAGGGAACATGATTAAGGATGCGGGGACAACCATGCGGGATTGTCGGGATGGTGGCTGTTTTTCCAGTATTCGGATCATGAATTGTGATGGTCTGATTCTTGTCAGAGTAATTCCGTATGATGCTCTGAGTTAACATGTCGAAGGGCCTGCCAAGCAAAATATCGTAGGCAGACTGCCTAATGACGTGAACTTGGAGATATAACGTGATGTCGCCGAACAAAAATGTGACATTTCATGCTAGACCCAAAGAATAATTCGTGGTTCCATTGGCTGATTGCATCTCGAGGACAATGGTCGGATCGTAAATTAACCCCAACCACAAACAAACAGCTTCAGACATGGAGATAACTTGTGATCCAGGATCAATGATACACTCGACTTTGAGCTGGTGATCAACCACAGGGTATGATAGATCGCAACGAAATGGAATCGGCTGCGCATTTCAAAGGGCCAATCTTCTCTCCTCGTTTGATCCGAGCTTCATATGGATCAGGGACGACTGAGGATCCCTCTGGCAGGATCCACACGTTTATTACTGTCTGTAGACTCGAGCGCATTGACGAAAGTGGATGGCATGCTGTATAAAAGAGTGGCAGTTTTGCTGCGTTCCTCTTTGTCTGATGACTTAACCGTGATTTCTACGGTTTTGGGTCCAGTGAACGGCAATGCTAACTCCTTTTGAAACTGCTCCACCTGTGCTAGGAACTTTGTGCTTGGTGTTATCTTCCTTAATCATTTCCCTGATGGCTGGTGATAAGGAATATAGCTCTTGATGCAATAACGTGATGGTGGAATCGAGCACGTGCTCATAAACTTCTCGCGCAACATGCGAGCCTTCTATCAGAGCTCTAGTCCTATATGCGGGTCCATTGTCCTTGGGACTGCTTGCGGATATCTGGTTTAGCACCCACGTTACGAACTGCTGGTGGTGCATAAGTGGCTGGCTTTGCTGCGGTGAAAGGATGAATGTCTTCGGGGATAAGCTGAGCTACATGCTCCTTGACTGGTGTGTGCTCAGGAGTATCCGTGACTATATTCGATTGGTCTGGCGGCTCATAAGACGGAAACTTCAAGATGGAATTCCTGCTATTGTGAACGACAGTCTTGGCTTTCTCAAATTGACGTGGAGAATAAGACTCGATGATGGCTGCTGCAGCCTCATCATCGTGCTGGGTCTGCTGGGGAACGGAAATATCTTCATCATCCGAGTCCTCGATGAGGGTGGGCATGCCATCATAATCCGGGGTAAGATCTTGATCGAACGGATCAACACTTTTGGATATGTCAACTCCAGGTCATGTCATTATCCTCGGCTCCCTCTACAGCTTTACAACTGGTATGCATCTGGTGACCAACTTTAGCTGGAATCTGAGTAACAGCAGGCTCCACAGCTACTGCGGGGCTAGCCTTCTTGAGTGGTCCACATTTTAACTTCGGAACCTTGACGACGACCTGTCATAACATGGTATCCATGCTATCAGCGCTTTTCGGATCAATGGCAGCATTCATAAACTGTTTGATGCCCTGAATCTCTTTGCTGATAGCTTCTGATTTGGCAATAAGTGCTTCAAGATGCTGGCATGCATCAATGCCGGGTGCAGGCGTATTGAGCAATTGTGAATTGATGTGAACTGGCGTTGAAGAAAGACATGGTTGACTGGAACTGGGCTCGACAATGGCATTCATCATATGAGTGATACCCATCTGACCAGGGTTCTGACAATGCCATTCTTCGATGTGATCTTTAAGCCAAGTGACTTGGATAATCCGTGGAACCCAGGCGCCAGTAGACAGGACGATCTTCCCATCTATATTGTGCCTGCACTTTCCATTGCGAATCATTTCCTCGACTTTAGGACATTCTTGAATAAAATGCCCTATTTCTCCACAAAAACTGCAATTTTGACCTGTGGCAGCATTCGCAAAATTACTTTGAGCTGGCAGTCCAGATGAAAAATGTATCTGCTGGGCCTTCTGGAATTGATCATTCGAGTTCAATTGTAATAATGTCTTGCCAAGTTTGATGAGCTGATTGATATGCTCCATCTTAACTTGCGGCTCGACTGGTTCCTCTTTGATGTGAACGACTGGCTGGGAATGTGAAACTGGAGCGGGGTATGGCATCTCGGATGGTCTAGCTGGCGCCGCTTCATGGAAACTGTGAGCGGGCATGCTGCTAATATGACTCTCGCCCTTATCCGTGCCTTGTAAGACGAATTGGGTGGCGGCATAAATATCCTTGAGTTTGTACAGATCTGCAGGATGGTGATCTGGTAGCTTGATCTGGAGTCGGTGCGAAATGGAATCCCAAATGTGACTGGGAAAGCCTTTGCTGAACATATTGCCGGACTCGTGGTCGGACATTCGATTATTGGCAATCAAATGCTTGACTTTGGGATAGAACTCCCAATAAAATGCTCCTAGATCTGCGAGATTATCGACTTCGCATGCGAATTTTCCAATGACGTGCTTGAGATCATGTCTCTCATATTTCCATGTGGTGCTAGCATCGGGGTACTGTGCGACAACGGCTTTCTTGAAGTCCTCATAGGTCTTTCTGGCTTCGCTATATTTGGGCAAGCTCTCCCAAAATTCAGAAACCATTAAGCCAGGATAATAAATGAACCATTTCTTCTTCTCAGCATCATCTGTGATAGAATGAAGGGTAAAGAGGCCCTCGATATCATTGACGTAACATGCCAATTCACATCCTGGACTAATTTCGTCAATGATGTTGGGAGCGCTCTTCTCTTTTCTGAATGGCATAGGCATGGTGACTGGTGGTACTGGGGGAATAACTGGTGGTGTAACTGGTTGTGGGTTCTGATGAACTGGTGGTAAAATGGGAAGAATGGGAAAATATGAGGTCGATGCTTTGGTAGGTGGTTTGAAGGTGATACTTTGTTCAAAGGATTCATCTTTGACACCAAAGGTAAGGGTGGTAGCTGTATCTGGGAGTAATTTGTCGCTAGATCTGATGGATTCTTCTTGTTGATAATCTGTGAAGGAGGTGGATTCTACGTGGTAGCCTCCAAAAACGTTGCCTGTATAAGGTGAAGTGGGCACGGTGCCATAGTTAGAACCAAATAATTCGGTGGTAACTTCGGTCTCGTCTTCTTCGTCTTCTGGTTCTGAAAACTCGAAGTCTTCGCAAGTGGAAACGTCGAGTTCTGCGGGATATGGGGATGGTGGAGAGTCTATGAAACTCCCTGGAATGGGACTATGAGGGGACGGTGGTAATGGGGTTTCTGTAGCAACAGTTGGCGATGTCACTGTAGACGGTGCTAAATGCGCTGTAGATTTTTGTAATTGACGACATGCAGTGGTGTTTCTAAGACCTCTGTCCGAAACGGGAATATAAGGGGTGGTTCTTTCGAATTTTTGTAAAATGGTGGTAAATCCGGGTTCGTAGCAAGTAGATGCTCGCTACGAAGGGCGAATTGAAAGGTGGTAAATGCATATAACACTATAAAGAATTGATTCGGATGTGAACTAGACCCCCTTGCGGTGGGCTCCAGAAATGATGAACCTAGACTTCCGTGGCAATGGCAAAACCAAACTCAGGCGGAGTATGGAGAATAAATGTGTGAACATGGCAATACTAGGACGATCATGTGTGCGAGTGGGTTCGGGGCACCTCTGTGCAGTAAATCAAAGCTTTAAGGGTGTGAAGATATGCTTGGACTATGCAGTCAAGCAGATAATACGACGTGAGTGTCAAGGAATTGAAAGAATGACTGTAAGTTGTGAGGTCTCGTAGAACGAGAGGGAAAGGCACCTGATATGACGTGAATATCAAGAAACCATATTCTGAAATGGGAACGGAGAATGAGACTCGAGAAAACGTGCTCAAGATGTTAATATGAGTGGGGAAACGAGAGGGAAATGCCTGAACGATACGGCAATAGATTGAGGGACGGGCGATGCTGGGAATAAATGTGCTGGTCAATCGAATAAATGTGAACAAGGTGCTGAAACTGATCCTAAACTGGATGGGCTGATACAGGAACTGGGGGCGAATGGTACTGGGCTGAAAATGATCCTATCTGATGTCAAAAACTTATCCTATAATCCACACTGGGATTTCCTATACTGAAATGATTGCTGAACTGGTCCTATACTGATACTAATCCTAAGTCTGCTCTGAGACTACCCAAGTGGGTGACGATGATGATGGCAAAGGTGAAAACTGGTAAAACGGTCCTATCTGGTGAAGTTGAAACTGGTGCTGCCTATAAAGTAAATGGGGGGCAAGGTATGGCATGGTCGATCACATATTGGCATGATATTGATGTGTACCAATAGTGTTAAGAGTAAAGAGGGACAGAAACATCTTCTTCACAGTTAAATAACCATGGAATAACTCAAGCAATACTGCGAGTTGACGTGCAATCAACTATATGCAATGCAAGACGAATATTGCCGTGAAACGACGAATAAACGTATGGTGATCCTATAGAAATGATGGATGGATTCATAGAGATTTGCTGGTCTGACTAGTTAATTTATTGTTGGTGTGTGTGGTGAATATGGTGTATGATGGATTGACGTGTATGAGAATCAATACAAGTGTAGTCTGGCGAATGAGAGTGTACCCACTGGGGTCGAAAAGTACTGAATGCTATGGTAATCTATGTTTTTATACTAAAGTCCTACATATATTAATAGAATCTCAAGCAACTTTTTACTAAGGCTGTAAGGCCTTAGCTGAGTAAAATCCTGAATAAATGTGACCTATATCCGTCAGCTGAAGTATACAGCATTGTTTGAATTGCTGTGCTTGGTTAGAAAACGTTCTATAGTGGAGTCTGGCTATCGGGCTGGTTCTTGCTGTTTCAACTGTGTGTGCTGCGGATTGTAAAGACGTGCTAGTGTTGCTGAGGTCGCCCAATGCATTTCTAATGATGTGCCAACTTGGCGAAGTAACAGCTTGAGTCACCATAGTTCTGGAGTATCTATGATAGGTTGATATCTTTGATGGATGAGTGCAGTGATAGGTGACGTCAATAGGGTCTAGCGATCAATGATGCGTAGCGACGTGCTTTGATGCGGATGCTGCATTACCATATACGATCGGGGGCCCATCAAAATTGGTGTTAACATGTCTGTAATGCCGTGAAGTGTCGGATTTCAAGATGGGATGGATAACCAACTGTGCGAAGACATATTGCCATGATACAAAAGTGGTATTGCCATGTCAGCAATGACTGGTTCAGTGAAAGTCCATCAGGTGGACTTGGTGTAGGAATTAAGGGTAATTTCGCGAAATTCTGAGCGTACAGAGCCCGGAGGCTCATCAACTGCACCAGTCTATCACCAGTAAAACAATGTTTATTCACCGTTCTCCAGCAATACACCGTTTTGCTCAGCCTACTCTCAATTGCACGTCAAACCTCAAACTCACCAGAGTTATTCCACGCTTTTAACTGTGAAGCGGCGACCTATGCTAGTCTCTTCGCTCTTAACACTATTGGTACACTGACTCTATTGTGCCAATACGTGATCACCACACCATACCTCATACAATGTTTTCTTTTACCAGCCAGCCAGTTTCACTTACACATCATTGGAGTTTTTACACATTTTCTCTTTCACCATCGTCATCGTCGCCCACTTGGGTAGTCTCCGAGCAGACTTAGGATCAGTTTCACCTGTATAGGACCAGTTTAGCAAGTTTCATATAGGATCAGTATAGGAAAGTCCCTGTGTGGACTTATAGGTTAGTTTGACATCAGATAGGATCGTTTAGCATCAGCGCCAGTTTGACATCGTCTCAGCATTGCCTGTACCAGTATAGCAACACAAGTTTCCATTTATTCATGTTTTCCCTCGACTCTATAGCCTTCGGCACCGCCTTTCACACCATCTTTCACTGTCGCCGGCCACAACAACATGTTTTCTAGATATTTCCGTTCATCCTTGACTAATTAACAACCGATTAGTCGACTCATTTCCATCCCTGTTCCAGTATTAACGTATTTACACATTTTCTGGTCTCTCCTTCATGGATTTGTAGTATTCACATCATATCTGCTTCCGATCCTTCTCATTATTGAGATCCTTACCGGCTTACAGCCAGGCTTACTAGTACTCGAATACCAAGTGGTACTACTTGCTTGACTGAAAAGTCGCAGTGTATTCTTGCATCTAGAGGAATTGATAATTGCATGGAGGTGCATCAAACCCTAACTCACACCCTTTTGCCTTGATAACCGTGTTTCCATGTTTATTTCCATACTCATCGAGAGTTTGGTTTTGCCATTGCCACGGAAGTCTAGGCTCATCACCTGTGCTAGGTCACAGATATTCTCAAGCCAAGAAAGAGATATTTGGACTTTATCAAGCGCTAGGAGATTGCAAGATTTATCTCATTGGCCTTCCAATGTTTATTGTGGAAGTTGACACAAGTGCTATCAAGGGAATGCTCAAGAACCTGGACATAGCACTGTCAGCCACAGATAACTGGTGGATTATTGGAATCCTTCCATTTCATTTCATGTTAGTCCATGTACCAGGCTCTAAGCATGGTCCAGATGGTCTATCACAATGCCCACCCCAACTAGGAGACCCTCCACCACCTGCAGATGGCATGGAAGACTTCTTACACACTCATTACAGGCTTATGCATTTTATAAATTTGACTTCACCAACAATTCATTTGCTGATCATGTTAATTCAGACCTTACAGCAAGAAGTCAATGTTGATGACACAGAAATAGATTCCTATGAAATTGTGCCTCATACAGCCAAGCAGCAGCATCTAGATGAACGATTGACTCATCTATTGCCATGGCATTTGTACCTCAAATGGCCACCACAGATGGATGATAACGTGTACCACAAGTTCATGAAATATGCAGTTCATTTCTTCAAGAGACAAGGAAAGCTTTGGCGTAAAAACATGGATGGATGACATCAGCTCGTATTATTTCCAGACCATCGCATTCAAGTAATGACGTCTTGTCATGATGATGTCGCTCACAAGGGTTTCTACGCGATGCATGCGCTGATAAAGGAACATTATTGGTGGCCTGACATGAAGTATGATATTGCCTGGTTCGTCAGGTCATGTCATCTTTGTCAAATCCGTCAGACACGTCAAATATACATTCCGCCCACCATCACACTCCCCACTCCTTTGTTTTCGAAAATGTACATGGACACGATGATCATGCCAGTCTCAGGACAATACCGTTACATCATTCAAGGCAGATGTTTGCTCAGCCATTATCCAGAATTTCATTGTTTGAGAAAAGAAACAGCATGAACTCTAGGAGAATGGATTTTTGAGGATATCTTATGCCATTGGGGATCATTAGTCAAGATCATCACCGACAATAGGTCCACCTTCATTGCAGCTATAGGATATTTGAGCAAGAAGTATCACATCAACCATATCCATATCTCAGGCTATAATTCAAGAGCCAATGGGATAGCAGAAAGGCTGCACTTCAATGTCTGTCAAGGTTTATTCAAAGTGTCTGACAGAGATCAAAACAAGTGCAGTCAGAACACTTATTCTGTGTTTTGGGCTGATCAGGTAACCATGAGGAAATGCATGGGTTGCTCACTGTACTTCACCACAACAGGAGCAGAACCTCTTCTTCCTATGGATATAACAGAATCAACATGGTTATTGCCACCTCCAGACAATATTCTCAGTACCACATCTTTAATTGCATGTCGAGCTATCAGTCTTCAGAAGCGAGCCACAGATCTTGAACATTTAAGATTGAAAGTCTATGAAGCATGGTGTAATGCCATGGCAAAATTCAAGAGAGACCATGAATTCTTGATCAGAGACTTTGATTTCCAGCAGGGAGATCTAGTTTTGATGCATAACACGTGAATAGAGAAAGCTCTAAACCATAAAATGTGCACCAGATATTTAGGCCCCTTAGTGATCTTGGGGAGGAATAAAGGCAGAGCATATCTCCTTTGCGAGTTAGATGGATCAATGTTTTCTCGACTGGTTGCAGCATTCAGATTAGTGCTGTACTTTGCACAAAAGAAGATTGACTTACTGGATATCAATGTGATCATTGATATACCTCCAGAGCAGATCAATGACCTCTTCGCTTCGACAGACGATGGAACACTTGAAGGACTTATGGATACAGAGGAAGGTCATGAAGAGGCAGAACTTGTTTGAGTTTTCAGATGTATCAAGTCATGGAAACACAAAAATTTATTTATTGGGTACCCCTACACATTCATTGCAAAAATTTATCTATGGCCAGTATATCCATACCACCCACCAACACTCCTTTCAAACATATACCCCATGCAAATTATCATACAAACTGCCAGCTATCTACTAAAGAACACAGCATCTAGAAGCGTTTACCTTTCTTGGAGCCAGAAGCCTTGGCATGAATAAATTCATTACCAATGTGGACTCCATCCTGATAGTGAACATTATCAGTATGAATGTCCTCTCCCCAATTACTGTAGTTCTTGTTGGGACAACCCTCGAAGTCACAACCCCAGCCCCAAGTGTTGCATCCCTCGACACACTTAGTCAAGACCGCCTTTGGCACCTCTTTTGCCTTATGATTATGCTTCTTCCCCTTGCCCTTCTTCTGAGCATGGTCCCGTTTGTTCAAACGGTGGCCACGCTTATTGTTGAAGAGCCAGTAAGGGAATTGCTTCGAAACTGAGTTAGGAGGAGAGTTGCGAGCGGACTGAGCTGCAGTATCGGTGCGAGTGGCCTCTTGGTTGTGGGCAAAGTTGAGCTTTGCCGTAACAAGATGGTAATGCTGGACGAGGACATGGTGAAATTTCAAGAGAAGGTAGAGGTCGCAGTGTGTTGGACTCGAGACGATGGTAGAATGCGTCTTTGGTATGGACCAAGGAAGGGATGGACTCATAACCATGAAAGGGGAACTGAGTGAAGTTGGTACCGACGTAAGCCTTAGCATTGTCGATGATGGCCTCAGTATTAGGATCACTAGGGATGCCATGAGGAGGCTCTGTCACAACAATTCGAATCAGTACACGGATCAGCTGAAGAAGAAAACGTGCTTACTAGCGCCATAAGGGTCGAGATCAATCAGCTCGTCAATGACGCTGAGCAAATGGTCGTCATCCTCTGGATGAGGATCCTTGAATGGCATCAGGAGAATCTGACAATCAGGAACGCCGCCCAGGCATTCCCGAAGGAGAGACTTCCCACAAGCTCGGCACTGATCCGACAGCCCATCGTAGTGGCATTCTGTGCCTTGCTGAATGCAGGGACGGCAAGGACGAATGGCCTATGAGAATTGCCGTTAGATGTAAAACTGTGAAATGAAGAAGAAACATACCTTTGCAGATTGAGCTGGACAAGAATGTGCTGGATGACTAGGCATACCAGAACAGACACCGCAAAATTTCTCACCATAGCGGAGGTCCGCTTTGTTGAAAGAGTGACAATAGAGACCGGTTATCTTTTCACTGATATCCACAGCATCTTGAAGAGTGCCCTCCTTATCAGTGAACTGCTGAATAAACGTAGCAGGCAGCATGATGGGGGCGCTGATCTAAAAATAGAGCTCACATCAATTGACGTGCCATCAAAGCCATTGTTCGAAAGCACATACCAACCAGTCTGCAGACAAAACTGAAGAAAGAGACCCTGGGTAGCCCAGAGATGGACTAGGAGCCGAGGAATGTCATGGAAAATCCGGCTCCCCCTCAGCAGTGACTGTGATTGTAGCTGTGGTAGGCTGATCACCAGCAACCTTGGTAGTGGTCTGGGACCCATTGTGGGGCATAAGAACTGGAGTAAAGGGAGCAGATGACATCTGAATGTCGTTGTCGACATGGTAGCATCTCAGAGGAAGAACCGTAAGACCGTTGAGGATATCGTCACCACGCAAAGAGTAGTGACCTCCGACAGTCACTTGCAAATAAGAGGACTCGACATCGATGAGGGTCTGCCAATAATTTAAGTACCCCTTGTTGGCCACAGCTTCATCAACAGACAACACAAATTCCTGGAAGAAAGTATCTTTGACGACGAGGGGGTAGTACTGCTTGATAGCAGTCTAATCATGGATATTCAGTCACATTAATATGATCAAGGACACATTTACTCACTTGCACACTGGCGGCCTCGTCAAAGTATGAGGTGACGCATGGGAGCATAGCGTCAGCCTCGAGAGGTTTCTTGAGGAGCATGTCAGCATGCTGAATGAGAGAGTTAAGAGATGGAATGGTTTCAGTATTGAAAGACATGAGAGAGAGTTAGAAAGACGAGGTTTCTGAGGACCAAACCACAAAAACTCAAGCTCTTTATACGAAAACTCAAGGACGTCTCACCTCATCGACTTTACATGAAAATTCCCATTTAGCTCACAATGACACAACTGGAACATACCATGGAGACTAGAGCTCACATTTTTTAAACTCCAAAACTCAGTGGCGGTTGTTTTGAAATTTGTGTCTTACAACCTCGCTTTAAATCTTTTGACATCTTTGTCACCAAAGATTTAAAAAGTTTAGAGGGAGAGACATGGATTCCATGTGTTTTTGACATAGCAATATGCACAAGACTCACCATGATATTTGCATGAAATATCTAATGAAATCATGAAAGAAACGAACTCACAATTCACGAAATACTGCTTGAAAAATCATGGATATTCCATTATCAGTGATATTTTTATCACACTCCACAGCAATTTGACTATGAATAATAGAGATATCACAAAAATTTCATGCAGACACAATGACTCATGACCTACAGCATGGCATTAGCAAATCACAAAGCCCAATGGTGTCAGAGCCTTGGCCATCCACATTCCTTATCACTCCAAACATCACGGCAATATGGAATTCTGGGGACTTAAACTGAAACTGGTGACACAAAGTGGCACCCAAGTCGGGAAGTCATGGGAATTCAGACATGTGACCCCAGTTGCCAAGAATTTCTCTAAGTCCAAATCCCTCGAAAATTTGTCAAAAATATTCATGCAAGTCCCACAAAAATCCCAAAAATCATGAATCTATTTATACAAGTCCTCTGAGGGACGGCGACATGCACTATATAACAATTTGGCCTGAAGGCGCGCATACAAAACTCGTATATAAAAAGTTCGAAATATTTGAGCACAGCTCAAAAACCCAGCCGCTGAAGAACTCGAGACACCCATGAAGATCCAAAATATTAAAAAGCTAATCGGGCCTATAAAATAGCCTAGCTTTGCTTGGATTTCCGAAAAGATGGCCCAGCCTCGCCCTCTGCGACTTCATCATCCGTGTCTCCACCATCGTCCTTGTCCTCGTCCAATCCCTCTGGGATAATACAGTCTTGAAGCCGGGCCAACTGCACAGCGAATATTCTTGTTGTGGGAGAGAACGTGGAGACCCGCAAGGAAAGTCTGGGTGAGGGAGGCAATGGCCTCATTACTCTGATTGAGAGAGTTGAGGGCACTCTCAAAAGAATTGACTTGCTCTAAAAAGATGATCAGCCTGATATAAAAAGAAGTTGAAAGATGGGACTCATGGGAACCTTGAGGACGATAGTGGTCGACTGGGTTCAAAACTGGTTTCTCCGTCAACAGAACATGGCTGTTTAGCATAATGACAGTGGACGCAGATTACCATATGCCCAAGAAGCTTTCGGCACTGTGTCTTGCGGCTCCTACATTGATCACACGGCTTCGAATACTACAACCACGTCGGTAAAAGATCAAGCAAACAAAAGCAAGACTTACCCGCTCTCCAACAAACGGAGCCACTTGCTTATTCCAAAGCCAGCCATTCGACTTTGACAAAATCCCCCAAGTCCTCTTCAACGATGAGGACCCCAATACTCTCCATGCCGTGATTGACAGGACAAAAGTCTTTCAGGACTGAGTTCTCCAAACCCGCCTCCACTAACACCAAGAGAAACAGGCAGCAATTTTGAAAGCCCAGGTCCACAGTTTCTGGACGACAGGCGTAGCGCAAATAACTATAAAAGAAAGTCAACTATGAAACCGCAGCCTCAGAAAGTTAATACCTTTCTCATCAACAACCTTGGCACCCTGAGACTTCTGCTTCTTGGTAACCGGTTTTTCAAGGATTGGACCACCATCCTCATCATCCCAGGAACATTTACGAGAAGCAGTAGTCTCGGCCTTGACCTTGCCCTTGCCCTTGGAATCCTTCTTGACCTTTTTTCTCAAGTCCAACTTGGATCCTTCCACAAGTTTAAGGTATGCGGCATCAGGGTTCGAGGAAGAAATATGTCGAATAGAATGACAGTGTGTCTTGACCTTGAGAGAGCGGTGCTACCGGCCTAGAAAGGAAAATGGTTGGGTAAGAGTCGACGAAGTCACCAGTATTGTCATCAAAGACAAACTTGACTGGGTAATCACTGGCAGGTGATGGATAGAATCAACTGGTGGAGGATTCTCGACCATATCAACCTCAGCAATGTCAACTTCCTTAAAATCTTCCACATCATTTGTCGGAGGCATGGTGTCGGCAGTCACATACTTGGAATCCAGAGCACGAAGGGTCGAAGGAGGAATGGCAGCCTGTGATTTCTCGAGCAACTCGGCATTGTTATCACTGTCGTACTCGTCGTCTGTGCCCGCAAAGAATAAGGGCATTCGCTTAACAAAAGAAGGAGGACCGCTACCTTCGTCAACCCAAGTAGGATCGGGTCCTGGAAACACCCTAGGGTGACTAGCAGCTGGAAATTATGAAGTCAACACCTTATGGTGGAAGATAACCATGAGACAATTACCTGTTCACAGTGAGGAGAGCAGATGAAGCCGCTGAAGCAGCAGGAGGCCCAGCAGTTGGTGGATGAATAGGTGACTGTAACAGTACAGGAGCACTGAATGAGGACTCGTTTGCCTTGAAAGCGGCGGAAATTTTATTTGAAGCCAAGGTAGTCAGTGATGCCATGCCAGTTTGAGTGGAGTCCTTAAGAATAGGGCGAGGCAGGACTCTTGGCTGAGAAGAAGACGACGGTCCCAATTGTGGGGACTTCGAGGAAGTTGCAGCTGGAGCAGCAGGCTTGGTTGCCACTCCAGTGGACGAAGCGGGTACCCGAATGGTTAAAGGAGAACCGGAAGTCGAAACTGCAGTGTGAGCTGACTGAGCAGGCGGATGGGCAGGAGGCTGGATTGGTGTCCTAACCATCGACGTGTTCCCCTGGCGACTTGTTAGAAGAAGGTCCTGACTGTGGAGTAGGAGAGGCCAACACCAATTGACGAGAGGGCGAAGTTTGACGTGGTAAAGGAATTGGGCGAATGTTAACTCCATAATTGTGCTAGAAAACACAAAAGACGTCAACAAGGCGAACCAAAAAGAGATAGTAGGAACGCACTGCACAGTCAGCAAGAGCGTTGAATTCAGCCTGAGAATCTCCAACATCGTCTTGGTCAATTTTATCAACCTACTTGTATCACCCTGGAACTCAAGATCATGCCAGAGTTTTTTTTCAAATACCAGCCCTTTGCCAAAACTGGTCACATAGGGCCCATTGGGAGTAAACCTCCTCTACCCAAGTATCCAATATGGCAATATCTTCGGCTGGGGGTGGAAATTCGACCTTGTGAGCCAGTAGAGAGGCCGCGGACTCGTAGATGCAGAGCGCTTTATGTTGCAGCACGGCATCGTCGTTGGGTTCACGATGAGCAGACATGGCGAGAAGACGAGACAGACGGTTGGCAGAAAGTTTGACCAGTTTGAGAGAAAGGAGAACAAAAAGGAGATAAAGGAGGAAGCACGTCACCAGTGTTGGAACACTGATAAGGCGCAGAAAAGTAAGGCAAAGTGGGAAAAAGGAACTTAGAGAAAATTTCTCTAAGTTTATAAGGCCCACGAAACTGGATTCCTGGGAACAGCCATTACAATTCATTGGAAGCCATGTGTGGGAGCCCCAGAACACACAGAAATTTCCGTGCTTCTTTCAAACGTGTCGCATGCACTAAGAATAGAATATCAACACGTCTTAGGATTCCGATCACCAATATTGGATGAACGTACAAGCCACACATGTCATATCCTAGCAACAAGCCTAAATTCTTAACTTCTTCCATCTGGCACAGGATACTCTGAACTCGGTCTTATGTTACCAAGTAACATAATAAAAGTTTAGGGGGGATGATGAGCCTCCGGGCTCTGTACACTCAGAATTTCATGAAATTACCCTTAATTCCTACACCAACTGGTGCATTGATGAGCCTCCGGGCTCTGTACGCTCAGAATTTCGCTGAAATTACCCTTAATTCCTACACCAAGTCCACCTGATGGACTTTCACTGAACCAGTCATTGCTGACATGGCAATACCACTTTTGTATCATGGCAATATGTCTTCGCACATTTGTTATCCATCCCATCTTGAAATCCGACACTTCACGGCATTACAGACATGTTAACACCAATTTTGATGGGCCCCCGATTGTATATGGTAATGCAGCATCCGCATCAAAGCACGTCGCTACAGCATCATTGATCGCTAGACCCTATTGACGTCACCTATCACTGCACTCATCCATCAAAGATATCAACCTATCATAGATACTCCAGAACTATGGTGACTCAAGCTGTTACTTCGCCAAGTTGGCACATCATTAGAAATGCATTGGGCGACCTCAGCAACACTAGCACGTCTTTACAATCCGCAGCACACACAGTCGAAACAGCAAGAACCAGCCCGATAGCCAGACTCCACTATAGAACGTTTTCTAACCAAGCACAGGCAATTCGAACAACTGCTGTATACTTCAGCTGACGGATATAGGTCACATTTATTCAGGATTTTACTCAGCTAAGGCCTTACAGCCTTAGTAAAAAGTCGCTTGAGATTCTATTAATATATGTAGGACTTTAGTATAAAAACATAGATTACCATAGCATTCAGTACTTTTCGACCCCAGTGGGTACACTCTCATTCGCCAGACTACACTTGTATTGATTCTCATACACGTCAATCCATCATACACCATATTCACCACACACACCAACAATAAATTAACTAGTCAGACCAGCAAATCTCTATGAATCCATCCATCATTTCTATAGGATCACCATACGTTTATTCGTCGTTTCACGGCAATATTCGTCTTGCATTGCATATAGTTGATTGCACGTCAACTCGCAGTATTGCTTGAGTTATTCCATGGTTATTTAACTGTGAAGAAGATGTTTCTGTCCCTCTTTACTCTTAACACTATTGGTACACATCAATATCATGCCAATATGTGATCGACCATGCCATACCTTGCCCCCCATTTACTTTATAGGCAGCACCAGTTTCAACTTCACCAGATAGGACCGTTTTACCAGTTTTCACCTTTGCCATCATCATCGTCACCCACTTGGGTAGTCTCAGAGCAGACTTAGGATTAGTATCAGTATAGGACCAGTTCAGCAATCATTTCAGTATAGGAAATCCCAGTGTGGATTATAGGATAAGTTTTTGACATCAGATAGGATCATTTTCAGCCCAGTACCATTCGCCCCCAGTTCCTGTATCAGCCCATCCAGTTTAGGATCAGTTTCAGCACCTTGTTCACATTTATTCGATTGACCAGCACATTTATTCCCAGCATCGCCCGTCCCTCAATCTATTGCCGTATCGTTCAGGCATTTCCCTCTCGTTTCCCCACTCATATTAACATCTTGAGCACTGTTTTCTCGAGTCTCATTCTCCGTTCCCATTTCAGAATATGGTTTCTTGATATTCACGTCATATCAGGTGCCTTTCCCTCTCAGTTCTACGAGACCTCACAACTTACAGTCATTCTTTCAATTCCTTGACACTCACTGTCGTATTATCTGCTTGACTGCATAGTCCAAGCATATCTTCACACCCTTAAAGCTTTGATTTACTGCACAGAGGTGCCCCGAACCCACTCGCACACATGATCGTCCTAGTATTGCCATGTTCACACATTTATTCTCCATACTCCGCCTGAGTTTGGTTTTGCCCTTGCCATGGAAGTCTAGGCTCATCATTGGTGGACCCAGCAGTGAAGGGCAGCTATGGCTTCACTGTTGGTGTGGGCTTCTTGAATAGTGTGGAGGGTCCATTCAGCCCCAAAGGGTTTCAGCCATCAGTCTGGTGGTGGTAAAGGGAGACTGGTTCAAGGGAGAGGTGATACAAACTGTGGATAGTTCTCGGTGTCCCACTTCTCTTGGGCCACACTTTCTTTCTGTTGTTTGGCCCACCATCATTGGTAGGCAGTATCGTCTTCCTCATCCAGAACTTCTACCATAGTAATGCCTTGCCCTCTTTTTACTGCCTGGGTGCTAGCAGGTCCAAGTCTTATGGCTTTCTTGTCATCCTTTGCTGGTCATGCATCTTCATCAGGGTTGGGTCGAGGAGTGATGGGAGGATACCTACTTCTGGTCTGAACATCAGGGCTGTCCCTTTGAGGGATGGAGGACTGGTCCATGAATGTTGTGTTCTTGTCACATGAACTGTGACTGTCATTACCATCTGATGCTAGTAGTCGGGTAGGGCTGTGCTCTGCTGCCTTGCCGCTTCTGACTCAGGGTTTCATTTGTTTCTGTTCCATTCCTGCTTAAGCCTTCCAGGAACACTTACCCATGGTTCCTGCAGCTTCATGAGGCCACTTTCCAGAGCCTTTCCCTGTTAGGATATTCACGCTCTGTTTAGCCAGTCCCACAGAGGTGTTCCCCTTGAGGGGTTCACATGTAGGCAGTTCCCATATTAGGGGTTCTGGCAGGTTCGATGGGAGGCTCTCTGCCAACTCTGAAGAGTCTTTTCCCTGTTCAGGCATTGGAGGAGTCGTCCTCTTCAGCGCTTGAGTCTGGGGTGTCCAGGTGTGCTAGAATGGCATAACAGTTCAATTCTTTTGGTACTGATTTGCTAGTCATGCTAGGGATGTTAAAAGTGGTAGGAATGGGTATATTTGAATGCACAGTAGATAATACAGAAGATGTAACTAAAGAAATATTATAAGCCCCACCAGGAGGACAAAAAAGTGCACCAGTACTTGAGGAGGAGGTCATTGAAGGGGAATTGAGCCCTTGATGACCTAATCTTTTACCTCCTCCACCTTCGACTTGGTTTCCTGCTCCTGCTCGACTACTACTAGTGAGCAAATGTCCTTGAACTCTCTTCTCTTTGGGCAGTCTTTTGACATGTGCCCTTTCTCCTTGCACCAATAACATCTTCCCTCTCTTCATAGGACATCTATGTCCATGGCCTGGCCCTGTCCTCTGTACATGGTCCATCTTCCAGACCCGGCATCTCTGCTGGTGGTCTTGACCTGTCCCGACTGCTTGGCCGGTGATGAGCCTAGACTTCCATGGCAACGGCAAAACCAAACTCTCGATGAGTATGGAAATAAACATGGAAACACAGTTATCAAGGCAAAAGGGTGCGAGTTAGGGTTTGATGCACCTCCATGCAATTATCAATTCCTCTAGACGC
Organism: Armillaria mellea; assembly: GCA_030407055.1. Classification (NCBI taxonomy): domain Eukaryota; kingdom Fungi; phylum Basidiomycota; class Agaricomycetes; order Agaricales; family Physalacriaceae; genus Armillaria; species Armillaria mellea. The sequence goes on from JAUDZF010000020.1 coordinate 215,711, forward strand.
AAGAATACACTGCGACTTTTCAGTCAAGCAAGTAGTACCACTTGGTATTCGAGTACTAGTAAGCCTGGCTGTAAGCCGGTAAGGATCTCAATAACGAGAAGGATCGGAAGCAGGATATGATGTGAATACTACAAATCCATGAAGGAGAGACCAGAAAATGTGTAAATACGTTAATACTGGAACAGGGATGGAAATGAGTCGACTAATCGGTTGTTAATTAGTCAAGGATGAACGGAAATATCGAGAAAACGTGTTGTTGTGGCCGGCGATGGTGAAAGATGGTGTGAAAGGCGGTGCCAGGAGGCTGTAGAGTCGAAGGAAAACATGAATAAATGGAAACTTGTGTTGCTATACTGGTACAGGCAATGCTGAGACGATGTCAAACTGGCGCTGATGCTAAACGATCCTATCTGATGTCAAACTAACCTATAAGTCCACACAGGGACTTTCCTATACTGATCCTATATGAAACTTGCTAAACTGGTCCTATACAGGTGAAACTGATCCTAAGTCTGCTCGGAGACTACCCAAGTGGGCGACGATGACGATGGTGAAAGAGAAAATGTGTAAAAACTCCAATGATGTGTAAAGTGAAACTGGCTGGACTGGTAAAAAGAAAACATTGTATGAGGTATGGTGCGGTGATCACGTATTGGCACAATAGAGTCGTGTACCAATAGTGTTAAGAGCGAAGAGACTAGCATGAGACGCCGCTTCACAGTTAAAAGCGTGGAATAACTCTGGTGAGTTTGAGGTTTGATGTGCAATCGAGAGTAGGCTGAGCAAAATGGTGTATTGCCAGAGAACGGTGAATAAACTTTACTGGTGATAGACTGGCACGTAACAATTGACGTAGATCGTGGTCAACTGAAGGCAATAGAATCGATGTATAACCGTAAACTGGTGGTAAACTGTCCTTTTTCTACGTTTTCTAGCTAGTTTTATACTACAAGTACGGATTTATAAATAGTATCTTTATACAAGACTTAGTAAGGCTGTAATGCCATAGCTTAGTCAATCCTCAAATAAACGTATGGTTTTACTTCTTCTAAAGTAACAGCGACTCCTCTGCGTTGCCGTGTCTGGACGGAAATCATATGGACTGAGTGGCTGATGAACGGATCAGGTAGGTGCTGTTTAGCTGCGGACTGGTAGGGTATGGCATCGTTACTGAGGTGCGCAGATGGAATTATGACTTCGGGAGGCCTTGGCAAGGTAACAGCCTTAGTAAACACGGTTACTTGGGGCCGTAGTCGCTTGATATCTTTGATGGATGAGTGGATACGTCATTCACGTCATCTTTAATTGAACGATGGGGAAGCGCATCATTAGGGTGCTTCTTTTGATGCGCTAATTCCGTTTTTGGGTTGCTATCAATCAAATGTGCCTTGCCGTGATGGAATACGGAAATTATGATGCGTAGCTAGATGGGACGGATATAAAGACATGCGAGGAACCATTGCTGTAGGTCAAAATTGGTATTGCTGTGTGTGCAATGACTGGTTTACTGAGAGGCCGTTGGTTGGATGGTAATGTTAATTAGAAGGGAAAATCCGCGAATTCTGAGCGTACAGAGCCTGGAGGCTCATCATCCCCCCTAAACTTTTATTATGTTACTCGGGAACATAACACCGAGCTCAGGGTTTTCAGCAACCTGTGGAGGAACTTAGGAATTTTGTCCTGTTGCTAGGAGATGACGTGTGTGGCTGTGCATTCATCCAATATTGGTGATCGGCATCCTAAGTCGCGTCAATATCCTATTTTTAGTACGCGCGACGCTGTTTAAAAGAAGCACTGGAAACTTCTGAGTATTCCGTTGGCCCCACACGCAGCTTCTTAATGACTCCTCACGGCTAAGGCCGGAAAATCAGTTTCGTTGGCTATATAAACTTAGAGAAAATTTCTCTAAGTTCCTTTTCCCATTTTTCCTCTTTCCTTTTGTGTCTCATCAGTGTTCAATGCTGGTGACATGCTCTTCCTCCTTTATCTCCTCGTCCTCTATTCTTCCAACCTGGTCAAACTTTCGTACTCTCAGCTTACGCGCCGACTCCGACAAATGGCCGAATCCACCGATCCCAACAAAGTCGCAGCCCTCAAGGCCTACGATGGAGCATCTCATGCTATTTCTGAACTGCAGGATAACTTGCCCGATGTGGACGACGAGGGCTCGGTTGATGCTTGGGTGACGAAGGCTCATCAACACTGGCAAATTGCCGTCAAGAATTGGAAGTCTGCTGGGGTTTTAGAGTGAGCCTGGCACCGAGTGGAGCACTCATTTATGAAAGTGCTGCCAGAAATTAGTGAGAGCGGTCTTCAGACAGCCATGTTGGAGTATAATGCTCTGGCAGAACGGGCGGTACGTAGTACTTTTGATTTGTCGTTTTTGTTTGCTTGATTTGAATTCCAGATGGAGTTTGACTTCGATGTTGTCCCGCTCCCTGTCCCGAAGTTGCAAAAACGGAGTAGTGTGTCTTCAGGCCAGAGACAAGGTTCACATCTTGCTTCGAGCCCCATTCAATCTCGTTCTTCGTCCAACGTTCCCACTGCCGATCCGTCTATAATGCCTCCTCCTTCGGTTTTACAGTCCAAGAAGTCCGCGGCTTCAATTACTAAGCACACCACTGATACCTCAAGTTCTCGTCCTCCCGCTAATTCTTCGAGCTTGAAGGGGAACTTGGCGACTTCACTGATTTATGATCCTGGCGATTTTTCAGCGACCAGGGTGGGATCCTCCTACCCGATCTCCAACCCCTTTTTCTGATTCCACCTACCTTAGTCCTTCTAGGTCCTCCTTCGGTTTATCTTTTGGTACGGCAGCTTTGTTGCCTTCCCCTTCTCGTACTGAGGGTACTGCAGGCTTGGCTAATTCTGGAGCCGCTGCTACCATGTCGCGTTCTCCCTTGTTCGCCATCAATGGTAAGTCGACGTGATTACCTCAGTGTATTGGTTGCTGGCTGACGTAGTCTTCTTAGCAAAGGACCGTCTGCATCCTGCACTCGGTCCTCAATTGCCAGGTGAGGTTTCTTCCTCTGCCGTGAGCCTCCCTTTGTTTTACCCTGGTACAGACGATGAGGAGGATAATGACAACCTTGCCTCCATACTTCCGGGAGGGGATGAGGTATCTGAGGCTGAAGCCTCTCTTCAAGACATCGTCGCTACTATAACTTCTCCCCTTTTGGCCAAAGCTCCTTCTCGATCTAAACCCCATCTTCTTACGACGAAAACAGCGTTCATTTTCGATGCTGATACTGGGGAGCTCATGCTTACCCCACTATCTTCTTTTCTAGACCCACAGCTTCCAAATCTCAAGACGGCCCTCCTCGATGTTCGTCTCATCCTCGAGAGCCTCCTACCCATCCAGATACCGTATATAATAAGGCGGCGCAGGTCACACAGCCTAAAAAGGACCAGAAGGCGTCAAAGAGCAAGTTTCAAGATTCCGAGGTCGCTGCTCCTCGCAAACATGGTCGAGAAGATGATGAAGGAGCAGCTAAGACTGGAAAGCACAGTTCCAAGAAGCCAAGGCTTCAATTGGTCGAAGAAATTTCTGATGATGAACGTATGTTCTCGATTCTTTTCTAGTTGTCGTAAACTGATCTGTTTGGGTTACTAGCCGTTGTTGCTACCAAGGTAGTTCGAAAGCGCGGCCCCGGACTTTCCAAGTTGCCGCCCATTTCTCTGGGTGTGAGTGGAGGTGGTTCCGGGGAGCACGTCCCTAAGGTCTTTCAACCGGTCAATGATGGGATTAAAAGTATTGGAGTGCTCGTCGTGGAGGAGGATTTGGGTGACTTCATCAAGGTGGATGGTCGACTGTGGAACAAACAGGTGGCTCCATTTGTTGGAGAACGTGTGAGTCAACTGTATGCTTCTTTATTCCATGTTGACATGTTTTCTAGTACTCGACACCGTGCGATCAATGCAAGAGTCACAGGATGCAATGCCGAAAGCTCCTTGGTCATATGGTTATTTGCGTCCGGTGTCACTATGCCAAGCAGCCTTGTACTGTGGACGGCGTCCCCGCCTTGAGTCCGGTAGACCAGTACCGTCCTCAGGGTTCTCGTGAGTATCCTCGTTCTTTCTTTGCTTATCCTGATCTCTTTACTTTCTGTTAGACGATATTAATGCCTTTGCCAGTGCTCTCAATACCCTTGAGCAGAATAACCAGGCCATCACCTCCCTCACTCAGCAATATATGACCGGTTTGAATATTCTTGCTCACGTTGAGAGTAGTCAAGTTCAAGTTTCTCGACTCCGCACATGCCTTCCTTCGGACGAAGATTCCGTGGACAATTCTGATGGTGCAGACAATGAGGACGATGAAGTCGCGAAGGGAAAGGCTGGACCATCAAAGAAGAAATCCAAGTCCAGCTAAGCTACTTAGTAGCCGTGTCTGAGCTGTCTAAAGTAGGGTGGGCAGGGGAGCTTTTTCGTTACACATCGTCGCCCCTTAGAGGGCATAAATAAAATCGTATTTTCTGGGATTTTTGTGTGACTTGTATGAATTTATTTGTCGAATTATCGAGGGATTTTGGGGGCATTTTTGGACTTAGGGAATTTTCAGCGGCTATGATCACGTGCAATTTTGACATGTGACTCTTCGCCCTTGTGCTGAGTTCTTGAAATACTTTCTCTCTGTCTGAATTGCCGTAAAAATTGAAATGGTAAGGAGTGTGGATGGCCAAGGCTCTGTCGCTGTTGGGCTTAGGATTCGTCGAGTATCGCATATCTAGTCATGAGGTGTCGTTACTGTAATGTGGTTTTTGTTGATATCTCCTTTGTCTATAATCAAATTGACGGTGGAGCACGGTATTTTTGGTGTTTAGAAGTGTTATTTTCGTGATTTTTCATGGAGTATTTTGTGGGTTGTATGGTCGTTTCTTTCATGATTTCATTAGTTATTTCGCGAAAATGCCATGGTGGATTTTGTGCATATTGCTATGTCGAAAACACATGGAATCCATGTCTCTCCCCCCTAAACTTTTTAAACCTTTGGTGTCGAAGACTCAAAAGTTTTAATCCGAGGTTCGAAGAATTGGAATTTGAAAGTGAATGCCGCTGAGTTTTGAAAAATGAGAGCATGAGGTTAGAATTCCGTGCTGCGTTCTGCTGTGTGTTATTCTAGTCTGAATGAGAGTTTTCATGTAATGGTGCTAGAGTCAGACGTTGTCGAGTTTTCGTATAAAGGCTTGATGTTTTCGTCCTTTGTTCTTCAGAAACATCACCTTTCTACATCGTCATGTCTGCCTCTAACAACCAAACCATCCCTTCTCTCAACTCTCTTGTCCAGCATGCCGACGCTATCATCAAGAATCCTCTTGAGCTCGACTGCCAAATTGCCAGCGAGTCACCTCAGTTCTTCGACGAGGCAGCCAGCGTCAAGGTATGTTGACGTCTCTCTCCTCGAGTTTTCGTGGACTGATAAACGTGTGGTAGTGCCAAGTCCAAGCCTACTACCCCTGGGCTCTCGAGGACGAATTTTTCAATGACTTCGCGTTTGCCGTTGAGGGGACCATGTCGAAGAAGAATTTTTGTGGCTACTGGGACACCCTTATCCTGGTCGAGTCAAACCACTTGAAGATCAGTACTAGCGGTCGTTACTCTTTGACTGGGACCCAGCTCCTTGATGGTCTTATGGCTCTCCCTCCTATGAGGTACCGGGTTGACGAGGACATACAAATGTCTTCTGCTCCATTTACTCCAGTCCTCCCCTCCGTCAAGGCTGTTCAGACCACTGCCTGCTTCCCCTGTCGCCGAGTCTGTTACCGCGACTTTGGGAGAAGATTTACCGGATCTTCAACCGGAAGGTAGTGATCCCAGTCCTTTGTTGGACAGTCCTGGGTTGCCCTCTACTGCTTCCTCTGTGGATTGGTCTGTACGTGCTTCGAAATTAATTATATCCATGATATCACATCAACTAATTTGGTAACTTCTAGCTTCCTCCTCCAGGTTTCCGCACAAGCTGGACCCTTTATCGAACAGTTCGCTGAAAAACAGGGTACTCTGAAGGATGCGGTGGAGATCGGCGAGAAAATAATCGGTCTATATCGCAAGTCTTTTAATAAGGCAGATCTTCGGTACAGCGAGACCTTCTGTGCCTATTGTTCGGGCATGCCTAGTCATCCTGTGCACTCTTGTCCTGCTAGGTCTGTTAAGGTACATTTCCTCGTTGAATAGTAATGTTTTCTCTTGGCTTAAAACGTGAAATTCCAGGCTGTACATCCTTGCGGTCCTTGTATGCGAGAGGGCACCGAGTGTATCTATCCCGGCCTTTCTGACGAGTGTTCGGCTTGCCACAAGACGCTGCTTCGGAGTTGCGTTGGTGGTGTCTCTGATCGTCAAGTCCTTCTAATGCCGTTCAATGATCCTCATCCTGAGGATGACAAGCATCTTCTGAACATCATTGACGAGCTGATCGATCTTGACCCATATGGATCCAGTAAGTTCCGCTCTTTTCTCCATTCAAGCTGCATTTACTAATTCCAATTGCTTTACAGAACCTCCTGCTGGTATTCCAAGCGATCCTCGTACTGAGGAGATCATCAACAATGCCAAAAGCTACTGTTGGTGTCAACTTCGAGCAGTTCACTTTCCGTGGCCACGAATCTATCGCGTCTTTGGTGAACACCAAGGATTCATTCTACCATTGTCTCGAGTCGAATACTCGTGAACTCTACCTCGGTTTGAAGATGCGGCACATTTTAGTTCAGCATTACCGTCTTGTCACGGCAAAGCTGGATGCTGTGCATGAGCGAGAGGCTGCTGAGGCTAGTACCGCGGCGAAGATGGGACATGGTAATCAGTCGTCTTCTTCCAATGGCCATCATACTTCGTATTGGCAGAGGAGGAAGAATGATCGTTCTCGTAACTACAGGAAGCGGGAGCGGGCTCAGAACAAGGGTAGAGGCAAGAAGGACGACCGGAAGGGTAAAGGTAAAGGCAAGGAGCAGACCCCGGTCTCCGTCAAGAAGTGCGGTGGCTGGAACTGCGACCATTGCGACTGTGATATGAATGAGGGGTTCGGTGAAGATACCACTCCTCTTTGTACCTGGTGATTGCGGTGGTTGGGGCTGCAACAACCCTGACTGCCCTACTTTGCAAGGTAGCTGGGGCCCTGGATGATACTAACGTCGTCCAGTACCAGGATGGCGTTCGGATCCAGTACGTGGACTACCATAACAAGGCTTTGGGCTCCAAGCATTCTGGTCGTTACTAGCTGTTCGTGGAGTCATGTTTATATTCAATCGATACGGACATTTTTTCGCAGGGGTATATGTTGAACGAGTGTTGGGGGACCGGTATGGATATACCGGTCATAGAATAGCTATGAACGAATGTGTAGGGGTCCCAAAATGGGACCCAATTATTTAAATAAAAGTTTTTGGTTTTCGCCAATGTCTCGCTTGAAAACTAAGCAAGTTCTGCCTCGTTATGAGTCCCTTCGAGATCTGGGAGCTCGTCAAGCGCTGCCATCATCATTTGACTCGAAGAGATCATTGATCCTGTTCTGGTGGCACGTCAATGATCGCATTGATGTCTGGTACGTCAATCTTTTTCTGGGTGAAGTATGGCAATAGTCTGAATGCAGCGACTGGTCTTGCGAAGGTCGATCCGTCTAATTCACAAAGGAGATATGCACTGCCTTTATTCCTCCCCAAGATCACTAAGGGGCCCAAATATCTGGCGCGCATTTTACGGTTTAGAGCCTTCTCTATCTGCATGTTGCGCATCAAAACCAAATCTCCCAACTGGAAATTAAAATCTCTGATAGAGTACTCGTGTTCCTTTTCGAATTTAATTGCGGCATTGCGTCTAGCCTCGTAAACTTTAGATTTTAAACATTCGAGGTCTGAAGCACGTTTTTGAAGACTAATGGCTCGTTGAGCAATTAATGATGTGGTACTGATGATATTGTCTGGTGGCGGCATCAACCAAGTGGATTCGACTATGTCCATTGGGAGGAGGGGTTCCGTCCCGGTTGCGGCAAAATACGGTGAACAAGAAATGAAAGGATAGAATGCCGATAATCCATCGGTTAACTGCTGCTGACGGTGCAATATCCGGGTTCTTGAGCATTCCCTTGATAGCACTCACGTCAACTTCCACAATAAACGTTGGAAGGCCAATGAGATAAATCTTGCAATCTCCTAGCGCACGGTATAGTCCAAATATCTCTTTCTTGGCTTGAGAATATCCGCACTCCCGCTCGTTAAGAGTGATTGATCCAAATCTGGCAAAATATCGGATTTTAGGATCTACAGGGTCGCACTGTGCTAGATAATATCCGACTGCGGCAGGTCCTGTATCCACAGCAAGTATAACAGCTCCGGTTGACGTGTAACTGAGAGGTCTTAATGCCGGACTGCGTCTAACTGCGTTTTTGAGATCTTCTTGTGCAACAATCTCTTCTGCTTCAAACTTGAAAGGAACGTCTTTTCTGAACAGCTTGGTGATGGGTAAGGCTCGGGTTGCGAAATTGTCAATGAATATCCGTAAGACTCCAATGGTACCAATGAATGCGCGTGCATCAGAGATGTCAATACAAGGTCCCCAACGCATAATTGACACGACTATGCTCTCCAATGGTAATCGGCCTGAATATGTGCATCTGTGACCTAGCACGGTAATCTCTGGACAACAAAGGTAGGCTTTCTTTCCTGAAAACGTGCCTCCACAATATTTCATGCATTGGATGATCCTATTGAGGTTTTGGAAGTGCTCCCAAACAAATCGTCTAATGCCGTGATTGAGCAGAATGGTCTCATAGCCTCCTTCAATTTCATATCGAGTCTCTGGTCCCCGAACTGGGACATCATCGATATAAGGAATGGTAAACTCGGGAATTTCAGGTTGTAGAATGAAGGTAACATCATCATGGAATATTGGGATGGAATTGGTCCAACCCATGGGTAAGGTGACGAGTCATAACGCTCCATAAGGGGTCTGAAAGGTAGTAAGGTCGCAAGACGACTCTGCCAATAGACGTTCATCGTATCCAACGAATAAGTCTAAGGTAGCGCCGCATGCACGACCTGCGAAATGTTCTGCAAGAGGATCTGTTGCCGGTGGTAATCCAGAATGTGCAATAGTAACTTCGTTCAATGGTTCTAGACTGTGAACTATACGAAGACTTTTGCCATCTTTCTTTAAAACCGTAAACCACCTCGAGCGATAGGAAGAATTTGAAGGTTCATAGATGCCTGCGTCAATTTTTGTTTTGATAATACGGCAAACTTCTGCATAAATGCCTGGGGGTATGGGAATATTTCGTAAAACCCAAGGAGTATGTTCGACAACGGGAATATCAATCGGAGGGAAGAAATCTTGACGAAAACTGCCTTGTTCTGTGTCCTCCCATGCAAAGGCTTTCTCTTGTACCTGTCATAAAATGATGCATAAGTTTCATTTCTTCTGACCAGAGGAATCCTTCGTTATGAATGGAGTCGATGTACTCCTTGCGTTCTTGGGTATAACATTCGGTAGGAATAAAGGGTGGTGGGGTAGGAGATAATGTTGGTATATCAGCTAATGGGTCTCCTCGGATATTTCGAATGATATGGAATTTATCAGGCAGGGTTGCAAGCACTGGTTTTGTTTTCAACGCAACCTGGCTTGTACTTCTTGCCTGCAAAGACCGAGACTTTCTTAGAGAACCATGGCTCGTAGGATTGATCTCCAATAATATTAGAACCGTAAAGACGATACATGTAATCTTGAGGTTTGGTAACAGAAACGGAATCGGTAAAATCTGTCGGGAATTGGGATGGAATTGAATATAATGGTAACATCTGTTCGCGATCGGTGGGTAAAGAATATTTGGCATATGGGGTGGAACTGAACACGGTTTCTGTCGACTATAGTGATTGTGTAAACGTAGTAGGATGGATAGGAAATTTATTAGGGTCGCAGGCTGATAAATATTGGTTGGAAGTTCTTTCTGAGTCAAATTCTGATGCTGACGCCGCATAGGCAATAATTTTAGGTTCTTGATTCGTGTCTAATTTGATGACGAGGGTGATCTCCTTGGTGCTATCTTCTGGTTCTTCTAGTCAATTTTCCCAGGAAAACGGGACGTGATTAAGGATACGGGGACGACCTCGAGGAATCGTGGGAATAGTGGCGGTTTTGCCAGTGTTCGGATCATGAATGGTGATAGTCTGATTCTCATCAGCATAATTTCGAACGATGCTTTGAGTTAATGTGTCAAAAGGTCTGCCAAGTAAAATATCGTATGCTGATTGCCAAATAACATGAACCTGGAGGTAGAGCATGATATCTCCAAAAAAAAATGCAACATTCCGTGCTAAACCCAAGGAATAATTCGTGGTGCCATTGGCGGACTGCATTTCCAATATAACCATTGGATCATAAATTAACCCCAAACATAGGCACATGGCTTCTGACATGGAGATCACTTGTGATCCGGGATCAATGATGCATTCGACCTTGAGCTGATGATCCACCACTGGGACAATAGACCGTAATGAAATAGAGTCCGCTGCGCATTTCAAGGGACCGATCTTCTCTCCCTTTTTGATGCAAGCCTCATATGGGTCTGGAAGAATCAACGACCCTTCGGGTGGCTCAGGACGTTTATTGCTGGTCTGCTCGAGAGTCTGAACGAAGGTGGACGGCATACTGTATAAAAGAGTGGAAATTTTGCCATGTTCCTCGTTGTCGGACGATTTAACCGTAATTTCTATGGTTTCGGGTCCGGTGAACGGCAATGCTATCTCCTTTTGAAACTGTTCCACCATATTGGGAACCTTGCACTTTGTGTTATCTTCTTTAATCATTTCCCTGATTGCTGGCGATAAAGAATATAACTCTTGATGCGACAATGTGATCGTGGAGTCAAGCACACGCTCATAAACTTCTTGCGCAACATGCGAGCCTTCTATCGGCAGCTCTAGTCCTATAAGCAGGTTCATTGTCTTTGGGACGCTTGCAGATATCTGGCTTGGCACCGGCGTTATGAACTGCTGGCGGCGCATAATTGGCTGGCTTTGCCACTGGCAAAAGGATGAATATCTTCGGGGATGAGCTGGGCTACATGCTCCTTGACTGGCACGGACTCGGGTAATGCCGTGACCGTACTGGACCGATCGCGTCGGGAGTTGACAGGTGGCGTGTAGGACGGATTTTTAGAACTGATGTCCTTGCCTTTTTTGTGAACAATAGTCTGGGTTTTCTCGAACTGAGGTGGAGAATAAGACTCTATGATGGCTGCGGCAATGTCGTCGTCAGTGCTTGGTCTGAGGAGGTACGGCAATATCGTCTTCAGTCATCCGATGATGAGCCTCCAGGCTCTGTGCACTCAGAAATTGTGGGCACTACCTTCAAATTATCGATTATGTCCCACCCACGGACTTTCAGTAAACCTAACGTTGCAAGCAAGGGCCAACTTGTTTCATTCCGAACTTTGCAAAGTACGCAAAGTTACACTGCGGAACTGATGCGCCATATTCCCATGAGTCCCTTTTTGATTACCGATCATCCATAAACAGAGTAAGCGCCCGACTGGCCTAGAACTTAGGCGCGCGCAGCACTGGCCGAGTCATGGGTTTCACCATGCGTAGGCTGTTTACGACTACGGATTGCTAATGGAAGTACGGGACCATATGGTCGCGTACTTAAACCAGTAGTATTAGTGAGCCTGTAGCCGAGGATATGTAAGAAAATCTTACCAAAACGACCAGCCGCACCCGCGCACTTTGGTGGCACTGTAAGTAAAGTATTTAAAAAGTTCTTTAGTATTATAAATGCCTTAGACATGCTCAGCAATACGTACTGCGGTTTTATAGCCTTAGAAACTTTGCTTACTGATAAAAGTTCGCGAACTTTGTATAAAAAGAGGACAAAACGTAGCTAGAAAATAATAGACGGGCGGATACCCCACCAATTCCCCATATTCACACAACCAACAAGATTTAACGTCGCGTCTCTGTGTTCTAAGAGACCAGACAACTAAGTCTTGTTACTACTTCGCTCTGTAAAGCAGGAAGGAATATTAAAGCATAAGAAAAGCTATCCTTCTTGTCATTCTCACCTTGAAACGTCACGTTCGAAAGACTAGTAAAGGTAAAGAAAGTTACTAACGAAGTTCATTAGAAACACAGTTACAATACTGGAACCGTAGCTAGGTTTCCGACACCAACAGAAAGTTCGCGCCGTATATAGGTCGCCCCCACTCAGCCTACAGCCACGTTTACGCATCGCTTCCCTTCCAGGAAACTTCACGTACATAACTTGAGCCTCTCTAGACCATTAGGGACTCATAACAACCGTAGCAAAAGTTCGCTACCATCCTAGGAAGCTATAGTCACCGCACGGAGGTGCAAGACTAGACTCGCTAGAACCTGCCTTCAGATTAGCTGCTTGATAGCACTTGCCGTTTTATGTCTTGTGTTTTCTGCCCGCAGGAGTCTATAGGTTCATCAGCGGAGGAGCCTTCAAAGCCCAGGACTAAAACTCATAGACGAATTGAACCGCTAGGTAAATATGTTTGACTGTGACATTCATTTCAATCACACTCACTTTGTCTCGTAGCGACGACGTCCCTGATCTATCTTGGCTAATCCTGGCTAGCATTTTCAATGTGCCTAGAAAGCCCGGGGACAGTCCGAGGAAAATGAACCCGCACAGCCTGTCAATTCGAGTCGGATGAGATAGCTGATCTCTCCACACTTGCGGAGCTCCCGAGTCATCGAGTTGGACGCGGTGCCACTCCCTTGATATGGCACTGCATAGAATTTCCTTGTATGTCCACATATCAATCTGTCGATATGATCTATTCCTCATTATTCAACAGCACAATGAAATTTTCAAGGCACCGTTTCCGAGGCTACCAGTTACCGTGAGACTGCTTTATCGCTTTCTCATTCGACCAGTGCCTCCGACATGAGATAAAACCTTGCAAATTTTCACCATCGATATGGTGATGTAAACGACCCCGTCGGCTGGTTATCAATCCTATCGCTTGGCGGGCATAACAGCATAACCTCCAGTCCACCGCCGTAGTCTTACAAATGTCAAGTCTAAGGGTCTCACTAGCAATCTCCCTGCGTGTGTAGGCAAATGGTTACATTATCCTCATTACCACCCTGCGTGCCTTTGACGCTGCATATATATTCCGCAACGTCAACGAACCTTCCTACTATTCTTCCCTACTCAATGCATCTGCTCGATCTCCCGCCAGAGGTTCTCTCGATCACAGTCAACGGCACGGACCGAGATACGCTCCTTATTCTCTGTCTGACAGAGAAACACCTCCATGAAATAGTGTGACGATTTCTACGGAATGTGGTGGTTGTCACTGACGTCTGCCAAATCCCAAGCTCAACCTCTTTTCTTTCGATACATCTCCTTTATGCGCTATCAGGACCTTCTTACTTGTCATACATGGATACTTGGAGTTGGACTCCACATCAGGTTTTCACGGATACGGTTAGCCTGAACCATGTTCGTGTTGAGTGGAGGAGCTGGTCCTCTTGTTCGCTCTACAGTTGAGGACGTTTCGGCGTCATTCGTCGCCATTGAGTTGGAGGGATGTGATGTCTTTCCGCATGACTTTGCAGGGATGGCTCCGATGTCGATTCGGAGGCTTTCCATTTCAGCTGTCGTTCCAACATACGCTTCATTTTGGGACCTCTGGCTGTCGAGGAGTTGGAAGTATATGATCCAGGTTCGTTGTGCTTCTTGTGGCAAGCCTAGTTGCTAACGTGTTCATATAAAAGTCTCCATGGGGATGCATGTATGCTGGTGCAACTTTACGGCGACTAATGGATGGGTGTCAAGATTCGGGATGCTGTGATATCGTACATTTGACGCACGCTGTGGAGGTGAGTCCCATTGGTTCTTGTATGATATGGTGCTTATCTAAAGTGTACACGGCTCAGTTTTAGTGTACCAGTTTAATCTGGCGACCTGCATTTGACGTGTATTTCGCTCGCTCGGATGCAGAGATTGAGCGCTTCCAATCATCCAGTTCTCACTTGTCCTGACCAGTCAAATCATGACAGCAGCTGCGATATGGGTGAAGATGACGCAGCTTTTCCCGTTCTGCGAGATTAGTTGATTTCAAGTCGATGCGGTAAAGTCGATGTTGACCTTTTTATAATAAAAGGACCCTCCTTTTCGTAAATCCACAACAGCCACAGCGCACTAACCAGGTGCTATCGGATAACACGCCTAGTTTAATTAAGCCTATTAATATCGCAAACAGCAAACCCTGCAATGCCGTTATCAGCCGAGGTATCAATAGCCCTTGCTATCGGACCACCAACACCAGACGACCTCTCTCTTGCATTTGATTGCACATGAGTAGTACGATCCAATAGGGAATCCATGCACACTCATTTAATCCAGAACGTTTGTCCATTATGGATTTTTCATCCCGTCTTCCATTGGAATTCCTTCGGAAAGTCTTTCGATATTACTTATCTGATCGCGCGATCCCTGTTCAATCGTTTGATTACTCCGACGGGCTTTGGGTTCTCGGGCAGGTTAATAGCACCTGGAGAGGTGCAACTCTCTCCGATTCGAATTTCTGGTCGAGTATTAATGGGAGATTCGTTCATCCTCATGATCTTCCCATCCCTGTATCTCAAACTAATACAACCGACCTACCGATGATCAGACCGACGGGGCGCTTTGATGGAAACGAGAAAAATGATGACATATATATATGCCGTGTCAGTAACGGTGTCATTGAAACCCTCGCCTATATTCTCTCTCGGTCGAGGGTCATTCCAGTCTCCTTGTCTCTCCATTTCCCCATTGAAGGACCCGCTAGACCGATCCCCTCAGCCTGAAGAACTTTTTTCTCACTTCTTTTCACCGAATCCAACCGATTTCAAACCTTTGATCTCGTAGCGCCCGCCGGCGTCTGGGAACATTTTTCTAGAATCCCACAGACTCGATTACAACTCCTACAGAAACTGGGCGCTACCTTTGAGAAAGGTTCTGTGCTCATTCCTGTTATTAGTTGTTACCCAAGTCTCATCGATTTGAAGATTGGACTTCATTATACTGTTGCTGATATTGCCTACTTCGATGAAATTTATGTTCAGATGCCGCGACTGCACCGTCTCACGGTACGCGCACCATCATTCCTTGATTCTATCACTGCTCCAAGCCTGAATTCTTTGACATTGGTGGACAACGTTGTCAGAATAATGTCCTCCCGTACACTATTCCTTCAACTAGGTGACTTCTTCCATCGCTCGAAATGTGCCCTCACAGCCATCGACTTCTTTTGGCATGGCACCCTCGACGAATTTTTTGTCATTCTCTCGAGTATGCCAACGCTCGAGTCGCTGTCGTGTCACAGCGACCTCGATATGGCCTTTTATGAATGGATGAAGGTGCCATCCTCGATACTACTCATACTACATGCATTTTCCCTTCAGCCCAATACATCCACGAATCTTCTAGCAGCTTTGCTATCCCCACATGCAGATGCTATTCCCATCATTGACATGGTCGAGTCTAGGCTTGCAAGCGGCACGTTGGAGAGCGTGAATGTCGGGTGTTTGATGGTGAAGATTTTAGGTGAAGGGGCAAAGATGAGACTTGCTGCCCTTAATGCGTTATCCGGTGTTAAGGTCGAGGTCGAAGAATTTTCCATCAAGCGCATAGGATCCAATCTGGGTCGCTATCGTTATTATTGACAAGGCCCGGACTTCGGCGTTGGCGCCTATGCTCATCTTGCTCAAATCTTGATTTGCCGCTTGGGGAATTGAACTCCTTGCAAGTAGACAGGTTTCATGGAAGCGATCCATATTTCAATTGAGTTCCGTCGGGTAATCAATCCTTCTTCCTAGCGCTTCATAAAATTTCGTTGGTTATAAACACTGAATTTATTTTGGGTCTAAACTTTGGCTCATTCCCTGGCATCCAGATTTATGCAACTGCGGGGCATTAGTACATTTAGGATGATTGAAGAGGCGAGATCTCGTGACTCATGTTGTCTTTTGTGAGTACCACGAGTATGTGTAAAGCCGGCTCGCCAGGCTAGAATATCGTAGCCACGGATCCTATAGACTTAATAAGTATCAGCAGCTCGGGTTCTGGGATGATTTCAGTTTGGGATACATTTTGTATTCCGAATAATGCACACCAATTGTGATATTGAATGTATAATGGTTTCTGCATCGCGCCAAGCTCTTTTCCTGTCCTTGTGGCTACCAGGTCGAAGGGAGGCTTGAGCAACAAAATGACATGCCCCCCCCCCCCGTCACTGTCGAGAGATGTACTTTGAAAACGGTGTAATGGATTACTTTCGACACCGGAAGGGGGTCCAGGTCCCCTTAGTCGAGATCACACATCTACTAGCATCGCTTGGTGGGCTTCTTTTACAACAACACGCCACTGGCTTTGCAGATAATCCATAGTCCATGAAAGGAATAGGAGATTGCAATATTGGTTTGTTAATTATCCCACGACATGTACAGTATTTGTCAAACGTAAATTCAGTAGGATTACATAGCGTGTTCCGCAATCCAAATTGCTGGGAATTCTATCCCCAAGGTAGAATGCCGCGCATCCCGTAGTGTACGATGTGGGGGTATCAGGTAGTTCTGATAACGTTGAGCGCCGGGAAGTTCGATGCCCCGGTAATGCCTTAGCCTCAATGGAGAACGAGCTATTACGGAGCAGGAATCGTCACTATGTCGTCCGAACCTGGCTTATACTCAGTAGATGACTGAGACGTTAACGTTGCGTTTCTAACCTTTTCTATGTCGTTGACTTTGATGGAATTGTATAGCTTATCTTTGAATATGGTGCAGACGCTAACATTGCTCCTTGGGGTTTGAGCCCTCTCGGCGGGTTTGTTTCCCCCAGAAGCGGTTATCGTTGCGCAGGGCTCTGGATTGAAGAAAATGCGGGGTATTACAATCATAATGATTGATGAAACCTCAAGGTACGATGAGTTATTTTTTCCAAAGGCACTAAGAGTGACAAACATCACTTGGCTGGTCTCGACCCTTCGATGACAGCGTGGAAGTTTCATGTGGGATGGCCACATGTGCACTTGTTAGTGATCACTCAGAAGCTCAGAAGCCGGGCGTGCAGAACAACTGACCCAACGTGCAATACACTCTAAACTCCCCGGCAATCAGATCTCTTGCGACGGAGATAAAGCATGTCTGGAAGACTTTGTCGGTCTGAAACTTGAATGGAAGCTTCTGGGAGCCGTACCAGCCTTCCTTGTGACTGGACATCGCAGTGTACACCCTTCCAATCCCGGAGTTGCGAGATAAGCTATTGGGCTTTAGGTATTGGAGCGGACGAGAGTACTGCTTCTGAGGTGAATGTGGCGGCGGCAAATGAATGAAATCCGCAAATCAGAGACGTCATGTCGCCCATCGTGTAGTACTAGAAAGATGAGTCTGAGACGGTGCGCGCGAAAGACGCACCTGAAATTTGCTTGGAGAAAGGGAAGGATCATAGGAGCCTGTTTAGTACCAGGACACAGGAACTAATCTGTCCATTAATCCGTTGAAAATCAGGGCGATGGCCGTTACTGATAGCATGCAGTGCAGATCCGATCAACCATCAGTCTATGACTCGGGGATTATGGTCCGCTAGCGAAACTTCGATATCGGGAGGAACATAATGACCTTGGCGGAAAATTAGCCTTGAATCTTAATACCAAACCTCTACATATTCAACTTCAGCATTCCACGAAGGCCAAAGGTACTCAAGAAACTCGCTGCAAGAGCTGAACAATGGTGGAACTGGTGGGCTAGAAGAACCAGGTTGAAACTCTAGACACCCCGAGCTATAAAAATATGAAGGACAAGGCAGACCAAGAGACGGAATTCCGGGGTTCGCTAGGCAAATGGACGTGATAGTCCAAGGGTAAGCTACGAACAAGCGGCGGACTACGAAAGGCTGCCCGAATATTCACGTGACCTTCAGGATGCGGGCCGCACTCGACGCCCAGCATGCATCATTACTCTTGGATCATTTTGCGATCCTCGCAGGGACAAAGTTAGCTTATTGCCTTTCAGATGTCACCGCACACTGGTGACATGTTCTATTTTGATCAAAAAGCTGTTAGACGGTTCCGCCCTCTTTCTTCCACTCATGGTCCAAGGAACAGGTGCTTTCCAGCCAAATTGAACCCGTGACGGAGATGAAGAGCTCAGTGAGTCGGTACTTGCCGCCGTGATACGAGCTGTGCAATCCTCAATGAATGGGCCCTAAGAATTGCCCTTCATCCCCGAAATGCGAAATGAACTTGGACATCTAGGTTATCATCAGCGAATGTGAAAACCGAAGCCTCGACTGTTTCTGCTCCAAGGCGCCATATACATTCACCGCGGTTACACTTCCTAACCATAATTGAGACATACATTTCTAGTAACCCATTCTCTAGCTTCTTTGCATGATCTCTCTCAGCTCCCAGAGAGGTGCCGTTGCGCAATATTCAATGAGCAAACAAATCTGAGTATTATTGAGGAAGGCACGCCCACAGATTATTTCAATATATGGAACAACAAGGAAGATTATTTATCCTTGAAACGGTCTGGGTACATATTGGGTACATAGATATCATAGGCACGTATCCGACAGTTAAATCATTACCATTTGAAAGAGATAAAATATCTTCAATTGACCCAAATTTCTGGAAGAGGTGTTTAAGTCAGGACTCGAAGCTCCAGAGGTATGACTAAGTAAATGCAAGGGGGATGGCTGGGCATGAGTAACACGATTAGGTGTAGCTGTGGCCGGTCAACGTTTCAACAATGATGTAAAAGAAGCAATGTCGACACAGACTTCTTTCGTACACATCTTGACTTGGGCGCCAAAAGATGATAAAAATAAGCGCAATAAGGGCCTACCGGGAAGTTTGTGTCTGGGCTAACCTTTCCCTGTTGGTTTACTGCCGTGCACCGTTCCGGCGTCAAGAGCCGACTGCCAGTGAAGAGCAAACTGAGGCGTCAATAGTCTCAGCAGAAGATTCGTTTCTAGCGTTCCTAATCAGGAGATTCGGAGATTCTGGTGGCCGTGTTGATAAATCAGGGGGGGCATATGGATTTCTGATTTCGGTACGTGACTTTGGGTCGTTTGGACACTTTGGCACGGCCATAGGCAGGAATATTGTGTAGTACATGAACGAAATAGACGTCAAGTGAAGTAGTTCTTGCTTTTGACATGTCCAGTCAGTAATTTGGTGTAAGTCGACAACGAAAGGTCTTGTGAACGATTGATGAAGTCGGAAAAAATGAGCACCATATGAAAAAACGGTTCACATGACTATTACAACTACGATGTTGGACCTAGATGATGTTGAGAAAGAAATATACGGTGCTAGAAGACCGTACCTCCAATTAATCACGAGCGTATTCTCGATTGAGAAGATAACCCGGTCCAAAAAAATCTCATGATATTTGAAAGATCTCATGCATATCTGACCTGAGCGCTTATATGTTTTGGAAGGTCAGCGTTCAGGCTTCTATGAAAACCGTTTAAAAGGCGACAGTCTGATAACCGAAAGTTGTCTTAGGATAAGATGGAAAAAGAGATGAGAGGGTGAGAATGAATTTCGCGATGGTGTATAAGAGAGATTCATATCTCACCTGATCCTTGTTTGTCGACACCACCTTCAATTGCGCATACCTCGTCTGTGTTACACCCAACGCTGTTCCCCATTCCACCATTACTGGCCTAATATGGTACGTTCCAGGCGTCTCGCAGTCAGTCTTTCAACTTCTCTTCCTGACTTGCTGTTTCAACTTTGTGTAGGACGATGCCGTATCACTGGAATCACAACAAATTGCAGAACAAATACATCGGCTGGAACAGTTTGAGTTTCAAATAGCAGAGCAGCTGGGCATTCCTCCGGAGGATATCGACTCAGTTATAATTCGCCTTGAGGCGAAGAACAAAGTGTTGCAGGAGGTAGACAATTCGTTGAGTCTGGAGAAACTCCGCGAACTACATCGCCTCCGTCTTCAGTATAGTCGTGCTCAGCGGAATCTTCCAGTCGATTTGGAAACTTGTACATCTCCTCCAGGTGTAAGTCGCAACCACCGTCGTCGTGCCCTTTAATTCTGAACCTTTTAGGCCCCACATCGTGTCGACGCCTCACGATTCTGGGCTGTCCTCATTGGTATCGATGAATATGCATCATATCCGCTGCGTGGATGTGGATCAGACGTACGATTGATGGAGAAGTACTTGATTGAGGACCTCAGTGTTCCCAGAAATCGCGTCCAACTTCTTCTCGGATCCAAGGAGCACCAGTCTCCTGAAGATCCTATATACCCCTCCCGTGCACACATCGTCGATGCCCTTCTCAGTCTCATTACCAACTCCAACATTGCGCACGGTGACAACATCATTGTGTACTATTCTGGACACGGCTCATACTATCCATATTACACGGAGGAAGATGACGAGCCAGAATACATCGAAACGCTTTGCCCCATCGATCGTGACACTCCTGGTGAAGATGGCAAACCTGTGCCTGACATCAGTGATCGGGAACTTAACATGATCCTATCTTTAATCTCTCGAGCCAAGGGACATTACATTACCGTCATTCTTGACTGTTGCCATGCTAGTAGTGTCAGTCGAGGCTTACCTGAGCCGGGAGCACGTACTGTTCCCCCGATGGCGCGCGCGACACTTCCAGAGATGCTCTTCACCGGGGAGCAGAATCTAAGTCATTACCCAAACTACCGCTCCATTTGAGAGGAGGACTGGTACCCGGATCTAAATTCTCACGTTATTCTGGCTGCCTGTACAGAATATCAGTATGCAAAGGCGAAGGCAGTGAAAAAGGACAATGGCACGGTCACAAGTTACATTGGAATTTTCACGGACTCGCTTGTGCGTGCCCTCCGATCCGGTCACTGGAGAAAGGAAACGACATATTTAGATTTCCTTCATTGCTTAGATAAGTCATCTTGCCAGACACCGGTCGTTGCTGGAAACCACAAGGGTGCGCGTATCTGGTACCAAGGATAAAAGTATTATGAGCTGGGTAGTTTCATGCATCGATCATTGGTTTTTGTTCTCGAGTCCTGCTTTATATAGATTGGAAGTTGTCTATTTCGTCGCTTATATTCTGCATTGTGCCTGTACATCGGTGTAGGTAGAAAACGCGACGTAATCATGGTTGAAATCACATTCGGCACCATTGTATTTCGGCTGATCACCATCCTGGCACATAAGCTGGCGGGAATCTGTTGAGCGTTACAGATACGATTCGATTTGGCCTTCCATTGAAGTCGATGCTGTTGGCAAGGAGTGTTGGCGCGGTCCGGTCCTTCCGCGACCACGTGCGCATTACTACGCAGGATTACTTACTGGAGTTTCCCGCTTGTCCATAGCTATATATGTGACTGGCACCAGCTTCCCCACAATCTCCCTCATGGACCAAGAGAGCCGGTCTCCCACTATAGCAAATGCGAAATATCCAATAAACATTCTCAATGTTACAAATTACAATCACAGAAACACGGTAAAACCCTGCTCCTTAATAACTCACTGTCCATTTCCCCCCAGGAATCTGGCGAGTCATCAATCTCAACTTTATCAGAATCTCCATACCGAAGTCTACCTTTCCCTAGCTTAGTCGTTCTGCGCACTTTATGTGCTGCCCACGAACGACCACGCTACCATTGAAGACAAAGAAACACTCGTAGACGCCAAAAAAAACTCCCCTTGTCCATTCACTTTGGGTCGAGATTATCTTGTACGTCACTTTCAGTGCCTTAGGACAGAATAACTCATCATACCTTGCTTCTTTGATCGTCATACATGTAATACCCCGTACTTTCGTCAATCCAGAGCCCTGCACACCAATGACCATTTCGGTGAAAACAAAACGCGAAGGGTTCGAACCCCAAGGAGAAACATTAGCCCTCACACCATACTCGAAGGTGTAGTATACAATCCATCACAAAGAGTTACTTGGTCATCAATTTTACCACAATTACCTGGTACCCCTCCATCGTACACTGCGGAGTGCGCAACGCTCTAGCTCGTTGAGAATTTATAGTCAAGAAGAGAATGAACGGAATACCACGGCAAATTTGATTTAGCGCGACATTTTAAAAGAAGCTTACCAAGGTGTGGTGTGGTGTGGTATACCGGCACAAGGTCCCAATCAGGAACGGCCGCTGTGGCCACGAAGGGCTGACAGTAGATGTGTCCTTAATCTCGACGAACATTCAACACAATATATAAACTTCAGACGCACCGTTACAAAAGCGAGTAAGAAACTGCAGGGACCTTATTTAAGACTCGAACTCAGAGCGGCATGAAAAGCAGCCCTTACATCAAAGTTCTGTGACAACTGAGGAGTTCAAGATGGTATGGTACAATGAAACAGTAACGCACCCTGCTCGTCGGCGGTAGTTGCCTCCTGGCTATTTTGTGCGAATATCAGATACACGATCCCAGCACGGCCATCTGTTTTCTTCCTCATAGTACTCAACGCGCCGTCTCTTCGGCTCCCGGTCAGAGTCTTCCATACGTCGATATGCATCCAACCCATACCCAGGGTCGCGCCATTCAGTATACACTCTGGGCACATCGCTGAAACCTGTAGTATGCAACTTGAAATTCGGCTCCCTCATGCTTTTGCTCTCATCTTCGCAGACGATGACGGGCGCCACGGTTGACTTTAGAACGGTGCGCGGATAAGGAAGAGAGTCTGCAACAAGAAAAACGGCGATGGTGACGTGCCAAGGGACCAGGTGGGGATAACGGTGCGGTGGTCCCAGCGGCGGATTTTGGCAAGGTGGCGAAACATGGACGGCAGGCAGCGGGCTAGTACGCCGGCGAATGAGGGTAATAGGATGGCAATAGGGTAGTCGACTGATGCTGAGTCATGTATATTTCGACGAAGCAGAGCAATTTAGTCAGTTCTGGATTTCTGGCATCGTTGCTGTAAGCATCTTGGGGTGTCGTGGTGGGAGCGTAAACGAGGACGAGACCAAGGCAGATTCGGGCCGGATCACGTGCTAGTTTAGGGCAAGTAGAGGTAGATATCCTATTTCGTAGTAACTAGGCTTCATCTCATTGATCCATCATCTCGGACTCTGTGAGAGGTTCCAGTGGTAGAGCAAAGGATCGTTCAGTCCGAAGAAAACACGAACAAACCTTTCGGCCGCGAGGCAGGCCCCGATCCAAACCAGCCGATTGGCTCAGCTAGTCTTTCAGATCAAGGCCGTTATATTCTCCACGCTCATCTTCTCGCTGTTTCTGTTACGATGGTGTTCTATTCGCCAACGCAGTAATCACGTGGCAAAGCTGCCTTTCATGAATCAAGATTAGTACAACGGTCACTTCCGGCTCCTCGTTTGCGTCAGCCCAGTCTGACCGATCATCGATGAGGCCTAGCAGACCTCACACACGTCACGGTCGTTCGAGTCCAAAACGACGACACCATCACATGGCACGATGAATACGTTCACTCGGGTGAGACCCTCTTAGTAGCTAACTTTGCAGCCCAACAGCGGTGCGGCCAACATCGTGCCTTCTCACACGAGCTTTACACGACATCAACACTACAACACCGTCCTTTTAAACAAAGTTGCCGTTAGCGAAAGTGAGAAAAACACTTGTAGAGCTCGAAGACGTTGTTTTCTCTTCTTCAAATTGTGTAATGACCAAAACATCGTACGTCCTCTCGCGAAACCACCTTCCCTTCTCTGACTACGCCCATAGCGGCAACAACGACATCGCTTATAATAGCCCCCAATCCTTAACCACCTGTCAATCTTCTACCTACACTCTCGACTTCCACTATGACACCACCCTCTAACCCACAGGTGGATTCAGCTTGGATTCAGCATCGGCGGCACACATACCTATCGTCGACAAAGTCCATGACTATGCCTACGAATACGGCGGGACAGAAGCATCGTATCACTTCGAATCCGACAACCTTTTCAAGGGCGGAACTGCCTACGGGAGACGACCATGCGTTGACGGGCAAGTAAGATTCGACGAAGAAACCTAACAAGATGCTACTCGAGTATTTTCCCCCTTTTATTTCACGACCTGTGGCTGATATTTATTTGGAATCTGCAGGATGTACGTATGGTATGGATTCCGACAGCCCCTTACGGCGACAAGCGCTCGAGGATTCCATTCGCACCCAAATGGCCCCGAACCGTAGGATGTCCACAGACAATTTTAAACATAAGCCAATGGAATGCGCGAATGCGCGAAGGTACGACCTTTTACCTTGTATTCTTTTCTCTCTAAAGATTTACTTACAGGGGGACAGACGCCAAGTCGTCCTAGTACGCATTTCCTGTGCTCCGAGTCCCAATAGCTCAAACACCCCAATTTCGGATGTACCGAACCTAGCATGATGGATCTGCAACTTTTGGGACGGTATTCGAACGCACCCTTATTCCATCAGGACCCATGGTAGGCCCCGGTACCTTTTAATGTTACCTTCAGCTACTAACCAGTACCCAGATATCGGTGAAGCATAGGCAAACCTCTTCCACGATGTCCACGCCGCGCTCGCCACGGCGCATAAGCTTCAACCGCCATCGACGGCATGAAAGACAACCATCGCTACATCAACGCACCCTTTCTCCAACCGTGTACTCCGCCACGCGTGAGTAACATCCGTCACTTTCCCGCGTTGCCTGGCTGGTGAACGTGCCGCAGTGCCCGACGCGCGAGATGCGAGGACACAAGCTGATCAAAACTGGTACGACGGGATAATTATACCGTATGGAAGGTCGTTTTCTAGTTGTGGTGTGATGATGAACGCAGGGAATTATGTTGACGATACAAGAGGATTCCAAGTAGATCTTTGAGTGGAATTACAGTAATAGATACCTCATGATGTACACGAGCATGGTTGGCACGTTGGTCAATATTCGTCGTTAGAAGGGGCTTAGAACATCAAGAACCTGGTTCCGGGTGAGACTAACACTGGAAAGAAGCTGTTTCATCATGTTGGGAGTAAATATAAACACTGCATTATGCAGCCTGCTAAGGCACTAGTTCACAAAACCCAAGGCATGTGTAAGGAAGGAAAGAAGGAGTCGTCATCAGACGGACTATAATCCAACACCCTGGAATAGCTGCCCGTATCAGAAGTTTAAGCGTGAAACAACAAAGGTTTGGACATCGTTCAGAATATGTTATACATAATCTCAACATGAGCATTTAATTTCCCCGTCCTCTTCACACCGTCTATAACATCTACCGTTACGCAGCACAAGAGGCACACGCGTGCATACAGCAATCATGCCAGGCCGAAGATAGCCACTACGACGGACCACGAAGCTAAAGCGTGTCTCTAATTTCGTTGCAAGGCTTCTCCATCCGTGGATTAGACCTGAGCGCAACAAGTTGGGTGGCTGATAACCACGTTCCGTACGTATGCTAATGGAATTCATTAATCAGTGTGTCCGACCTGATTCCAGTTGACAGTCCGTACTGTTCTGTTACGGCTATCCATTTCTTCATACCGGATGGCTATCATATAATTGTCATGAATACACGAGACAGTATTTCTATCACTGAGGCACACTAGACACAACAGAAACACGCTTCTACTCGGATCACGGTGAGCTGAGTCCCAGGGAATCAAGAACGTTTCATATCAGTACCGATGGTAATCTAGACTTTCCAAATAGCAGAGAATCACATAATACGTATTGTAAAACTAGTAACAACTTTAGATCCATGTGTAATTTGAGAAAACACACAGAAGACAAATGAAAACAGAGCTCGCAATGGTGAGATAAGTCCAATTTTGACGAGAATTTATCTTCGAGCGGCCAGTCAAGATCTTGAATGGCTTCTGATACCAGAGGCGAGCTTGCTGATATGTTCCAGCCACGACTGGTGTCTGGAGAGGAGATTTATCCAAGCCATCACAAAGATCCGCATATGCCGTCTCTGCGCTGCATTGGCCTGACCGGAGGAGACGCAGAAGTGAATGAGTGAAGACTCCACTGCGAACCCGAGAACCATCTTCTTCATCTATCCGCCTCTCCCTCGCAAACTGGTATGCCTCGCACGCTGCCAGAACAACGTGAGATTCTTCATCGGGGGACCAATTCTTCTCTAAAATGGAGCGATAACCATGACGGTCCCTCAGAAGCTTGTCCCCCTCGTACAGCATATCTCGAAGCGTAGCCTTCTGTGTCGTGCGACAGGTTCGTGCTCCCTGTGGGGGCACCTCCCGACTAACACTAGCAGAGTGACAACAGTCGAGAATGACAGTAATATGATGACCCTTAGCTTGAGAGATCAGCGTCAGGATGGTGTTAAATTCCCTGTCGCTGATATCAGGGATGGTGTTACCATTCACGTCAAGGGTATCACGATCGATGGGACAAAGTGCCTCGATGTATCCGGTGCTCCCGGGACTGATTTCGTGATAGTCTGTATGTTCGACATCTTTGTAATCCGAACAGTGATAAGAAGAGCCGTGTCCAGCATAGTAAATAATGATATTGTCGCCGTTCTCGATATGTGGATTGTCGATGAGACCGAGAAGCATGCTGATGATATGCGCGCGGGAAGGGTACATTGGATCGTCAGGATCATCGTGCTCTCTGGATCCAAGGAGCAACTGAATGCGCTCCCTAGGCACACAGAGGTCCGCACTCAAATATTTCCTAGACAGCCGTGCATCAGATACGCACCCCCTTAGTGGTACGCATTCATATTCATCAATTCCGATGACCACAGCCCAGAACCTAGAAGCGTCGACGCGGTATTCGGGCTAGATACTATAGATCAGCATCAATGTCGATTCATAAGGATACAGACTGACATCTTGGGGAACAGGGCGCTGTGTGTTATGGACATTCAGAAACTCCCAAGCGCTACGACACTTGAGGCAGAGTCGACGGAGCTGTGTGAGCTGTTTACCGGATTGAAATTCCTCTCGGCACCAAATTCGGTGGAAAACATCAACCGAGTCTTCCACAAATCCAGGCTTCTCTGCTAGGTGTGTCTCATGGCCCTCTAGCTGTTGTATCGGTTTTTCTAAGGGTTCAAATATAGGTCGATGATCATCCCGGACAAATTCTAGCGACATGCTTTAAAGCTGGGTTAATACCGCACCTCAGCCTGGCAGGCCCCTCTGTGGACCCTTGCCGAACTCACGAGGCAATGCGCAGTAGTATTACATATGTCGAAGGCAAAAAATGTCCACTGGCGGTATGGTGATATCTCAGAAGACTGAGGACTTGACATGATGGTAGTGTTCGAAGTCGAATAGTAGTATTGGATAGGGAAGGAAGTTCCAAGCGCCCGGCAGCTGTCTTTTAAGGACTGAAAGACGCTCAACCATGACGTCGTTTTCTTGTGCTGTCTTGCGTCGCCACTGGCTGAAACTAAACATAGGTAAAAACTTACCTACACGATTCTCGCATCTTCTCTCTAAATTTAATGTTACTCACCTCTGCGGCCAGAGCTACGGCTTAAACACTCTGCGCCCAGATTTCACATCGTTGTCGTAGAGTTGATGAGCCCAGTATCCGTCCCTTTTTTAAAAAAAAGATGTTGATACTGTCAGGCTGGAACCAGACATAGTAGGGAAATAGGGGAGAAATAGTGCATAGGATTAGGCCAGCATATTCTTGGACTGAAGGCAGTGTAAAAACACAGGATGAAACTTGTTTGTGTAGGAGGAAACCTGTCTGCATGGGATGAAACCAGTATGTGCAGGATGAAACCAGTGTAAACAGCACTGGATTGACACAGCCGAACACTGGATTGTACAAATCATAGGACAAACAGTAGAATAGTATAAATATGTGAAGTAGAAGTAGGAAAGATAACGACGATTACACCACAGATTACACACCACACCAAATTTCAAGACCTGAATATTTCAAGCCTTACAAAGATGACAAGAACTTAACTTTTCTCTCTCAAGCCTTATTCTCATTCTTGATATTACCACTCTCGAATTCCAACACTATTATCATTCTCGGATCCACAAGCACTCCAAACAGCTATTCTTGACCATTACCAAACACCCACACCATTCCATTCTCGATATTACCACTCTCAAACACCAGCTCTATTACAATTTACCATTCTCGGATCCACACGCACTTGAAACAGTTATTCTTAGCCATCTCCCAAACAGCCACACTATTCCAATCTTGATATTACCATTCTCGGAACACCAGCACCATTACCATTCTTGACTACCAGCACTATTACCAGCCTTGTTTCCACACACACATACACACACACACACCCAACTGTTATTCTCAATCACCAGCACTATTACCCTTCCCAGAATACACACACACTCGAAACAGCTATTCTTGACCACAGATCAAATATCAGTACTACTCCCATCCACAAAATTACTATTCTCAGATATCAGCAATATTCCCATTCCCAACCATTCACACAACAAATAGCTATTCTCAACCACCTCTCGAATACCAGCATTGTTACCTATTCTGCACTCACATATACTACAGATAGCTATCCTTGACTCCAAACCCACATCCTCATTGCTGACTATTGACAACATTACCAATTTCAAACACAATTATCCCCTTTCACACAACACCCACACACACTACCTACTACCCATACCCTCTATTTTCTACCACCACATCTCAATCTACCATCCTAGTGACTAGATTTGATTTGACCATAGCATTCGTGCTTGACCCCTTCGAACTACAAACAGCGGTACAGACATCTGAGCTGTACTGAAAGGGAATTCGCCCAGTCCCGAATCCCGCTGACAATACATGCTAGCAAGCAATGCATCAATAGCCGAGAAAGCTAGCTACTAGTGAAAGTCAGCAGGGAACATCCAAAGAGGTAACGATAACTGGGCATGTGCTATTCACGACAAGAAGCACCACGCTAGAAACACTCTCCCGTTCCCATCTTTGTGCGGGCGACCAGTATTTCATCCTGGAAGTGAATTTGGAGTGGCGTATACGGTGTAAACGTAGCATGAGGAGGTAATTCGACATGATGTGACATAATTAGAGATCTAGGATATGCCCGGAGGACAAAGATTATTGTCAAAGGAGACGTGTCCATCAAAGCCTTACAGGCGACAGTGAGCATAAAGAGTCGCGCTTTGGGTTTTAGGGTTATAGATTAATTTGAAGGGCATTTCGGACGGCTAGGAGGGAAGAAGGTCATGGATAGGATTGTTAGTAGTATTGGTACCGGCACGAAGTCCTGATAAGGAACGACCGGGTCCACAGCCCTGATATGATGTGCGTGGCTCATGCCGTTGAACTTGTAAGCACACTGTTGAGTGTGTCTCACGGTTTAGAGTATCTTTGCAGAGTTCCCAGCATCAGGAGAAAAAAGCAAGATATGTAATAGTATATAGGGTATACACCGCAAATAACCCGATAGCTAGGTACCACCTTACATACCATCCAGTAGCTATCGGCCAACTAATGATCTATGATTGGCGTGATTAACGAGTACGAAAATGACAACGACGAATAAAAACATACCCCATAACTGAGCCCAGACAGTGCCTCCCAGCTGATTTCAATACCGAAGCTACATAAGAGGATGGTACGGCTTTGCGTCGAAGCTAAACACTTGTATTAATCAAGGGAAGATGTGACAAGAAAATGACTACTCACCGGTAGCTGTTGAGTTGATTTGTCGTGGATCATGGAAAGAGGGGACAAAGGATTCTCAAACTTGAGGCACGAACACAGGAAATCCAGTGAAGAAGAAAAGCAAACACCGAAATACGCGCCGGATGATTGTGGTAAAAAGGAAGGAAGGGGGGTTGAGATTCGATCGGATGGCGTGAGATTTGTGCACGAACCTTCGGAGCTTTATCGGAGTTTGAAATGGACTGCACCTCCACAGCTCTCGTCGAGCTGTCTGCACTCACTGCTACCCTCCTTTCCAACGCACTGGTCAATCTTTTCTATGCTCTAGATGTCTTGACAACCCTGAAAGCCTCGAATACGGAGTCAATTCTGAATTACATTGTTGACGTCTGCACTCGCTGGCTATACTGAAATCGTTGAAAAGTCTGGGTCATTTCTTTATCTAAGGTCTAATTACTTGTTATTTTACTTCTTTCCTCAACTGACATCCTCCCCCTTTGTCAGAGGGCTGGGCACGACTGTTTGGTTGATTTGTGCATTCACCTAGGGGCATAGCACGGTATCCTTGAGAGATTAGGTATTTGTTATGCCCGCCGTACTCGTCATTTGGTGTGTAGTCTTGTTCTTTGCTATTTCTTTGAGGCTCACGCTATCAATCTAGGTTAATGCTATCAATTTCAAGTTTGACAAAAGAAAACTAGGCATTTCTCGACTCATAACGTATCACATGTATATAATCCTATCATTCACACCAGAATCCCACCTTCCCTGACTCCTAGTATCCGCGAGCCGTTCTGTCTGTCTCAACCGCAGTTATTTGTATGGAAACTATCAGCTACAATATTCAAAGCACGAAACTACATTGAGGAGAAATTTTTCGCTGAACTCGGTTCGCAACCGGGGGAGTGGGCGGGAGGTGAACCCTCTTGTTATAGGCTACTGAGCAACTACTGAGGATATCGATCAACTATGCAACAGGACAATCAAAAAATTGAAGATAGTAGAAACGAGATACGGTCAAGATACCCCAAGGAACCTGTGGTATTGGTTGTAGCCTGGTACCAGAGGCGAGCTTGCTGATGTATTCCAGCGACCGGTGTCTGAAGAGATGATTCGTCAAATCCGTGAAGAAGGTCCGCATATGTCGTCTCTGCTTTGCAATAGCCTGACCGGAGAAGACGCAGAAGTGAATGAGTGAAAACTCCACTGCGAACCCGAGAACCATCCTCTTCATCTATCCACCTCTCCTTCGCAAACTGGTATGCCTCGCACGCTGCCAGAACAACGTGAGACTCTTCATCTGGGGACCAATTCTTCTCTAAAATGGAGCGATAACCAGGAAGGTCCCTCAGAAGCTTGTCCCCCGCATAGAGCATGTCTCGAAGCGTAGCCCGCTCCGTTCCGCGATAAGTTCGTGCTCCCTGCGGGGGCACCTCCCGACTAACACTAGCAGAGTGACAACAGTCGAGAATGACAGTAATATGATGACCCTTAGCTCGAGAGATCAGCGTCAGGATGGTGTTAAATTCCCTGTCGCTGATATCAGGGATGGTGTTACCATTCACGTCAAGGGTATCACGATCGATGGGACAAAGTGCCTCGATGTATCCAGTGTTTCCAGGACTGACTTCTTGGTAGTCTGCATCCTCGACATCGTTGTAATCCGAACAGTGATAGGAGGAGCCATGTCCAGCGTAGTAAATGATGATATTATCATCTTTCTCGATGTGGGGATTGTCGATGAGACTGAGAAGCGTGTTGGTGATATGCGCACGGGAAGGGTACATCGAGATATCAGCAGACTTTGAAACCTCGGCGGAAGCATGCTTCTTCGACCCCAAAAGAAGCTGGATCCGCCGCTTCGGTACGCCAAGTTTCGTAGTCAGGTACTCCTGAAATGATTGTGCGTCTGTCACGGAACACTTCAATGGCGGAATGTGTTCATAGGCGTCAATTCCGATGACAACAGCCCAGGATCGAGACGCGTCGATGCGGTGAGAGGTCTAAACACCAATCATCAGTATGAACAGCCAATTTGATTACTACGAGATATCCACTTACAGCAGGAGGTAAAGGACGATCCACCACATGAGATCCGAACAATGAGAAGAAATGTTTGAAATATTGCATACGCAGATCGTCGAGTCCGGTGAGGAATCTTGCATCCTCGGAAGTTCCATCGTGGCAAACCTTGTTGAAAAAAGCAGCATGATCATGGGAGTTCGTGGACACCCCCATCTTCTTGGCTATCCGCTCCTCACGCTCACGTCCCGATGCTATCTCGTCGGACAACTTTTCTGCGCATCAACATTTGGAATTATCAGTGCAGTGAAGCGAAACAAAAAAAACCCGAAAAGACTCACTGAAAGCGGTACGCTGCTTGCGCGCTTTACAGCTAATGGCAAAGATCAGGATTTAGCCGCAACTCAACAGGGCTGAGGATTTACCTCTTTTGGTATTTCCGAACAAAAAAGGTCGCGTTGATTGCCTTGATTATTCCCAAAAAGATGGAGGCCATCAGTAGAAGGTAAGAGGGAGGCTGAGGCAGGTGGACTTCTACGCATGGTGCGAGTTACAACTAGCCCTGTTTATACGTTTTGAATATTTGTGCAGTTCGTCCGACTTCGTGATCACTTCAGAGTTGAAGCGTGGTGGCAATACTGGTCTTTCCCTCGATATCACAAACTTGCATGCAACTGTGGGAATCATCCCATTACTATCGCTGATTAGTAAAACGTCCCGACGCCGGTGTTTATTGCTCAACTGTTTCCCGAAAAAGTGCCTCTGATAGCACGGATATCGCCAGGGGCGCCACTTTTGAGAACCGCTCTAGAGGAAGCCAAGTTATACGAGCCCGGAAAGGGAAAAAAAACCCCTGATTCCCACACCGGCACGGGGTGAATGGTATCAAGTATTCGGCATAAACGCGGGTTTCAGGGTGAGGAATACTTTCGTAGGCGCTGAGATTACCTCATTATCATTTCTTCCCAGTCAGGTGCTAGATGCCGGACTCGGGATGACATCAAAATAGGCGCTTGTCGCTGCAGTACTTCAGAGCCGTCGTCGCCATCACACCCCATCACCTTTGTTTCGTCGTCCTCGCCAATTCACCAATTTATTTTCCCGCCTAGACGGGCACATTGCTGTCTCATCGTTTCCTCTCGGGTTCACAATAATGTCCTATCCAACATAGCAGAGGTTGATCACCTATAGGCCAAAAACAGCAGTCTCCGCATAGCTTTGTCTATTGCCGTTTGCGAAAGGCCAAAGTCCAGACCTCGGGATTCAGGAGCGAGAGCACAGGAAGAATCTCATTGAAATCATGCAGCCGATATCATTGTGTTCATGTTCTCCGTATAGCTCGGGCCCTCGGGGGTTATATGCATATTTCTCGGAATCCTAGACTAATCATATCACAGGGCTGGGTTCCGTAACTACGGAAGTCCAGACGTGCAGGTTGAAGTGATCATGGAGTTGGACGCCATATAATTGGAGCATGTGGAAGTACTCCTAATGCATGGTAGATGTGGACCCCCCACGACATAATCAACGTCCTGGACACTGCGCTCTAACCAAAGAACAGGATATACTGAACGCTAGTTTCCGACGCCGTCGACCAAGATTGCAGGTCCACCGGCATACTTTGATATTGGGCAATAGTTCACCCTTTGCAATTTCCCTTGTCGTCTTGGTTTCTATCGAGACTGAGGCTGGAATGCGGATGATCATTTGCATATGTCGAGGGATCAGATTGACGAATCAGTGGACAGAATCGGAGCATACTATCAACCCTCGATCTTGTTCAATAATGGTACCATATGGCACATTTGCATTGTACTCGTGCCGAAAGTAATCGCATCAGGAGGAAGCTCTTCGCCTGATTCTATCCACGGCCCAAGAAGAACGTTAAGGTGAAGAGCGCAGGCCTGATATCACCGCGCAGTACCAAACACCTCTGTCGTGCGAAAGATAAAGCCACCTTTGGAATTGTTTAACTTAAATTTGTAATAGTAGATCGACATCGAATAATGTACAAAGGACGCTGGCGGTATTCGCGGAAAACGAGAGACAGTAGAAGATGATAAACGTGGTGGAAATGTATAGTGGGCTGTATGCTTCGCACGCCTCCCTGTTGAACGCTGTAGCCAGGTTTACGACTAACAGACACGGTGCACCAGATGTTGAAAGTGAGGCACCCACGAATGGGCAAGCGATTGCGGTCCTTACCAGATGAAGTGGTGGACCATCGCAAGGTGGCAGGGTCCGAGTCCTGAGGAGGAAGCCTAGATCACGAGGGTGCTGGTATCGGTTGTTAGGAGAGGTAATTTTGCTGAAGACACATTTTATGATAAGATCATAAGCAATACGTCAACTGAGTTCCGGGGAGAAAGAGATATCGATTTTACGAGTGGGAACCGCACGCGGCCTGACCTGTAACTGATCCACCAGTGTATTCCAAGTATATTCTTAGAGTCGTTCCAATTGGCAATGAGCTTTACCGGTGCCAAGTTGAACACGCGGGGCCTGTCAGTATCAAAGAGAAGTAATATACGAGGGATATTACGTGGAAGCCACAAGGTACGAGGGGTCACAATCAAGCGTAACGAGCCATTAGAAGCGCATCTCTTGTGTAATAAGGTAAGGTAGGGAGGTATTCAGAGTCTGAACAGTGAAGGACAAATCAAAGCACTCGCTGTGTATGATTCTGTGTCCACAGAGAAAGGACTAGGTGATGTTAGAATGCGTTACTTACACTCACGGGATGATGGGTAAGTTAGGGAAGCGCCAAGAGATGCCAGAAGCGCGACAAGTGAATGGTTTATTTCTGAATGGACAAGTATCACTGCCGAAGGGTTGTGCCTTCGTTACCAATGGACCTACGTTGCAATTGTATTGATAGTGACTCGAGTGAGATCTGGCCGTGGCCGCCATCGTCGAACGAAGATTCGCTCCATCAGGACAGACCTACCCGAACCGAGGTTACTTGAAGATTCGTAGTACACCATATCTCGTGTTTCAGGAGTTCGTCATTGGAAAAGGACCACTGACTTTTCTCAGTTAGTCTACTAGTCATTAAAAACTTCAAATTAGGTGCGCATAGGGTTTACCGGGCGTCAACGTGTGCTCTGATTCTTTATTGCCTCCACTTACGTACTAAGCGCTGTAACTTGTCACACTTCGTCAAGCTGAATGAATTATCCCAGCATTACATATTCCTTTCTCTGTCCAGCGCAGAATCATACACAGCGAGCGATTCTTCCTTTCTACTTCACTCTAGCTCATGTTGATACCTTCTTACACCGTCACATAAATGATCAGAGGCGTGCTATTTTAAGAGTCGAAGGGTCGGATGTGGAACCGCAAGAAAATAGTTCCCACCAACATCCGCGATCACATTAACTTCAACAGCCGCCGTCCAATGACTGTACGAGGTTGTTGGAGGCGTGGGTTTTGAATTGTATCGGCGTTCCTCTGGGTTATTTTTTTTGCTCCACCCGAACACGGCATACGCAGTTTTCTACTCTTCATTCTTCTAGCATTGATGGATGCTTCGACAACATGGCAAGTCCCTAGTATCGGCACTGGCTTTTCAATGTCCCATTTCCACACTGACGGGCGATTTGGTAGATACAGAAACTTGATGTGACCTGTGTTGGCTTTGGGAGCAGCACCGCCATGGATGAGTTGATTTTAACTTTTCTTGACCACGAGATGCGCCGTCTTGTCGTTCCCCTCTGAGCGGAGCGTCACAGCTTCGTCATTTCATCCGTCGTTGGCTAGGTTAGCCGCAAGCAAAGGCAGCCAGTCCGGTGTAATGCACGAACCATTAAAATCACAGCGCTGTAATTTTTGGGGAAGATAAAAAGTATAGGGAATCGAACCCCAAGCTGCGGCCACGGTAACGGGAGAAGTATACTGAGAGGCGGCAAGGGGATGCGACGGCTCTAGAAATCTAGGCCAAGCAAAAGCATCTCCTCCAATCCTTCGTACAATCTTTGATGTGACCTCCCGTTCTCATCATACATTTACAAGGAAAGGTGTGGTGTGGTGCAGTGTGCCGGGCCAAGGTCCCAATCAGGAACGCCCGGGCCCACAGTCCCAACATGGCCAAAGCCATGTCGCTGTGGCCACGAAGGCCCATACCACTGTGATCGCACGGTTGCGTACGTCTCGTGGGGTCGTGCGGTAAAGACACGAAGGCAAAGATCTTTTGAAATATGGACAAAAAAATGGGAGCTTTAGGAGAGGACACCATGAACAGCTCGATAACTTTCAAGCATGATTGCTGAACAGCATCGATAACACCATCTACGTTGTATGGGGACCAGGCACGGGAGAGATCAAGCGCTATAGAGTGGCGAAGATGATGCAAGGCATGACAAAGATCGGCGACCCACGATGATTTTAAGTCTCTAGCAAGTGCCACAGCATCATTCATGGCAGTAAAGGTAAGCCGGAAACGCACTGTTGCAACAGGGGATCGCTATCAAGACATCATCTAGGAGGGAAACCTGAAAAACAGCCCTTACATCATATCCGGAGTACAATTTATTCCTGCACAGATAGCCGCCAGAATTCTGCGGCGGTAGAGACGTGGTATGATACAAAGCAATGCGATAAACCGAGGAGTTCAAGATGGTATGGTACAATGAAACGGTGACGAACCCTGCTCGTCGGTAGTGATGCCTGTGGGCTATTTCGTGCGAATATCAGATACACGATCCCAGCACGGCCATCTGTTCCCTTCCTCATAGTACTCAACGCGCCGTCTCTTCGGCTCCCGGTCCGAGTCTTCCACACGTCGATATGCATCCAACCCGTACCCAGGGTCGCGCCATTCAGTATACACTCTGGGCACATCACCGAAGCTTGCAGTATGCAGCTTGAAACTCGGCTCCTTCGCGCCTTCGTCCTCGTCCTCGGATTCAGACGACGACGGGCACCAGACATAAGTGCCACGATTGACTCTGGAACGGTGCGAGGATAGAGGGGAGATAGGCGGTGGGGACAGCGAGGGAGTAGTGTGAAGAGGACGAAGACGGGGGTGCCCGTGGACGCTCTGGGATTGCCGCCGGAGAGATCGGTATATTAGGTCCCGCGGCGCGTTCCGGCAAGGCTGCAGGAAATTGACGGCGGGTGGCGGGCGAGCGGGGCAGCATCGCTTGATGATAGGACGGTTGTACGGGCATCGTCGGGGGCTGCTGAGGCAATGACGATGACGATGATAAATGCGCCTCCTTCGGATAAACGCTTGCCGGTCCGCCCGTCATTGAATGGTTCCGGTAGTGCCTCTGCATGTTCGAGTTCACATTGAACGATCGTCCGCACCCAGGAAACGGACAGTGAAACGCTACGGTACACGTAAGCGCCAAACAAATACAGGTGGCTGTGACTTACGAGTATCCCCTGTGTGGGTATTCTGGTGGATTCGGAGACTACTCGGGCGGTTGAAGCGCTTGTGGCAGATCTTGCAGATGTGTCTGCGCATCTGGTCCGCCAGAGAGTCGTCAGTCGTGTATTCGTGGGTCAGCTGGGACTCGGAATTCGTGTGCAGGATAAAGACGGTCGCACAGAGGTCCGACGATGGTGGTGGTGGATGGAGGCGCAGGCGGTGGTCGTTGCTGTAGGAGATAATCTGCTTACATCAGTTTCATCCGACATGCGAATACGGCCAGGATTTACCAGGGAACATTTCGTGTATACTCGGCAGAGCAGTCATGTTGGGTTCGGTGGTGGTGGTGGTGGTCAAAGAAGAAGGGACGAAAAATTATGTTGTAATGCGTGCCTGGATCAGCCGGCGGCCAATTCTGGCTATGATCTGAGCGTGGATCGGCGTAATTTTTGCTGCGGATCCCTGCCCTGTTTGTGTGTCATCTTCAGCGCGCGGCATCTCTGCCATTCATTGAACATGTTACCAGACCCTAAAACAGAGGCAAGGAGTCATGGAAAATACTCACAGCCAAGGATCGTTGACCAGTTGATCAAATTCGGGATCAAATCGTTGATTCGTCATCTCTTGGCACAGCCGATATTCATTTATTGTGGCGGCGGTACAGCTGATGTCAGGATATGGTGTAACGGCTAACATTACCGCCTTTCATGGAGAGCTGCTTACTCTGTCCGCGGTAGCTCGGGGTTCGATTCCCCGTATTCGAATAATATCATTTTGCCAACCTTTTTGAGGTGGACCGGTCGGTGGTCACCGCAGCTTAGGGCGAATCCTACCTCGTTGTTTATCCCTGACAGATTGCGTATTTTATTGATTCATAATACTAGCTTAAAACTTATATTCCAATTGAGTCTGTAAGGGATCTGGATTTACATATGTACTATTATTTACCTACATCATTAGCAGCGCCCGTTATCTTTCCGTACTCGGACTCTCGCCTCTTAATCACTTACTATCACTTACGTCTACCTTACTAGCTTGTATCTTTGACTCTCCCTCACTCAATACACCCCGTTGGCGTGTGTAGCTTTCTGGTCAAAGGACCTCGTAAGGTATCGTAACCTTTACAGAGTCCGTGATACATTTGTTCCTTCCCGATGTACTCCATTCACGGTTTGTTCACAGTATCAAATACGGCCTAAACTTGGAGGGTTCCCTTTGCCAGGCCTGTAGTAGAGCATCATGGCGTTCGTACTTAGGCGTTAATCGCCTCTATTTGATCGCTGATTCCGCGGTAGTGACTCTTATTAAGTGACAACGATCATCCTTTGTAGGTACATGGTACGTTTCCCCATAAAATCGCATCAGCACACGACATTACCACCAATAGAAACAATCCTTACTTTGGCGCTCATTGTGGATGTGGCTCGGTGACGGTCAACTGTAGTAGCTTGGGGTTCAGTTCCCCCATCCGGTTTAGCGGAAGGTCATATTTTGTCAAACATGATGGCATGTTCGAAGTTCAGCAATGTGCATTCTGAGGGTACGCCTTCAATAATTTTCTGGCAATATGACTGATTTGAGGTACTGTTACATACACATCGAGTGGATGGCCCTCCATCCTCTGGTATAAAGACTTGGACAAATGGAAAAGTATAGGCGGCCAGGTGATGCCAATCCTTCTGCCATGCCTGAGTTCGATTTCACTTATAGAATACCATCAGAAAGCTGTTCAGAGATTAAAAAGGTGAAACCCGGACAGGTTGTTCTCTGAGCGTATTTACCACTAAGTATAGGAAAAGCTCTTGGAGGAGCAAAGGGAGATGAAAGAAACGAAGAGTTTATGCAGGGATCCTCAAAAGTCTCAGCGGACACCGAGCTGATGGATTGAAAAAATTACATACAGAG
Source organism: Armillaria mellea (assembly GCA_030407055.1). Taxonomy (NCBI): domain Eukaryota; kingdom Fungi; phylum Basidiomycota; class Agaricomycetes; order Agaricales; family Physalacriaceae; genus Armillaria; species Armillaria mellea. Next base: position 254,582 of record JAUDZF010000020.1, read on the forward strand.
GAGACGCAGGTCGTTTTGAGATGGAGCCTGTGTTTCGAAATTGGAACCGCAAATATTGTGAGCCTGGAAAAAAGACGATTTAGTATGGAACATCACGACCCAGCGCTTTTGAATCATCGGATATGGTGTGGCGGCGAACACTACCACTGCCCGTTTATCAATAGCGCGGCAACCCGGGGTTCGATTCCCCACATCCAAAATGACCCCTTCAACCTGGTATTTTTGTATCCTTAACACCCAGCGTTCTATTAAGGATAGACAGTCATTCCCTCGCCCCTTCACTTGAAACATTCACCAATATGAGGCCGACGTTGATGCTTTCTACTTTGCCATCCGCAAGCATAGATTCAATCACGTCCATGGCAGGAATAGCATCTGGGAAAGGGTTGAGATTTCTGGCCAAACGTTTCTGGTGACACACGACTAGGTCGCGCTGAAGGGAGAATGCACATACCTTTGGTAACACCGATGAAAGCGATTTCATCCGAGTGTCGAAGGCGACTTTGTAGTTATTGTGGAAAGAATGATAGGGACTCGACATGTCGACATGCCAGGGAACACTGTCGAAGAGTTCACCAGCAGTGCTATTCCGGTGTAGTTCGAGATCGGTCAAGGAGGATCCCGACTGACTAATAAAGTCGACAATTGTGGGCCCACGAGAGGATGACCTTATGAAAGACTTGTTCATCGCTATCAGTGACGTAGAGCTCGGCGCTGTGATGGCGTCGAGCAAGTGCGAGGGGCTCACTTCGAGCTTGCACAGTCGGGGCATGTACATGGCGTCCGAGCCTCCGCCATTGTGACTGCCATCGGTAAAGTGTACTTCGGCAGCTATATCACTAACGTTAGGGCAGCGCTGGATGACCAGAAAGAAATCGTGAATGTACAGGAGTGTGCCATCAACCTTCGGGAGAAGCGGCAAGCGAGACAGAGGAATGTTTGCGAAATCTCTCCATATCTGAGTGGGTGCTACGAGATCCAATGTACACAAGCGGCGAGACTCTGCTAAGAGAACGAAAGAAAGAGGTCTCCGCGTGGAAGAGACATTGTATCCCAGTTCTGGAAACTTGATGGGAAAGTGAAGCGAAATCGTAAGGCGCATGTCCTTTCAGCGAAGAAGTATGTAAGCTAGAATCTGTTCCGTGTGGAATTCGGTACAATGGTACGGACTTCGTCCACCGGCACTTCATCGTAAAAGATGAGAGTTATGGATACTCCAGGTGACGTAGAATTGATGTGCAGGTAATCTGCTGCCATGTTAATTGCTCAGGCTGACCAAAGTGATTCATCCGAGAGAACGGCAGATCTCCAAGTCTTGTTCACTTGTCAGAGAGCCCAGTAGCCATCCGAGAAGTTCAAAGACCGGCCAGGCACGTCGCGACCAGAGATATAATGATGGAAAACCTCGAGCAGGAGCTCCAGGGGAAGGCGAGACGCTGTGTTCGTTCAGGGGGCATCCTCAAGGAAAACCCATCCCCCAAAGCAGAGAAGATCTACGGCAACGCTGAAAAAAGGTACTGCGTCGCGATGGATGTTCAGTAGAAAGTAGGCTCGGGCCGGAAACGGGAACTCAACCGACGTCGGCATCTTCCGTTAGAGCAGAGTTTCGACGCTTGCCATTTTGAAGCGTTTAAGTAGTTAATGTCGGCTTGGTAGTGTCATTTTCTCCCGTGTACAACTTCAGCTGGGCAATAATATTTTCGAGATCGGAGAGTGTATCCGATATCGCTCTCCATCGACACTATCAATTCGCGAATCCTTCAAATTTGACAACAGTTACGACGGGCTCTGTTTATCTACATTCTACCGGTGCTAACAAGGCAGACGTGCACAAGCGGTGCATTTCTTTCTCGTGCTCAAGGCGTTAAAGTTACCAAACCAGGGACTTCGGAGCGTGGCTAGCGTCTATTTGAAGATCACTCTGGATATTTTGCTCGATGTCATCCTCGAAGGGCCGATAGATTAGTATGCGGTATTGTTTCTTGAGAACATTTCCCCATCTCCCAGTTTATCATCCTAGACTCTATCAAACGAGGTACACGGTAGGCTGTTCCATAAGAGATGTCTTAACCCTTACAAGGGGACGGCGGTGATACCAGAAACGGTTGATTACTCGAGACCGGGGTGTTTCATTGGAAAGTTGCTCGAAAGTGCTGTTGATAAATACACACATCGACAAGAAGTAGATGACTAGTCACCGCGGGGAAACGTGTCGGAGTAATAACCCACACCAAAATAGTGCTATTCTGATACTCGAATGCTTTTTACGTGGAGCAGTATCTTTGGACGCCGGAGTTCTGTAATCCGACGATCCATCTCACCCTACTGCCAAGGTATTAAAGCTTGACAGATCGCAAAGGGGTGCACACTTGTGTTCTGCTCCTGGTTTACCGAGATGGTTTCAAGAATTAATGCGCCCGCGGTGTGTCGTGTCGATCCCAGGTCGAGGTCGAGGTCGGATTAAGGTTGATGCTAATGAGAAGGTATCAGCTCGCGTCGAAAGAAACTTAGTGCACCTGGATTGCGAGTACGTATTTCACTGATGGCTGGCTCCCAACCCTGAACAAATGCCGATCCGTAACGGAGGCAGGACGAAGAACCATTCTTCACTCGAGGAAGAAAAGTAAAGATCTCGTCCCCATACTTCAAGCTGACGACAATCAGAAACAAGGTGAGTTGCAAAACTTGAACCGTCTGAATGTGTACAAATCAGAAATGGATTAGGACTCGAATAAATCGCACGCTGTCTCAAATGTGCATCTTTTCGAACCTGGGCACGTCCTTGGCAAATTCAGGAGGCTGCTTGACTGACAAAAATGTCATGATGTCAAATTGATTGCATTGCCTGCTTGTTGGATACTCGGGCTGGAGGACCAAGATAAACGAACTTTCTGAAGACATCAAAGACCACTGAGAACATTCGACCGTTCCTTCACGCAGTCACGAATAGGTGGCCAGGCCGTTACTGAAGTAGCAGCGTATGACGTGCGCGCGGCTCATTCAGAAACAGTAATACAGTAACAGTGCAATAAGTTGCTCTCCGCGGACTAAAAGACAGCAAGAGGCTAAAATTACATTATTCTTGTCCATCAGAGCGACGACAAGACCTGAGCATAGTAATCAGGACATCCCCAAGACCTTCATATCTTTCGGTATTAGAGGATTGTGCGCCTTCTAAGTAGGGGAAAGGGTAAGCAGAGTACTAGAGCTTCACGGCGACGTATACGTACCTCATTGGAGGGAACAGCAAGGGGTAAACCACAGACTTTGGTGGCTCTATACAAAGGAAGACCTCTAAAGTAGAGCATCTCGAGCGCCGGACACAGGGATACTACTCCGAGCAGCTTCTCGAGCGTGCCCTGCGATAATGGGATATCCAGAACGAGCACCTGGAGCGATGCCAGACGGGTCTGAGGTCCCAAGTATAAGTACCGCGTCATACTAGAGCGAATGGGGTTTACCTCCAAAGCGCGCGTCAAATGAACGACATCACGGCATCCTGAATCTCGACATGTATCGATGACGTACAACTTCTTTAGGTTACCGTCGGTTAGTCGCCGTAAAGTGACACCAACATGCATGCATCCCCCATCGAGACCTTTATGCGAACACATCAGCAACTAGCCTTTCCAATTGCGGAATGACGAACCTGGACCATGCACTTCCAATTCCTCGACAGCGAGCGGTCCTAAAATAAACCGTACGTTGGAATGACAGCGCGAAATGGAAAGCCTTCGAATAGACACCGAAGCCATCCCAGCAAAGTCCTGCGGCTCCGCAACGCATTCTTCCAACTCAACAGTGACGAGAGATGCCGCGACGTTCTCGACAATCGAACGGACGAGAGGACCAGTTCCACCACTCACACGAACATGGTTCAGGTTGACCATATCCGCAAAAGCCTGAGAGTATAGCTTTGCGTCCATCTCGAGATACCCATGAACGGCGAGTGACAGGGTCCTGATAGCTGATAAACGAGAGGCATCGAAAGAAAAGAGGTTGGGCTTTGGTTTTTGGCAAGGGTCAATGACTACCGCCACATTGCGCTGAAGGAAACGACGCGCTATTTCATGGAGTAGATGTTTTTCTGTTAGACAGAGGGTAAAGAGCGTATCTCGATCTGCGCCGTTGACTATGAGCGAGAGTAGCTCTGGCGGGAGGTCGAGCAGATGCATTGGGTGGGGAAGAATGGTGGGACGAGACAAAGGGCTCGTTGACGGCGCGGAATATATACGCAGCACCCGATAACGGGCAGGGTGGTGACAGGGATAATATACCCCTTAGTCTACACACGCAACGGGATGCTAGCGAGACCCTTAGTTTTGACGTTTACAAGACTACGGCGGTGAACCGGAGGCTATACTGTAATGCGCCCCCGAGGGGATAAGATTGACAACTAGCCGACGTTGCCGTTTACATGCCTGCATCAATGGGTCAATTGAGCAAGATGTTATCTGGTGTTGAAGACGCTGGTCGAATGAGAGAGCAATAAAACAGTCTCGCGGTAACTCGGAAACGGTGCCTTGAAATTTTCACGAGCTGTCGAATAATGAGGAATAGATCAAGTCAACAGGTAGATATTGTGGACATACAAGGACATCTGATAGTGACATATCAAGGGAGCGGCACCCCATCAAACTCGACGGCTCTGGGTGCCGGACTTCGGCAAACGTGGAAGCATTAGCTATCTCACCCGACTCGAATTGACAGGTTGCATACGGATGCACACCGGTGTTCATTCCTTCCCTTCGGGCTGTCCCTGAATTTCTGGACCACTTCATCCAACCGTCGGCGCATCGAGAATGCACTCCAGCATCGGCCGAGATCAAACAAGAACGTTGCCGCTACAAGGGGAAAGTGAGCATAATCAACTAAATATTAGAGTAGAACGCACCTGGATAGCGGGTTGTCGAATCCTCCGTAAGTGTTAGTCTGGCTTTGAAGGCTCCGGCACCTTTATCAGGAGCAACGCGAAAGAGCCGAGATCGACCGGAAACGAATGGGTATTCTATCCGCGAGCCTTAGATATGCCATTGACTGGCTGAAGGGAAGACACGTGCGATATTCACCGTGATGGTACGGCCGTATACTAGATGGTTTTGACAATAGGTGCGAGACAGGATAGCAAAACTTTCCCAACACGGAACAGACCACGATTTTCCGACGTTGAACTTCCCAGAGTTCGGATTTTGATTGAGGGCGTAAATGCGGGGCTAACTCTCCAATCAGGTTGGAAAATTACATTGCAGACAACATGAGGCTCTCACTGTAAGGCTCGGGTAACATCCTAGTCACTCCAGATCTCGTGACAAGCTTTCAGGTAACTGAAGTCTAGCGCCTTGTAGGCGAGCCCGTCAATGTAGATGGTATGCTGCCTCCAAAGTTTAGCAGGATAACACCCGCCAACTAAAATTCAGCTAGAGAGCTAGTACATCATCAGACCGATACAAGATTGTTGGCGAGGTTCCGTACCACCTATCGAGACATAATAAAGTGTTAAGGTCATTCAAAAGAAAATCGACGGCGACGGACCCCGTTGACATGAGCCATTAATGATTCTCCATCCTCCTTCATGCACAGCCCACTTTGCGAATGATTGCTCTAACATGACCTTTTTAAGGCACAGATATTGAAAGATCCCTATAGTTCAGAGAGCAATAGATGAGAAAATCAAGACGGCTTGTGAGGATGAGACATACCTCGGCGAGTTCTAGCATTTTGCCGCATATATGCTGCAAATTCTTCATAATCTGCTCGCATACGTTGTGGCAGTATAGCAACGCCCACAATGGCAAGATTTCGTCAAGTCATAACGCCGGACGCAGTTTGCTCGAGGACACCATGGCGATTTCCTGTCAGAATGATCATACTATCAGCGACGTGCGTATGGAGATAACATCGGCATACCACCGAACAGCCACCATAACGTGACGACGAGGTGGTGGAGAGTTGTTCACTATAGCGGCAGCGACGAAGATGATGGAAAGGAAGGGAAAGGAAGTGCATTTAAATTCCCACGCCCCGCGTTGATTTGCCAACGGGCCGGTCAAGCCGATTATCCGTCTCGACCAATAATCGACGCCACCACCAGCACGTCTATTAGGCTTTTATATACCAGGCTGTGTCTAGCATGTGCTTCGTGCATTCAGACCCTACTGCACTTTTTGTCTGGACCGTAATGGCTCCACCCTCCGTGGTCCCAAAAAGATCCATGCTTAGCAGACTTGAGGAGTATGTGGCGTTTCTCCTATATTCATTGACTTTTCATGCGCTTTCGAATTTATATATGCTACCAGGTTCTCTGGATTCGAAATCCAAAGTTTTGTGCAATACGTTGTTGGGCGCCACCATCATTCTGCCGCAAGTTGTATCAGTAGGTCATGATCATTGATCTCATCACTTGCATATGTATTGGAGCTTGTCGCCAGATCCGCCTGATGTACTGGTCATACCACTGAAGAATGGTCGTGGCTGTGAGATGCCGCAGGTATCATGCTCGTACTTTACAGCCTTGATTTTAATCTTTCGTTCTGGACCCGGATGGGTAATTGAACACAATTGATAGAAGTAGCAGGGGTACTTATACATCTATATCACCAGCAGATTCTTCTTCTGTCACAGTCTGTCAACAAACCTTCTTTCTCGTCTGGTCGTCATGGCGAATAAGCGCCCCCCCTCTCTTAAAATCTCGTCACCGTACCCATGCCAGTACGTCAGCTTTCTATTTCGCCATATCATTCGACGCCAGATTCACAACGACGCAGTACCATGGACCGCCACAATGAGGAAAGCGCTGACTTACTCTCAGCACCTCCCGAGTCACTATCCAACGCTGATCCATCATTCCCCGCTTCTGCAACCTGGGCGGACCCGGACCTTTCATCCTCGTCTGCCACCCCGACCGAGTCGCCCCCCCCAGCTCAACGGATTCAACTAGGTGGTGCACCAACAGTCATAGCCGGATTACTGCTCGGTGCTGCACTTACTGCTGTACTCCACCATGTTTACCTCTTTACCCTTCGAGGACATACCGTGTCGGCACAGTTTTGGATAAAGAACTCTTCCAATGCGCTTAGTACTTTGGTCCAGTGGTTTTGCATGGGGTCAGTTTCGGTATCACTTACGCAGCTCGTGAGTATCTCGTATTCAAACCTATATGTCTTCTACTCACGGACTCAGTAGATCTGGTATCTGCTACGCCGCCGACCGTTCACTATCCTTCAACTCAACCATTTATTTGATTTACCAAATCCTCTCCGAATTCTTCGCCTCGCTTCATCTAAACGACTCTGGAGCATTATTCCCGTTATCGCCATGGCAACACTTTTGCAGGCATTTGCGCTCGTATCTATACTTGCTCCCAACTCTCTCGAAATTGGCTCACCGTCGCCTCAAAATACCACGATCTCCGTGCCTACAATTTTCTTCAGTAAAACCAATCTTAGTGAACTTCCCTACTACCCTGCATGGCAAAAGGTTCTCAATCGGGCACTGGAGTCTGATACACTTCTCGGGTGGAATGCACCTGTAGGGTGTGGGTCCTGGTGCAATTACACGATTCAATACGCTGCACCTGCTCTGCGATGTACAGAGCTCAGTACGGATGAAGTCAACGCAATGCTTCCTAAATTTTACTTCCCCCCAACTGTATACAACGCTACGTATAACCTTACGGACACTGGCTGCGGTGCAAACATAACCATGTCGTGGCGGACGTACGAAGCCGATGGGAAAGTAACCGCTGCTGGAACCCGTTGCTCGGTTTATAACACCACTCAACAATCTGTCGTATCATTCGTCAATAACACTAGAATGATTTCCCCCAGCATCGTATCCTATGGCGACCTGACAAAGTTGTCTTCCTCAGATTTGTCAGATTGGAACCCACTGCTTCCAAACAATGCCCCCACCTATACAGCTGAACTTATCTCCCGTCTCAGCTACATAAACGTCGCAGCATGGCTCTATAGCCAGCTCTCAGGAAGCATTTCGTACTCATTTCCCAATTCGACGAAGAAGGGGGAGACGGACTGGCAACCTAGCACAAATTTAATGTCCAGCGACCTATTTTCAGTGGATGTAACTGCCGGAACGTTCATTCCGAACTACGAGAATGTCAGTAGCCCCCTGGAGCAAATCTTAGTCAATGCAACGGTCGCACTGATAACTTCAATGGGCCATACAACCATGGTCAATGCATCAGTGGCACAGGATCAACTGGTATGGGTTTACCATGGCCAAAGATTATGGATCATCTACGCAACTGCGTTGGCCTCAACGGCAACCTGTGGTGCCGTCGCATTGGCTTGCATGCTGAGGGATGGAGAGGAGAACGACTTAACTTTCTGGGATATTGTCCGGGCAACCAGGAGCTCGGATTTGGATGTTGTGGTAGAAGGAAATAAATGTGGTGATGGGAGAAAAGATATCATGCTACAGTACGCTGTACAAGGAAAGGATTTGGATACCAACACTTCAGGTGTCTTCGTGCTGGCCAGGTCTCGTCACAAGGGATCGAGTTGGATGGACATGGGATCGTAAAGAACCTGTAAATATTAAGACAATAAACCTAGATTGTCGAGCAGGCTGAAGATATACAAATGGGATGAACCCTGGTCAAAATGAACGAAATGCGATGTATGAACTTTCATACCATCGCTTTCTATCTTTATAGACAGCCTTAGAAGTTGAAAATTAGTTAAAAATTACGTACAGATCGCTTACCGCCCACGGTTCTTGGCCGAAGATACTCATAGCTTGGAGTTTTCTATGCAAGAGAAAGGAGTCAGTTGCAGGAATGAAGTCCAGAAGGTTGAAATGAAAAACGAAATAGAGTAAGCCGCAACTTGAAGGTCCCAATAGGGAACGAACCCTGACATGGCGACTCGTCGGTTGCGGCTGGTCACTCAAACGCCGAGGAAGAAAGGAAGAAGAGTGCGCCTCGTTCGGAAAAGACATAAAATACCGATATACTAGGCGGTGCTGATAAGTACAAGGATTTCCTCCGACGAGTTGAAGCGTTCAAAGTCAAAGTTAGTTCTATATCAGCGCAGTACGCAAACATCAGCAGAATACATCGGTGAGGCGTGAAACGCGTTTAGAAGGACGCATATGTATATCATTACCAAAGTTCGCTTAAGAATATCCGGAGTCTGCCCCCGCTTATACTTCAACGTGAGCCACCTGGCCAAATCTGAAGACTTGACGCAACGTACACCCATCAGAATTCGCATAAGTAATGAAAGGCTGCACTCACGTTGTGCTCACAGCCTTGAATGTCGGGGAGGCCTCGCCCTCCATTCGAAGGTACTCCTCTTTCGCCCTTTTCATCCATTGCAAAAAGTGAGTTACATCGCCTTGCTGAAGTAGCAGCGTCCCGCCATAGAAGAGTATCTGTGTGCGATAAATATCAAGACGCTCTTTCTCCACCATCTTCAAACAATCCTTCATCCTCTCGTACGACAGGCTTCCTCCGCGCAGAACTCCCGGGTGAGATTTCTTCCACCAACTGATCGATTTTCGCGCGTCGGTCGTCAGAGGCTTCGGCATTCTTCGTGTCGAGCCTGCATGCTGCACACGAACAGATGAAAGAATAGTCGTTCCTTAGATGAGCCTGTCGAGCAGCCCTAGGTGCCAGGACATATGTGTACGAGATTGTAACTTCCTCCCCTTGCGGTATATCCCTCGTGGCGCGAAACTCTCCAGTAAAGGACGAGAAATTGAAGAAGTAGTGGGAGTTAGGGGTACAGTCGTGGTTGGCGCGCGAGAGTAAAGGGAAAATACCAACGAATTGGTTATCCGGATCAGGGTCTGGTTCTTCAGTGATGTCGAGCATGAGGAAATTTGTTTGGAAGGATACCCGAAAGTGGATGATAGCCAGGTCTTCGAGTTCTTTAAGGAAAAGATAGCCTCACGCGAGGTATGGCTGAGGTCCTTCACAGCAGCGAGATGGAACACACCGTTCATGGTGTTCTGGTCACTGCACCGTGCGAGCGTCTTCCGCTGCGCATAGACTGGCCGCTCGGAAATGATGAGTTCTCCAGCGAGTATCGTTCGACGAGCGACCATGCCCATGCCTTTTCCTTCGACAGGCCGGAAAGCGACAGCATCTCTATTGTCAGAAGGGGTCGGTTCATCCCACACTCTCCAAGTCGATAACTCTTTAACTTTGGCGATATTGTCGATGTATACCATATCATGTTTGCCACGGGGCAGGTAAAGGAAGTAAGGTGCGCCGGGGATTCTGGCGTCGGAGAGAACAATACGTGGGGTTTTGGACAGGACCCGCGTTGTATCGCCGTCGGGTGGAGGCTCAGGAATGGATGAAGATGGGACGGGGTCGAAGGAACGGGTCTCTGTAGACTTTCGCGAGGACGAGAGGAGAAAGCCTTTTCTCATTGCTGTGAGACGGGTAGTAGGTAAAACCCGATAAGATGACGATCGATATACCCTCATAAATAGAAGGTTAAAACGCTCTCTACGAAGACTTGGGTCCCATAATGCATGCGTGTGATCACCATGAGTCTCGAACGACCCATTGATTGCAGAGAATACCGAGATTTACGGCAATCATTGACCCACGAATCTCCTCGATCTGAAAGACAGAAAATGAATTTCTTTTGCTGCGCCTAGACGAAGGAAGGCATATGGCCGACCTTGAAGCAAACTGCGTTCTTTTGCTAAACTTGTTAAACTGACAGGATTACAATTCCCTCGCTTGAAATTCCTATTTTCTCCAGAAAGAGACGTTTATCCTATCGCATCATGAACAGGAAATCAGGTAGAACTGAAGAAGCATTGATCGAGACCTTGAATCTATTTGAATTTTAGGATGATTTAGTGTCCACGAGTCTGATTACATTCCTAGAAGCGGTGATAAGGTCTTAGGAGAACTGCAATCTGCGTACGAAGACCTAGCAAAGAGTCAGCTGGAGTAGAAAGAGCCTATGTCCGTCAATCTTACTAAGGGTGTGACGAAAAAAGCGAGAGCCTGGAGCTCGAAGCGTTGATGGCATCATGAAAGGAGCGGATGTTCATCACGGATGACGAATAATTCTTGTGCACTCGGAGCATCATGGCGCCTATCTATTCCTGTCGCTGTGACGGTGGCTGAACCTCGAAATGCCGTACTATTGCCCTGGACTTGTTTCATGGACCAAGGCGACGAAATAAGAAGTGCACACCATTCCCAAAGCCTCAGGCGACCATATCTTGGACGTTCAACCTGATGCTTAAAAGCCCTTGAATGCTTAAAATCACCCCTGAACGTTCATCAAAAACGAATAAATTTGTAGGTGAACACCGATGAACGGTCAAACTAAAAGATTGGAGTCAAACAACAGTGCGCGCCGCTAAAGTATCAGAAAAGACCCACGTTTGATTGATCTCCGTCGACCCTAGATGTCGCGTGGATCAACTGAAAATCTTACCTATCAGTAAGCAAACCATCCAAGGAGTCAGGACGTCGTGATACAAAGAAACAGGGGATCTTGAATTGGTCTTGAACATATGGGACTCCGAAGGAGAGGGTATAAAACCGTCTTTGAAGAATAAGTAATGCAGGCATCCCTCAGGAGAAATATCGGGTACGGACGTAAGAGTAAGAAGAGCAAAAGATGAGGGTAAGAATCAAGTCGCCGTGCCGTCCGGCCCGGAATTCCATTTCGTCCGTCACACATACGTCAGAGAAATGTGCAAAAGTGACCCTGAGAGATCAGATTCATAGAAACCCTGGTCTTTCGCGCTACAACACTTTCACGTGGGAAATCACTGCCTCCCAAACTTATCCAATGGCGGACGTCCGTAGGTAGGCTATCATTCCGCAAATTAGTGACTGCCCCACTATCAAGTGTAGCATTGAATACCCACCAGCGGCACAGGCTTGTTATCAAGAATGACTTCTATCTTGCTCATGATATCTTCTGTAAGCTTAGGCAGGACCTCGAGCGCCTTCACGTTCTCCAACAGCTGCTCAGGGCGCGAAGCACCTAAAATCACCGTGGATGTATTGGGGTTCCGCGCCACCCAGGCAAGCGCCAGCACCGCTGGAGTCGTTTGCAATTCTACATGGACTAAGCATCAGTATCCTAAAAATATTACTGACTGGTGCTTACCCTCTTCAGCGAACTTGGTGAGTTCGCGGACTTTGCGGATTTTCTCTTTCCCCTCGGGTGTGCTGAGCCCCTTGACCATATAGTCCAATCCGTTCTCAGGGATAGATAGTCGTGTGCCTGGAGGAATACCATCGTTGTACTAAATGTTGATGGCTGGGATCAAAGAAAGAAGTCCTGTGGGAAAGAAGTGACGTACTTTCCCGGTTAATATCCCGCTTGCTAGCACGGAAAACGCGGTCGTTCCGAGACCGTGTTTCCTGTACAATGGCCTAAGTAGTTGTTGCTGGTTAGAAGAGATACTAAGAACTGGGAGACTTACATATATTCCTTCTCTGCTTGTTCGCGGTGGAACATACTACGAAACCAAGGAAGTCAAATTAGATATCTCGACCAATAGATGGCTTGGACGTACTTGTGCTGGCACTGCTCGGCAATGGGAGCGATAAGGTTCAAACGAGAGGCGACGTCTAAATTGAAGTGTGTGGGTAAAAAAAATCCCAGGAAAGTCTGATTCATACGATGTGCTTCTTCAATCTCACGAGCAGACCATTCTGATGTGGCCCAATAGAAAGCCTAGGGAAACATGAGAATACCAGTGAAATCTGAAGCAACGTTAAATACGTACCCAGCCTTTCTCGATGACAAAATTGAAGGCTCTGACGATCTCCTCCATTGGTACTGGTTTTATAATAAGAAACATTTGCGAGCATGAGTCCTCTGCTTACCATTAACATCACATCGGTGAGCAAAGATCACATCTACATAATCCATCTGAAGGCGAGCGAGGGACTCCTGGGTACCTTCGATGATGCTAAGACCAAGAAATAGGCCAATGTTCAACTGAAAACGATATTGAAGACTCACTGCTTGCGTGACAACCCACCATCGTTTGGCCCAGTCCGTAGACCCCAGAAGAGTTTTGTGGTGATCACCAAGTCAGATCGCCGGATACCGAGTTCTTTAGCGACGCACCCGCTATACGGAATCAATAACTACTACCACCGCTACTAGGAGGAAGAACATTAGTACATCTCCACCTCTGACTGTCCCTTGGCATATCCCTCGGCAGTATCGATCATGTTGATCCCGTTATCGAAGGCTATTTTGATAATATCCTTGTAAGCCCCGTCAAATTCAAACTTCCACGAATGAAGAAAATGCACACCTTGACGGGGTCGCCTTTGACGGTACCTCCCAGAGTAAGCCCTACAATATCGATAAAGTGAGCAGACATCCAAGCTGCATAATCGCACAAGTACATCCTCCGAGCGAGAACAGCGGGACACGCAGGCCACTCGAACCGAGCCTACGAAACGGCATGTTCTTGGGGTTGAATTCTATCGGGGCTTCAGACATGGTCGACGAATGTCAATGTAACAAGTACCGGTCAATAGCGTTGTCTTTATAGATTGGCTCGGAGCTCGGACCGAGACAGAGGTCTAAATGGCGAAACTTCGGTTCTGATGGTGAGAGTAGCATGCGTGCACGATACATGCAAGTCCGGTGCTTATTCCGGTGAGGCGGTGCGTGTAGTCCTTCATGATCTAGAGAGACTCGAGCGTTGGAGCGAATGCTCATCTTTGGAAAGGGTGCTACCTGGCAATGTTCGGAACTTCATGTTAAGCGCAGAACGAGAGACAGAAAACCATTTCTGTGTACTTAGAATTCTCATAGTATTTTAAGGACAGTACCGCGGATTTACTCTCACCTTATTGTATTCTGGAATCATAGCTGCCGGACTTAGCAGAGTCAGATATGTAGCTGGCCTACACAAGGCCAACGGCTCTTTTCATCTAGTTCGTTATCGACCACAGGATCCGTGGACTAGTTAACGTACCAGGTGTATGGGGACCATTCCTATGCGATTTGATGGCTTGTTCAACGAGTTCTCGACTTGGTGGCCGGTGAAGAGGCCAATCTCAACGACATCACGAGAGCCCAATGCATCGGTGACAATGACACTGATCCATCAGGCCTCTTGTGTTCGGGAATCCGAACCATGCTCGATAGCGTAGGAAAAAAATGGTCATCGGATCCGGAGAGAGGAACGGAGCTGAAATTGAAATTAATTAATTAAATTATTTGAAACATCACAGGTTCGGTCCGATATCGCCTTCGTCGCGATCGCCGATCATCCTGTCCGTTTCTGGCCATCGCCACTTGAATGTGAACCACGCCCCATAGCCTCGACTTTCCTAACCATGCCTCCATCTCCTACCTGGTCTGCGAACATTTCCCGTCTCTTGAGCTCAAAATCGCCTAGTCATACAAGCCCTGGCCGGACCCACTATCCTGCAGGCGAGATCTGGAAACGTGTTGTTGTCGAGTCGGTTTTTCAAGATCTGCTGCACTCGCCTGGGATGAAGGGGAGGAGGAGATTCCTCAGAATGGACGAACATGGTTTGGGCGGTGTTATATTATACGAAATCCCTCACGATTGGACCGTTGACAGCGTCCTGGGCATGGGCGCTGTTGAAGACCTTTTTGACGGAATTGGGGTACGGGTGTCGTTCGTTCCGCTATATGCTTGCACGTCCTTTGTTGTGAGTTTTTCTGGTATTAAATTCGCTTATAATTCTAATTCCTTGTATTACTACTAGACTGGGCAAATTATGAACGCCCGTTTCCATAACGTCGCTATGGTCCCCGTTCCCTCTCATTCTGGATTTTCCGTTGACTCAGTATCATTCGATTTGTTCGATTCTGTGCCCAATCAGGATGAACCAGTTCGGACCCTCGAGTATACGGATGATACTTCTCTTCGTGTAAACGACGTCTTTGATGACGAATACAACGACGACCTGGCAGACGCGTCCCTTGTCACAGATTCAGAGGACGGCGATACATCGTTCCGCTCGATTGGTCCTCTCACACCCACGAAATCCTTGCCTCCCCCGTTGTTTATTTTAGAACACGAAGAACCAAGCTTCTCCCTGAGTCCATTGCTCGACTCCTTGGGCTCAATCCCATTCTCCTTGCAGGATATCAGCGAGGCGAAGAATGACGGTGGACACGGGCTAAAGAGCGGCCTATGTGCTTAGTTCTATTTGGGTTTTTCTACATGTAGCCTACTCCCGCATCCTACGATTTACGTGTTTCCCAAATTGAATGTACATACAATATCTACGCAATTTCATTTTACACGTTTCATTTGGCTTTGTATCTAGCTAGTTCGATCCCTTGAGACGAGGCCTGGCCAGTACGAAGACACCCGAAGTATTCGCCTCCACATCCCTTCCTTGGACAGTATACTGTAGCATGGTATCCTTTCTCACATCTCCACCTTTCTCTCCCCCTACTACAGCGTCCAACTCCGAGTTCCTCGTCGCCCGGACAATGTCCCAGAAAGCCAAGTCACGATCCTCTCCATTCTTCAATATGCAAACCAAGCCCACAGCACCACATACCGCTGTTACTGCCAACGCAGTCGCGTATGTGATTCATAGTCTTTGGACATGATAAACCCATACCAGCTGATCCTGTACCACCGATGCATCAACCATGGTTGTTTGGCCCCAATGAGTTATCAATGCGACGGTGACATTTACTAGGATCTGCTCCAATGCGCTGCTGACATTTTCGCTTTTCGGAGTAAACGTTACGGCTGTTTCGTTCAGGCTAAATAGATTATTGGCGGCCACATTGAACCCATGCTGGGTGCTAGTCAACCAAGCGAAATCAGGTTCCCCCTCGAATACTAGTAGTTTTTGGCACGTAAGGGATCCGAGGAGCTGGTCAAGGAGCCATCTCCCAACCACTACATAGGTGAATGCAGTGTTTCCATTGCTGCTTTTCTGAGGATTTTGACAGGTAGTTGAATCTGTGATCGGGTTGTTATAGGATGTGATACTGGGGACAATTATTACGGTATCATTTACGAATGATACGATAGATTGCTGGGTGGTTTTATAGAGCGAGCAACGAGTCCCACCAATCGTTGATTTCCCATTGGGCTCATATGTATGCCATGCGATGGATATGGGTTCAACATACCCCTGAGGGCTCGTAGCATTATACACAATAGTACTGTCACCAGCAGACAGGTTGCCAGCTAGCATTGTGTTGGTTTAATTAATAGCGAGTTCTGTACACCGCAGAGCAGGTGCAGAGTATCGGATCATGTAGTTGCATGCGGTCCTACACCCCGCAGGCGGATTCCAACCTATCAGTGTCTCGGACTGCAATGCACGGCTTAGGACCGTCTCCGAGTCTGCAGAAAGTACAAAACTGCAAGAAAAGTCATCCATGGGTCTATCGAAGAGAACTGTGGGCACAGAGATAGTAGTGTTTTGAGGTGACGTTGAGCCAACTTCGAGAGAGTTGGGAGCAAGTATGGATACAAGCGCAAATGCTTGGAAAATTGTTGCAATGATGACAACAGGAATGATATCCCAGAGTCTTCTGGATGAAACAAGGCGCAGAATTCGAAGAGGGTTGGATAAACCAAATAAATGATTCAGTTGAAGGATAGTGAATGGTCGGCGGCGTAGCAGCCACCAGATCTTATGAGTCCGTGAGTAGAAGGTTTCTGGGTCTGAATAGGAGATACTCACAAGTTGCGTAAGTGATACCGAAACTGACCCCATGCAAAGCCACTGAACCAGTGTACTCAGTGCATTGGAAGAGTTCTTTATCCAGAATTGGGCTGACACGGTACGTCCTCGGAGGATAGATAGGAAAACATGGTGCAGCAGAGCGGTAAGTGCAGCACTGAACAGTAGTCCAGCTACCGCTGCTGGTGTGCCCCCTAGTTGTATCTGTGGAGCGGTGGATAGCGACTCGACCAAGGTGGCAGACGAGGATGAATGTCCTGTTTCCGACCAAGTTGCGGCAGAGGGAAATGCTGGATCATCGTTGGACCCGGAAGGTGGGGGTAAGTCATCACGCTCTTCTCTGTGATGGTCCATGGTATTATGCTGCTGTGAATATTGTGTCGAATGATATGGCGATAGATTAAGACCGCGTCGTTAGTATGACGATCGCAAAAAATAAGGATTTTTGCATACTTCGCATCCTGGATAATCATGCTTATCCACGGCTATCCATGGATTGTTCATTGTAGTAGAGCAAGCGAAGGCAGAGCGCTGGCATGCACCAATGGTGGTCGGAGAAAATCACATTTATTTGACATTGTTGAGGTTCGATGGCACGGCAGCGGGATTGACCACGTCACGTTCGGGCCGCACAGCCAAACCAACACTGAACGTTGTCCAACTGCTGTGTGTAAATGATCTCTAGTATCTCAGGTTATCTATAGTCATCAAAAGATGGTTCCGTGGCTCATGATTTGAAATTTCTCTCCTATGCACGCCAGAGCTTTGCCTTATTCGAAAATTGTGACATCCTGGAGTCAAAGACATATTATATATGCAAGGCTCTTATCATTCTGTATCTACAATCCATTTAGCTCCATCCTTCATGATGTGGCTTGGCCAGTACGAACACACCTGAAGCATTCCTATCCGTGCCCATTTCTTTAACCGGCTCGTACTGTAGCATCGTATCTTTACCCACATCCCCAAGTTTTTCCCCTTCGACCACCGTATCCAACTCCGAGCTCCTGGTTGCCCGCACGATATCCCAAAATGTCAAGTCGCTCTCCCCTCCATTTTTCAGCATGCACACCAATGTGATAGCACCACTCGTTGCTGTTAAAGCCAATGCAGTGGCATAGATAATCCATAATCTCTGACCATGGTAAACCCATATGAGCTTATCTTGTACTACAGATGCATTGACCAAGGTTATGTGGCCCATCGAAGTTATCATTGCAACCGTGGTATTCACAAGGATCTGTTCCAGAGCACCAAGGACATTCTCGCTGTTTGGGGTGAATGTTCCAGCAGTTTCATTAAGCGAGAACAGTAAATTGTTTGAGGATAGGTTGGCATCCTCCTCAGAAAATTGAGCCAGCAATACTTTGGGTGAGTATTGGATGCTTCCTTCAAGTGAACCATAAAGCCATGAAACAATGGCCACATATGTGAGCAAGGGTGAAAAGTCAAAGGCAAGCATGCTGTTGCTTCCGATTGGCAAATGGGTATAGGTGAATAGATCGGAGGAGAACTTTATAAGGTTGTCATAGGAGATAATAGTGGGGGAAATAACTCTGGTATTGTTTGCAAACGATATGACAGATTGCTGAGTGGTGTTGTAAAGAGAGCAATGTGTGCCAGCAGTTGTGGATGTATCATCAGCTTCATATGTATGCCATGCCATAGACATATTTGCACCTGTGGTAGGGTCGGAAAGGCTTCCTGTAGAATTGTAGATAGTCAAAGGTGACTGATAGTCAGGTAGGAGTGTGTCAACCTCATCCGGACTGAGCTCTGTACATCGCAATGCAGGCACAGTGTACCGGATCGTGTAACTGCATTCTATCCCACATCCTACAGGTGTATTCCAGCCATCAAGTGTTTCTGACTGCAGCGCACAGTCCAAAACCCTTCTTGTTCCAGCAGAAAGGATCGGATTCCATTGCAGTTGAGAAAAATTGGATTTACTGAAGAATATTGTGGGTACAGAGATAGTTGTATTTCTGGGGGAAGCAGAGCCAACTTCAAGGGAGTTGGGAGCAAAAGTGGATATGAGTGCAAATGCTTGCAAAATCACTGCCATTGTAATGACAGGAACAATGCTCCGGAATGTTTTTGATGATGTGAGGTGTAGAATTTGCAAAGGACTAGGTAGACCAAATAAATGGTTTAATTGAAGGATGGTAAATGGTCGACGTTGTATGATCCACCAGATCTGTCTATTTTGTTAATAATGGTTTCATGTTGTTTATAAAACACCACTCACAAGCTGGGGAAGTGATACAGAAACAGACCCTGCACAAAACCACTGAACCAATGTACTCAGAGCATTGGAAGAGTTCTTGATCCAGAATTGGCCTGAGATGGCTTGCCCTCACAGGATAATTAGGTACCCATGGTGCAGCACAGCAACAAATGTAGCACCAAACAGTAGTCCCATTATCAATACTGTTGCACCTGTTAGTTGTATCCAGTAACCCTTGTTCCACGACTCAGGTGGTACAGTTGATGAGGGTGAAATATTCATTTCTGAGTTGTCTCCAGTGTGAAATGATAGACCCTCTTTGTATTGCAAAGGGGTGAGCAGGTCGGTACCATGTTCCATTGTACAGTTCATGTGACACCTGAAGCTTGAATCGAACAGCATTAGGGCAAAGGACGAGGTTTCGAAACTCAACGCACGAAAATATATAGGGATCACCATGAGTGCTTATTGTCATGGCAATGTAAGAGAAGACTCGGAGTACCTGTGGTGCCATCAACGATACAGGTATCAGGGATTCTTCCTGACACACCTCCCCATTGATGCTGAATTACCTGGAAAAGAATAGAGATGTTGGGAGCATTGGCACCGTCTGGTTCCTCCTTCGGATCACGTACAGCATTCCAGTAGACTTCCTCTTGTTTGTAGCTAGCACTGCGACTATCACTAGCCCTTCACCATTATCTCTCTTCGACCTAGCGATATGGTTCCAACATCGAGCAGTGAGATGGATGGATGGAAGATACAACGCTCTCACAGTGCCCTGATCATGCGGTATCCCAGCGTACAAGGCAATGCTGCCACCTGCAATGTTACGTATACTAGTACCGAATTTTTGATTTAAGGGGAAAGACTAACCTCTGTTGAACGTGTTTAGCCATCAGGCCTGATATAAATAGAAAGCCGCATCAAGAAATCAAGATAGGACTCGGCTTGGTATGTCGAGATCCAATAGATCTTCAAAGATGAATTGAATGTGCATGAAAATCTCGTCTTTCTTGATGTTCAAAGTCATGTCAGAGCCTTACACAGGATCCACCACAAAGATATAGAGCACATGGTTAGCGAGCAGTGCCATCATTGTAGTGGCTGTCGAAGGAGAACACTACACCAACATGACTGCGACAATGTTAGTTCACACATGGATGACAGCATGTGGTGCAGATATATACACTTTACAAGGCCTTGTATGAGTACCCACGATAAGTATGTACCGTGTCACTCAGAGTCTTATATGAACTTTTGAATACTTAAACGGCTCAGACATATGCCATCGCCATCGCATCATCTGTTGATCCGATTTGATGCTGAGGGGTTGGGAAGCTGATCTCGAAGCTGATCTCCTATGTGGTCAACCTCGAGTTAACATCGAGTGCTCTATAAATGAGCCAGCTCCGTCAAATAGTAAGGTTAAGATGAATATCTGGTGGACAGTCACTGCAGAGGCTGGTGCATTTTTACTAGCCTAAAACGGAACCTTAAACGGTTTCAATTTCAGCTCGAGTTTTCAAACCCTTGTTTTGGTCGCTGTAAAACGAAAAGATACCTCAAGTCCTTTGTTCTATAGGGAGACAAATTTTTCACATCGTTTAACAAAGGGCGTTTTCAGGACTGAGAAAGGCATTCCTAAATCAAAACCATTTAAGGTTTCGTTTATTACCAGGTAAAATGTGCTGGCCTCGGCTGTGAGTCACATTGACAATGTGAATGGCAGGGTTCAACTTCTTGCAGGTTAATGGACTGGTTAGGCAGACCGTCGGATGCGATTCCCGAGTCCCGGTCCTCGGTCCGAACTTGAACTGCCGCCACTCAGTGATGTCACCTCCTTCAAACATTACCTGAACCATGGCACGAACACCGCGGCTGTGTTAATCATGCTAACCCGCCTTCTCCCGGTTACAACCACTCCCTACCTTCAGCTTGATCATTAACTTCGCTTCATGTGTCAAATATGTTCAGTTTTACTGCATCCAGATAGCACTACCGATTCATAAAGCACTTGAACATCGTCAAAATCAATAAGTATGACCCGGAAGTCGGAAAGCCTTCCGATCAAAACATGATGTATGAAGGATGAGAGAAGACAAAAGATAACAAGAGATCGTCAACGGGAAGAACAAGGGGTCCGTGTTCACCCTGTTGATCCATTGAATTTACGATGGCGGAACCATGTGCGCCATTCTCTCACATCCGTCCACCAAAGGTCATTCCTTATGACTTGATTGGATTCTGATGAATATGGGATAAAACCATATTGTGGGACGAATTGGTCTGACTCTTTCCGTCGGTCGTGTCACCTCACATCCCAAGGCAACATCCCGCATGCTCCATCTTAGTCTCCACCAATCCGCGTTTCTCCACAGTACAGAGAACGTGTCTTGCTGCCCTCCTTCGTACACTGAGAACATATACGTAAATTCACCCACTCCCGCTTCTGACATGTCCCGCACATCTCGAGGTAGCGAAAGGAGATCATAGGTCATATCCAGTAGAAAGACGTTGACAGGTTTACGGCGGAGCTCGATACGTAAGCGCAGTCTGGTAGATAGTGGAGAAGTCAACGATATACGTCCAGGGCTGGGTGGGAATCGAGGACATGGGCTCCTCTCGAACCTGACATCGCAGAGGGGAACCTTCTTTGTGAAATATTGCGCGAGTGAAGGAAAGACGGAGAGGTTGAAGATGTATACATCACTGCGGGTGTACGGATGTTTATCTATACGCGGTATTCCAACGATTCTGTCTCTCTTGGTGTCGAAGGTCGCGTCGGAGCGGACAGCATCTGCTGCGAGGACGAGGTCATAGCGCATGTTGTAATGAACGGCACCGTTATCGTGGTCATTCTCAGAGAACACTATACCGGAATAACTGCAGTAAAATTAGTTTACAGATGACAAGATGTGGCGGGGATACATACACTGGACACGGTCCTTTGCGAGTGCCAATGCTTATGCTCGGCGTTATTAAGACCCAACTTTTGGATATCTGACGCAGTCACATATAGCTCCAATGAAGTGTCGGATGATCATCTTCAGTGTATCCATGAGATCGGCAACACTCCTTCATCAAATTCACCGCCGTACGCTTCCGCGGTTCATGATGACTCTCTACGTATGTTTGCTTGGATGGCAAATACTCATCGACGTTCCACTGTATTCATATAAGTATGCAAAACGAACGTCCAACCGACCTCTAGCTCATCTGCGATTCGCATGATGTTGGGATTTCAAGTTGATATTGACGCCGATGCATGATGAAGCTCGATCTTTTATGATCAGCACAACACTGCTGAGAGGGATGATACTGAAGTTTTGATTTCGCTGTGAGACTCCAATCCCATCCTGATTCTGATACCGCAGACCATCATATTCCTGCTTACGAGCTTGGGCTTGATCCTTGAGTTCGCTTCTCTGCTTAAGCTTGCTTCATATTCTTCACCATGTGGCGAACTTCGCCGAAGCCACCTCAGGATTTGAGAAGAAAGGGTTATAAACCGCGAACGATGTACCTGGCAGTCATTTTAGGTTTGATGATCAACACCGTACAGGGCGATCAGCAGCCCCTTGTTGATCCAGTCGATGGTCTCCTGCTGCTTCTTACTTCTTCCGTCATATTGTTCTCATGGATCCTCGGTCATCTTGAACACCGCTACTTTTTCGAGGTGAGGGGCCTTCTCCCAATTCCAAACCATATTTATATCCGTGACAGATACATAGCTTGAGGGGTAAATATTCTGACATCCTGATTGTTTCATCCTACTAGTAGTAGGGATCCGTTCTTTCTTTCTCTCAGTGAAACGCTGATCAGGTCTTGACGAGTATCGGATAAAAACGTGCCTTCTTAGTCTATGAACCTTACTTCGGCTTTCCCTCGGGAGTCCACACCATTGGATTCGCTTCTCATCTATTTCATTCCAGGATAATCGCCCTTCACTGTGGCTTCAGCGATGCAGATTCCCGACCTTCCTGACGATGAGGTTGCCCTCATATTCAAAATCAACGATACCACTTTCAACCGATGTGTAATCATCGGAATGATGCATGGTGAGTAGACATTGAAGTTCAAGGTCCATCTGTCGCTCACTAAACATGCTATAGGTATATACACATGTATTTTCCTGCAGACCGTGTGGATAGTCTGTGGTTAGTCTACATCAGTGCGTAAAGCATGTTTAACGTGAACTGATATCATTTTTCAGTTTCACGCCGGCAGAGCAATGAGAATAGGATCGGAAGGAAAATCATGTTGGCCGTCATTGTCGCCTTATACTTTCTGGGAACTGTCGCGACCGCAGTAAACTGGGCTTTTACACGCTACAGTTTCATTACGCACGGGGAAAACTTTTGGACTATTTATACCGCATTCTATAACGTATCGGCGGTAAAGCAAAAACAATCACCTTTCTTCATGGTTGA
Source organism: Armillaria mellea (assembly GCA_030407055.1). Taxonomy (NCBI): domain Eukaryota; kingdom Fungi; phylum Basidiomycota; class Agaricomycetes; order Agaricales; family Physalacriaceae; genus Armillaria; species Armillaria mellea. The sequence continues at coordinate 277,908 of JAUDZF010000020.1, forward strand.
GAGTGTAGTCAGTGGTATCACTGGTGGTCTTCAAAGTGTCTTAGCCGATACCGCTATGGTGTGTATCTCGTAGCATGCATTGGCGTTACGACCTGATCAATCGTTCAGATATGGCGTTGTTGGACGGTCTGGGGTTCCCGCTGGTTCGTCGTCGTTATTCCAATTATTTCTATGATTGCTGGAATCAGTAAGACTCGTTCAACTTCTCTTTCGTAAACCCGTTCAGAATTTTCTATAGTCGCTAAGGTGTTCCAGCAATATATTCAAATAAGATCACTATTAAACGCCAATGACCCAGCGGCCTTTAAACCGACTTCTGTTGATTGGACTATGGTTTATCTTTCGCTAAGCTTAGCAGTGACCTTGCTGTGCACAATTCTCATCGTATTTCGCATTGTCACTGTCGGCAGGGCAAATCGCAATGGAGCTCTTGGCGCTTACCGCTCAGTGATAGAGATCATTGTTGAATCGGCGGTTCTCCTCTCTATTATCTTGATCATTTACATGGTTACCTATGCACGAGGGGCATACGCAGAGATTTATATAGATGTAATCGCGGGGAGCATCAGAGTGAGGCTCAGACTGTTTTATATGATCTCGTTCTGATTACTATTCAGGGAATCGCCCCGACTCTTATCGTTGGCCGTGTCGCTTCTGGACATGCACGTCCTGATGATGCTTGGAAGGGAAGTGTACTCTCTTCCCTCCATTTTGGAACTTGCAACCGTGCGCCAACACAAGCTAGCACCCAGTACAGCAACGAGCGAGACGAGATGTCTAGTATACATGATGGCAACGCAAGTGCAAACGAACCACTGGAAGAATCGAAGCCTGCAACGGAAAGAGTATAATCTAGGAGAAAGACTTTCTATCCATAGAAATAAAAGATAGGATGCTACACTTCGGCTACACGTGAAACATCCAACGTCCACTTCCATTCACATATCATAGTCTTTAAAAGAATGTCCTGGAAATTCCTATCAGATACATAGTTCGCTCCACTGAATATTAATCAGCCACCATCCTTTAAAAGCCCTTACCGGAGGCTCAGGATTCTCCTTCGGGCCATCTTAGTCTTTGACGAGAACATATAGTTATTGCGCGAAGGTGAGGGGGTATTGAAGGCTTACACAGAGAAGAAGGCCCCCGTATACCAGTGACCTTGAGAAGGAAGATTTCATATCAAATTCGGGTTGGTGGTTACTCATATTTTCGATAAAATTTCGCCCCAGATGATTTAGTCTGGGGCAGGCATCTTACATTCAACATAACGAGATATGATATCCTCGTTGACGTCGCACGCAAATAATTGGATACAAAAGGGTATTCGAGATCAAAGACAGAAGTCATAAGCTTGGCTGCAGCACGAGTACATGAAACCCTGCAATGTCTCCTGGTATCTGTCATCCCGATCACTCTCCGCTCGAAATACAGTGAAGGTTGACATCTGGATGACATATACCAGACCATCAGAGACATTCCAATTGCGTAGAGACTAATATACATACATATCAAGCGGCCAACGATACGACCTTATGGTGCATTGCCATGGAATTTTTAGGTGGGTCCATCAAGTGTTGTCGTAACTGCACCGATGAAATCACGGCGATGTGTCAAAGGCGCATTCGACTAGAAATACTTGAGAGAAGTTAAAATTAGTCAGTAAGATGAAAGCCCTACCGACATTCAAACATAGGTTGTACAGATATTGCATGAAGCCTAGGTTTTGGAGGAGCGATTAGATACCCTACAGCATCAGTATTGGGTGAAATCCAATGTGTATACAAAGGCGTTCACTAGCTGGAGGGCGACCGTAGGCATGCATATGTCAACTGGCTCGCCATCGCCGAGCTTCGTAGAAAATCGGCAGGATACTGCCCCACAGCCATTCACCACAGAAGTATCCTGAGGTGAAAGTCAGCGGGCCTTTTCAATCACCAATGATGTCCATACGGTGTCCAAGGATCTCAAAAATATTATTGTAGATGCCTGGAAATCGCTTTCAGTATTGAAAGAACAAAATTCGATGTGAGTGACACTGGCCCTAAAACAGTGCCCGCCATCAGTATGAGGGACTTAAAAATAGGCATTGCTGCATACCTAATGATGCATACATCTATCCCCCGCCATCCTAGGAGTGTTTATCTTGGTAGAGCGACTATCCGCCATGATTGGTGGTCGGGAAGAAAATCGTGTTTGCTTGGCATTGTTGATAACACGGCAACGGGATTTGCCACACACTTTCCGGACCTAACACACCGCCAGATCGCTTTAGATTGCTGCTTTGAACCTCAGTACTATACATATCATGCTTTTTCTAACCTCTGTTCTGCGAAGTGTGTCTGGTAAGCGATCTGCATCGTAGCTTGTCTATCGTAGCTACGATTTTTGAGGAAGGATCCCTAGCTCATAACTTGTGTTTTATTCAGGTGGCATGCTAGACATTCCAACCGATCGTAATAGGTAAATGTGCCATCACGTTTAGCTGAATTCGATCTCCCGGCCAGAACCTGGGTAGACATGTTGGCTTTTGGGGGCCGTCACTGTAGGTCAAAGGTGCGCTTCCCTGGACCCTCCGCCCCATTCTTGACCCCAAATTTCATCAGACTTTGTGATCGGCAGGTTGCAAAACACCGATGCTGAGAAGGGCGATGCTAAAAGTTTGGATTGGATGGGAACTTCCACTCCCATTCTGATTCTGATATACCCCGGGCTATCCTAAGACGTAATCCCGTATGTTGCCTTCGTCCTCTCAAAACCTGAGCTTTATCATCAGGCTCCTTTCGCTTTTTTTTTTTTTTTACCATGCAGTGAACTTTTCTGATACCAGGTTACCATACAAGGGAGTGTTGTAGACCGTGAATGGAGTACCTGGCAATGTTATCGTAATTTGATGATCAGGGCCGGACCTGCGGGCGATGAGTTCGGAGCACTGAACAGCCCCTTGCCTCCTGTTGATGATCTCCCGCTGCTTCTTCTACAATCTTCTTGTCACGCGTATTCAATTATTGTGATATAGACTGGCTCTTCGGAGCTGAGAATTGTTCTCCCAACACCCGTTCATCTTATCCTAACAGCCTGGTGGTTTCAGTTTCACTCTTGAAACTCTGTTCGGGTTGAACGGGTTCTGACGAGTATTGAATAAAGCCCAATCTCAGGAGTCCGTGAACTCCACTTCAGGCTTCCCTCAAAAGGTCAGATCATTCAATTCGCTTCTCACCAGTTTTATTCCAGGATAATTGTTCTTGACTATGGCTTCAGCGACGCAGGTTCCTGACCTGCCCGATGATGAGGTCACCCTCATATTCAAAATCAACGATCTCATTTTCAACCGGTGCGTTCTTCTCGGACTGATGCACGGTGAGCAGAGATTGTCCAATTTTCGTCCGTCGCCCACTCAACATGCTATAGGTTTATATACATGTATTTTCCTGCAGACAGTGTGGATTGTCTGTGGTTAGTAACCATCAGTGTATCCATCGCATATTTACTGATATTATCGCCCAGTTTCGCACCGGGAGAAATACCAGACTAGGATTGGAAGGAAACTCATGTTAGCCATCGTCATCGCCTTGTACATACTGGGGACGATCTCGACCGCTGTGAACTGGGCATTTACACGCTACAGTTTCATCAAACACGGCCAAAATTTTTGGACCATTTATTCGGCGTTCTATAATGTATCGATGGCAAAGCAAAAACCATCAACTTTCCTCATGGTTGAGAATGTGGCCCCTGCAATTACTGGTGGCATTCAAGGCATCTTAGTCGATACTGCCATGGTATGCATCTTACAGCCTGCATCGACTCTAATGACCTGACCGATTGTTTAGATATGGCGTTGCTGGACTGTCTGGGGTTACTGTTGGTCCGTTGTCGTGGTCCCAATTATTTGTATGGTTGCAGGAGCCGGTAGGACTTATCTTCTCTTTCGGAACCCCGTTCATGATTTCCTGTAGTCGCCAAGGTGTTACAGGAATACGGTCAAATAGGATCGCTATTAAACGCCAATAACCCAGAAAACTTTCATCCAACTTCTGTCAACTGGGTTATGGTTTACCTTTCCCTGAGCCTGGCAGTGACCTTGCTGTGCACAATTCTCATTGTGTTTCGTATTGTCACTGTCGGCAGGGCAAATCAAAATGCAGCTTTTGGTGGTTACCGCTCAATGATAGAGATCATCGTTGAATCGTCGGCTCTCCTCTCTGTTATCTCCATAATTTACATGATTACCTATGCACGAGGGGCATACGCAGAGATTTATATAGATGTAATCGCGGCGAACATCAGAGTGAGGCCCGGACTTCTTAATCTGACATCATTCTGATTACTATTCAGGGAATCGCCCCGACCCTTCTTGTTGGCCGTGTCGCTTCTGGACATGCACGTCCTGATGATGCTTGGAAGGGAAGTGTACTCTCTTCCCTCCATTTTGGAACCCGCAACCACGCGCAAACACAAGCCAGCACGCAGTATAGTGATCAGCACAGCACGACGTATGGTCTTGAAGATGACATTCCGGAAGGCTCAGTGGAGGAATCCAAGCCTGAGACGCAAGGAGTATGAATTTTGGGTGCAAGCTTTGCCAAAACCTAATTATTATAGAAACAAAAGATACAATGCTACACTTATGTTACATGTAGTACGTCCAACGTTCATTTCCTTCACACGTCGTGTAATTTATAAAATTATATTTTGGAATTTCCTATTGAACATACAGTCACGTCATGATAGAATATACTGGATTTTAATTTTGATCAGGCGCGTATCCGAGCCAGTGTACAACTTAAGTTATAACAGTATGGGGACGACCTTCCGAGTCGCACTCAAAGCCAGTCGGTGTTTTGATCGGGTCGAGATAAGACTATCAGCACAATGCAGCCGAGGGTACACCAGTAGTACGAAGCAAGCGTCTTCGAGGCATGTTCTCAGTGCCGTCATACACGGAAAATCGTTTTATGTGCAAACGTCGCTAGTATGGGAAGTATAAATGTTCAGTACGCTAAAGACGCATCATTCTGGCTGCGTGGGATGTAAATTTGCATGGGGTAAAGCCTTGGTAGCGGGAAAGTCAGGATCCCAATAATGAGAGCCATAAGTAAATAAATCAAAGGATAGAAACCAAAGGCGATACATACTATAAGTTGAGAGCTGGCAACGAGTTGAGGCTTTTCGCTTTGATGCCAATTTGTCAAACTGTTCCTGATAAATAAGATATTTTTTGCGAGTGCTTCGTATTTACCTCAGTGAATGAAGGAGCTCTCAGCACGACTGTTTTGGGTTCGTTTTGAGGGACGATATAAACACTTATCATTCATCTCGGCTGGCATCGACGTATGAGCGGCCACCCGATATAGGTCACCCTCACATAGTTAAAGGCACTGACAGCTACGCCTCCTACAATAGTCTCGTGATTAGCATGTCCTTCCCACCGGACCAAGTCGCCTACAATGTTATAAACACCCACGGTCAATAGGAAAATCGAAAAGAGAGATACTTACGACATCGGCGGCGGTTAACTTGTGCCATGTTAATGGGCGCAGACTGGAAGCGGAATGAAGGTTGGATTGGATCGGAATAAATTCCGTGCGGATTCAGACGCCTCTACTAATATGTACCGATTATCAATGGCACTTTGAATTACCACCGTTCCCTGGGGGGAATGTTTTTACTTGTATGAGAAGCCATGGAAATTGACATACATCGTTCTAATTCCTCTTTGAAATATGGCTCATATACCCCGGTAACAAACCTCGATTAGAGACCTGAGTACGGAGTTCGTTGTGCGAGACCAACAAGAGCATCAAGGTACGATTCATGTCTGAATGCACCGCGCGAAGCTCTCTCATATTATTTTCAAGTGCTCCGAGGTAGCTGTCAGATGCTTTGTTGTTCGCACAAATCCTCAGGATATTCTTCGTCTAAAACACCCTATGGATGGTAGGATTTGTGGGATGGCTGTGTTGAAGTCCCTCTGAATGTGGTCAACCTTTCGCACGAACTCGTTGATCTCGTCACAAATGTTGGGGATCGTGAGATACTGCATAATTCTGCCCCTGCTAGCGTTATTTATTTCCATCTCCTCGACTTCAGCAATGACAGTTTCTAGGCATCTGTCAAGCAGTTAAAAGGGAAGGATATGAAGTGGTTGGAAATTTACTGTTGGAAATTCACACAGAGTTCCTCAATAGACGAAATGCCTTCGCTACCAACCCTCGAGTGTGTAAGCAGGACATCGTTCACTGCTGCCACGGTATTCTCAATGAGTTCGACAAGTTTTTGGATGTCCCTGTTATTCGCGGAGGCATTGTATAGAGATTACCTTCGACTCGAAATTAGACCAGTATATTCACATCGACGAGTTCGCGAATGGTTATAGCCAATGCTTCGATGCTTTTGATGTAAGGAAGCGGGGCTATATCTCCTGTAGCTTGCAAGCCCTTGAGGAGCACCAAGTATAGGACGAATTATTGCCTTTGCTTTTTTTGCCCATGGTCGGGTGGAAAGGGAAAGCTGCATATCTTTAGTCAGCCTTTCCGCAGTATTACAGCACAACTACGAACAGAAGGCAAGAGTTGTATACGTGTAAAGCGATAAGCCAGGTGAACTTGAAATTTGAAGACAAATGGAAGTTTGTATAGTCGGAGAATTTGTAGTAATACCGTACGCTACAGCGTACCGGACCATTCGAATCTTGTAATGTGATGGTAGGATTGGATGATGATGGTGGTGTTCCACGCCTGACCGGTCCGGACTCCGAACATAGAAATCAGCAAGGACCGTGGGAACTGAAAGCACTTCCTTTCCGTCCACCACTGGGACCTTGTGCCGGTACACCACACACACCACACCACCATGTCAACCAGTTCCCGTACCGCTGTCGCTGCTGAAGATCAAGGAAATCCGTTTTGATGCGTTGGTTCCGCATATTTGATGCGATATTCCTTGTAGGCTTGCTTTGGAAGGGTGACGTGGTAGGAGGGCGTTGTCTCCACGCGTTGTCGCTTTGCTGACGCTCTTTTTGAATATTTAGTGTTGTGGTCTCTGGACAAAACATGTATGGGTTGTCGACCTCGGTATACCCTCTGCCAGTACAAGCTCTCGTCGGTCGCGAGGACTTCGAAGGTTGCGGCTATGCTAGTGACGGAGAAAGTGGTTATATGGGCACAAAAGAGACCGAAATCTATCAAGAAGGAAAACTGTCCACGCGTCCTGGAAGTATCCTCATGTGGCGCCGGGGTTATCGAGGTATTTGTCATTCTCGCCAGTCGTCATCACATTCAGATTTCTTGTTCTAGTCGATGTAGACTGTCGTGCGTAGTCTTTTTTTCCGAGGGCAAGGGCATTGTATTTCGTGCAAAGACCAGAGAACGTTGACGAGGTATGTTGCCGACCATTTTTTTTATTGAAATGCTATTCACTCTATTCCGGTATTGGTAGGCAGTATAAGACGTGCGCTGGGATCTCTGATATGGATGAAGTACTGTGTCTCATTCAGCATCCTTCTCCCCGTATCCAGCTTCTGTCGCGAAGTAAACACAGAAATTATCCTCAAACGCTCAAGTGTACCCATCGTTCCCTGACAATATGGACCCCTCCGGCAACTCCCATGACCGTGCATCTCTGATGTTATGGCGTGGGGTCCGCGTTATCGGGTAAAGGCCTCAGCTGACCCACCACCGTACGTCTGGTTCTGCTCTACTTCAAATTTGATTTAGTATACAGCGACTCAGATGACCCCTTCCACAATGAAAACTCGCGGTTCGCGGTCCTAAGTGGGGCTCTATCGCCTGAATAGGGGTCTTCCCCTTACCTTGTTTTCAAATACACATTGCTCCCGCAGTATATAACTTGGCTGTTTATCTCTCATCTGCTCCATTAACGATGTCTTCCACGATCCCGCGATCCACCTCGACTGTCACCGTTCGTGCTATCAACGCCGGCAAGATTACCTTCCTGCCTGCCTCTCTGTTCTTTGAGCCCGTCTTACCGGGCTACGAAGGATTATCAGGACCAGTCTACACCTTCCTCATCGAACACCCGACGAAGGGAAAGATCATGTTTGATTTAGGGATGAGGAAGGACCAGGAGAAGTACGCGCCCGCGGTGCAGGGATTCTTCGACCTGTTCAGAGAGTTGGGCGGGTACGATATGGGCGCTGAGGAGGGTGAAACCGTCAGTGAGCAGTTGATGAAGGGAGGAGTAGAGTTGGGCAGCGTAAATGCTGTCATCTGGAGGTGAGATCTCTTCCCTGGTCCCATCTACGCCCTTACTGATGGAAATTTGGTGTGTAGTCATACCCATTTTGACCACATCGGCATCCCTTAGCTTCTCTTCCTCAGTTGTATCAGGGAAATTTGACAAATCTTTTTGTACAGGTGATGTATCAACATTCCCATCCTCTACGGAGCTAGTGGTTGGACCTGGAACGGACCTTCGAACATATCCTGAACATGAGGATGCGCACCTCATTGAAAGCGATACCGTGTTAGTTTATTTCTCTTGTGATTCTCGTGCCTATACCAAGTCTCACGATTGACAGTGGACGTAAGGTGACCGAACTCTCGCTCTCCAACGCGATACTGCACATCGCAGGCCTTCCCGCTCTGGATTACTTTGGTGATGGAAGCCTCTACGTCCTTGATACTCCCGATGTAGGTTCTATACTTCATTTTGCCCTCGGATCGTACTGATGGTTCTTCCTAGCATCATACAGGCCATATATCCAGCCTGGCACGCGTAACGCCTACAACGTTCGTCCTGCTCGGAGGTGATTGCTGCCACCACGTCGGGGACATCCGTCCTTCGCCACTTCACCATTCTCTATGCCCCTGCCCTACATCACTTCTTCAGAGCGCGACGCACTCCCTGTGCAAATCACACTTTCCAGAAATCGGGTCTGGGCCCTTACTGAAGATCCCTCCACCGCCTGCCCCCTCGGTGTACAAGGATTATGAGGCAACGATGCAGTCACTAGAGCGTTTAGCACGGCTCGATGCCGACCCGGATGTGTTGATGATCATTGCACATGACGGGACTGCGCCCGATGTGGTTGAGGAGTTCCCGCGGACAGTGAATGGGTGGAAGGAGAAGGGATGGAAGGAAAAGCTGATGTGGAGATTCTTGGAGAAAGATGGTGCGGGTTGGAGGTTCGGGTGAAGATTTAATTTGTCCTACAATCTGGCCGGTATGTCGTGGGCAAAGATTCACAAAACGACGACCCGTGTCAGAGCGTCCCTGACCGAATGCAGTCAAGGCCCACGACTTTGCTATTTACTACTGGAGTAGCGTCTGAAAAGCGTTTGTCATTCCTCGATGATCAAAGAAATATAATGTCTGTAACAGTCTCTGCTCTAGCATGCCATGCTGTTCATGTACCAATATCCGGGGTTAGAGTCTCCCCAAACCCACGTCTCAGGCCACTGCCCCTCGATAATAGTCGCGATTTGATCTGAAGTTAGACCCGTCGCGGTGAGAGCAGTGACGGCGGTGTAGGTTCCGTCGCCGTCGTTCGAGGTCACGGACGGACCATACGCGAGCTTTGTGCAAAATGTCAGCGGTACAGCTATGGTACTGGAGTGAGCTTACAGAGATACCGGTGACACTTGTTCCGTCGGGATAGGTCGATTGTCCGAAACGGTACAAGAATCCTGGTGCAGCAAGGGTTTCAACTGTTGTACCATGGTTAGCCGAGTCGGAGGACGAACCATAGGTCAACTGGTTAGCAGCTCCGGCAGCGTAGCTCGAGTCTTTGGGAGTGACGACGATGGTGCATTTAGGGCCGGCGTCGCGAGCAGCCAGTGGGGAAGAGGCGACGGCGGTTGCAGCCAGGAGTGCGGTAAATATGCGCAAGAACATCGTGCAGCTGATGATTGAGATCCTCGGCTTGGTGAATTTATACAAGTGGTACCAGCAGGGTCGTAATTCAACACGCGTGGGGCGCAATGCTAATTTCCCGCGGTTGCGGGAAATTCATATTCGGCTGCTCAGCTTGATCGTGGGGTCAAGTGAGACAGAAAGATGCTTCATTTCTCAAGAGCCTTGCATAGCATGACGATTTCGTTAGCATTTCGTGCGGACCCTACAAGACGGCGTACTTTCTTTTGGGCACCAAGTCGTTGGTCTACAATGTTGATGTGCACTCGCAGATGGTGCTCTTGGCTAGGGAGTGGGGGTACACGACCAGGAACACCCGCACCGCAGTTGTTTCTAGAGCACCAATCAATGTGGAGGATGTATTTCCCTGGCAGATAATCTAATCTGTTTCCATGGAAGATGAGTTTCATGAGGCGCGAGGCCGCGCTACATCGGAGATACCGGGGTGGACCATTTAAGCTTCAGAACAAGCGCGAGCGACTGGATGTTGATGGCAAAGCTGACAGGCAATGTAAATTTTACAGCGTAGCTCATTCCTGAGGTTCACAGCATTTCCCTGCTAGCTTTTTCCTGAAAGCTCAAGCGAGGGTGCCGGTTGTAACGAGCTGCCAAGTTATTATTGAAACTCTTCGTGAAGTCATCTACTTGCCGATGATGGATATGAGACGTATGTTCATAGGCCGCAGCAGGGTACATGACAATTTTAATGTTGTCTACGTGTTTCTTCGACGACTGAATGTATACCCTCGTACGCAGGGCATGAAGGAACCTCCCCTACCGAATTAATTGCTTGTGGTTTGAAGAGCGCACCAAAAATGCCAGAATTGATATATAAGTTTGTTCCGACCCTCACAGAATACTATTTACGTTAGAATCCCCGCTGCGATAATCGGCAGGCTTCGAAATTAATCTGAGGTTGCTATTACCCGCGGCGGTTATGTCTTAATTTGGCAGAGCAAAAGGGTGTTGATCTGAAGGTGATACACGAAGGTTAATAGTGGAAATATAGTTGCAGCGGAAGCGGAGCATTATAGAGCACGTAGAAATCAAACCAACAAAGAAAGATGCAACCAAAAAGATTGGCCCTCCGTGATCAAGGCGAACAAGATATTCTGCGCTCAGTCTTGACTCCAGATACACGTGCCCTTGCGTGTCCCATAAACACACGGCGTCTGGTACAGCGATTCACTAAGAGCACCGATAAGATCAACAACATACGTGGTGTTTTCTGTGACATAGCCGGACCCCAGAACACGCACAAGCGAGTCTGTAAAAACTCCAATGTACTCTGCATCTTTCCATAAGTCCACCTTCTTCTAACAGGCAAACTGGTAGTCCTCGCACGCCATCAGGATCACATGGGTGTCCATATCCGCACACCAGTTCCTCGATAGAATGGAGCGATAGCGGGGATAATCCTTCAGATTCTTCTCTCCGGTGAAGAGCACATCTTGAAGTGTCGCGTGTGTCGTTTGAGGAGAAGTACGTGTTCCCAGTCCAGGCAAATCTCGTTTGACGCCGCCACTGTGGCAACAGGCAAGAATGATGGTGATTCGGGAATGCTTGGATTCGGCGATTAGCGATAGGGTGATGTTGAACTCCCGGTCACTAATTTCAGGAATAGCTTCGTCGTTGATAATGGCGTCGCGATCGACGGGACACAGTGTCCCGATGTCTTCATGTACAGCAACGTCATCCGGGGACGAATAAGGAGAACCATATCCGGCAAAGTAGATGATGATGATGTCGCCATCTTTGATCTCGGCGTTGGTAGCGAGGCTGAGAAGGGTGTGGATGGCCTAGGAAGTGTCGTAGAATATCGATCAGGCAGATATACGGTCATGTGTGCCGCGACGCCGTGCTGCGGAGAAGACCGTTTCGGTATCTCGGCTCCAACACACATAGAAATACGCACCATCGAGGAAGAAGGGGAAAATGAATAATACGACGACCTGTGGCTTATCCATCTTGCCACCCATGAAAACAACATTGGGTGTATTACAATGTAAAAAGGAGATACATCTAGAGAAAAACATAGGGATACAGTAATCATATGAAACGCGAAGTTATAAACCTAACATAGTACGAATATCATAACTCATCGTGTATGGGTATCGCGTTGCATGAGAACGGAACGAAAGTGACATTTAAAGCCAGAAGAATGATCAGAAAAACGAACAAAGATGATAGAAGACCCAAAATAGCGCCACTAGACCGATATTGGGCACCATCCATTGTTGAGCCACGCCATCCACAAGAGGAACAGCTACGTCAATCGTAGAATTCAGACAATTCAACGCGTTGGTATCTACCCACGAAGGTATCGGCGTATCAGCGGTATCATTCTGCAGCGCTCCTGTATTGTTATAGCCGTCCACCGTCAACGCCACGGAACTCGCACGGTAGTACTGAACAGACTGTTCCGGCGTCGGGGTGCTCGAATCCGAGTCATTGAACGACATGGGCACGGTTGATGCGGAAGAAGTATTGATCACCGAGGAGCAATTGCTAGTAAGGTCCGTAATAAGGGAAGTCATGGTTTCGTTGTCGGCTACGACATGGAATGTGGCATTGCCTGAACTTGCAGGGAATGTGGCGTAGGTCATGACTCCGCCTGGTCGACTCGAGTTATCGGGGCGACCATACTGTCAAATTATGATAAGCTTGTGAGCACGGAAGGATTGGGGGACGCAATACTTCGGAATTGTGTAGGTATGCGGCTGACCCCAAACCAATACCACCCCACGCTAATGGCCAGTAATAGAAAGGAAATCCTAGGCCAGCTACACCACGGCTTGGGTTACCTGGATATCCACTCCCGTAGGTCCTATTGAAGAACATTAACTGAAATGTGTTTACTGAGCATGGGTGCGGGCGTACCTGGTTCCCGTTACCTGGTCCCGAGTCCCTCCACCTTGCGAACGTCCAGCAAAGAGCTGCCCAGAGGGTATGGTCGACGCGGTACCTCCACCCTTTCCATACGACGTAGCCTGCTTCGAAGACCCGCTGCTGCTTATAGACTGAGTACGCGTCGAACCTGCATATCACGTAAGGCGCAGTGCGCAGTGATAAATATGAGTGATCGTGACGCACCCGAGGAGCTTGAACCACTGCTCTTTCCTCCGCTGCTGCCACCTTTACCGCCGCCTTTGCGACGGTACACTTTTCGCGCACGCTGAGAGACGAAAGGAACGTGCATGAGTGCGGGACGGAACCTGGTTCTCTGGGAAATTTTATTGTGGTGCCAGTACAGCCTCCAACCTATATGGGGAAGGTCCGAGGAGGACCGGGATCATCGGGCCGCCATTCTCCACGAGGCTATGGTGACGGTTGTTGGCTGTTGGTTTTTACGCTGTTCGCAGAAACAGCGTTGAAGCTTAATATCATCGCATACTGATAGGTAAACTTCAGCTTCAATGTGCTTGTCGAATTTGCTCCGTATCGATGTTTCATCGAGCTTGAAGCTTAGCTTCATGGGGCATCTTTGAACCCGAGGCCTGATTACTCGGCGATTAGTCAGTCCGAACCTCCTGGAGGTACCATTTAGTTCGGAAAAATCATCCATGGCTATACACACCTGAGAAAACAGCGACCCGCGTTGTGTAGTGATCACAAGGTTTGAAAAAATAACATATGGAATTACACTGCCTTCCCGGTTACGGATCCATCTCTACAACAGGTTCAATACAGTGTGGGTGCTACAGTTAAAGCGATTCAGCAGGAAACAGCCCTTCTCAGGCAATACAGATATCCACTTTCAGACGTGGGTGCGTCGACTCGTTGCCCCACGCGAACTCCTCGTACCAATCGATACTCATCTACGGAGATGGGATACGATGCCTGAATCAGCGTGGTAAATATTAATGGTGCCACGAAGAAGCATGAAGAACTTGCGTGTCTAGTATATGCTTTACCAGGCCATCAAAAGACCGCATATAGTCTTCGCAGGGAAGGTCTCGGCAGTGAACGCTCAAGAATGTTTGATCGAATAGCACGGCCTTGAGGCACTTGACGCTGTTGTTGGGCCCAGTTAGGTAGTCATCCTTAATAACAGCTGCATTGCGTTCGATGTAGGCCCCGCTCTGTGTTTCTCGTAAAAGTGACGGACCTAGAGGACGATGGATAAACCGAAGGAGAAATGGAATGGGAAACGTACTAGTGCTCTCCATCCATAAGCCGCACTTGTGTAGGACCCATCTGCACTACGGTTCCTGGGACAAGACTGGAACTCCAGAAGCAATGGGGATACGTCCAGCTCTGCTATGGACGCCGTATCTGGATTGAACCCCATGGAGCGGACGACACCTTCTGTGATACGGCTGAGCGTCTCGTCTCGCATGAGGCAATCGGTATTCCATGCACCGCGCCCCATGTATGTTTTTGAGTTGCGGCGTCTCGTGGGATCTGGTGGCGCGTCTTTGAGGGGCGAGATCGTCAGGCATTGATGGGTGATTGTGTCGGGGTAAATAAGAGGAATGAGCTTGTGAACACCGAGATAGCAGTGTCTGCAAAGCAAGACGGTAGACGCTAGCTGAAGGCGGACTAGTTTATCGTCTGCAGACAAGGCCGGATCAGGTCCAATAATGAAATCTGCTAGCTGTCAATGGACGTAGTATCTCCAAGCAACGCAGAAATCTGGTAAGCCAGCTTTAACTGGAGTAAAGTGTTGTTCCGTAACCACGACTTCGGATGGAAGTTCTAGGACCGAGGTGGCGAGTGCGGAGTTCAGGAAATCGACGAGAGAAGGAAGTACAAAGCTTGGAGAGAAGGCGTTCTTGAATTCGCGTAGGATGCCGACAGCAATGATCTTTCGGGAATTGACGATATTCATACGCGCTCGAGTGAGACGTTTAAGTTTCATTGATTCCATATAGGTTACGAGTTTGTCCTTGATATTGGTCCAGACTACAGGTAACGGGACGCTTCAGGATGGTAATCTTCGGAGGAGAATACACGTACTCCGATCAGTAAGAGCACGGGTTTGGTTGACCAGAGGCTGGGTATAGAAGTTGTCAGGGTACTTGATATTGTCGAGTTTGTATTCGTAGCCCATGTTGATGAGTTTCTCACGTATACTGCAAAGCCATCAGCAACATTCTCGTTGAAGAGTGAACAAAAACTTACGCTTGCAGGTGGCTAGCCTTTGCATCAAAGGAGACATTGGAAGCTGGGCGTCGGTCATACCACAATTGGTAATGGTCTGCAGCCTGGAAATTCATAAATACTAACGATCACTCGAAAAGAGAAGTCTCACCCGTTCATTCGAGAGAACAAATTGTTTTCTCTGCACGATATATGTGTCCATATCCTCCGGCTTAAGACTCATGAGCTTTGCACGAACCAGATCCAAATTCTTCGGCAGGAAGTATAATTCATCCCAACTCTTCCTCCCTCCCGTAATTTCTGGAATAGCGTCAGAATAGCAGCCATTATGAGCAAAACGGTACACTTACTGACGTACTCCAGGGGTATCATGGAGACAATCAGACGGGAAATAGCGACTTCTTCCTGCGTACAGCCAAGGTAGATATCTTGGACTTCCCTCAGGCTGTAAACAGATCGATATATGTGCATATAACGAGTTATATGGAGAGAACATACTGTATTTTGGCGCAGGTGTGACATATTCGAATACGAAGACTGAAGTCTGGAAACCGAACATATTTCTAGCAGTGCTATGGCACAACGTCAGTGAATAATATGGATAGAGCAGGACAGAACGCACGCAGCATCTCGCCTCATGTATGAGACTGACCCATGTTGGCTCTGATGTACCCTCTGGGGGCCTCGGTAAATCAGTGACATTTACCCAGGCAGCCTTCCACACAGCGATAGACACCTTATCGAAGAGGGCGCCTCGGAGACCCTTCGTCATGCGCGCAGGGTGAAGGA
Organism: Armillaria mellea; assembly: GCA_030407055.1. Taxonomy (NCBI): domain Eukaryota; kingdom Fungi; phylum Basidiomycota; class Agaricomycetes; order Agaricales; family Physalacriaceae; genus Armillaria; species Armillaria mellea. The sequence goes on from JAUDZF010000020.1 coordinate 293,676, forward strand.
GGTCGAGAGGCTCCAAGTGCTCAAAAATCTTCAGAAAAGTCGCTCTCATCCCCGCCAATGTTAGAGAGAAAATCAAGCCCACCTCGAAATGGACGTCCTTCGGCAGTATGGTGAATCTATCAACTGCTGCAGGAGCCTTTTTAGGTCTCTTACACCCATGTTGAGTCGCGCCGCTCTCCTCGTCGTCTGGGCCAACCTGCTTCTTTCAAGGCATATATGAGGTAAGAGGCAAGCTGGGGAAGCGGGATTTTGAAATGGGAAGCCTGTTACCTTGGCACGTGACTGTGACTTAAGCGCGCTAGACCTGCAAATTAGACGCGTCTTTCACTTGTTACTGTTACCCTGCCACCATGACTTCATCCTCGAATGTAACAGCTATTCGCTCTCGCCTTATTTGTGCTGTAAGCTATGTTGTACAAAAACAGACAGATTGCCCATGCAAAGATAGGGCCAACCGGAGACCTTATCTCTGAGATTGCTCCTGACGTTGGGAAGCACAGTTCTCGATGGTGCGCTGGTCAGTGGGAACAAGGTAAATCTTTCTTGAATTGGCGCCTTTAAGGCTTGCGCTTACCGGCTAACATTGACAGGGCGGCGTCTTTCAGCTCAGTAGAATATTGCAAATCTCCTCTATTGTATGTCTTGTTCCTTTCTTTTCATGTCGCCGTCCTCATTAAGCTTTCAGCATTGGCACGGTCTACTTCAAAAAGCTGACAATCCTGCTTTTGTGAACCAGGTAACTTTGAAAAATAGAGATTATACCATCGTTCTTAATTGCAACCAGTGTAGGATAGCTAAGGGCAACCCCTGTCTCTACACAGTTGAATCCACAAACCAGCCTCGAACATGCTGGTACCACTCTCATTTATGTGAGAGATCGGCTTTTGCAACTACATAAGTAAATACTAAGCCGTCCGCGATCTCCAGCTACTCAATACTGCGATGGTCTTCGAGGGCCCTTTGTTATATACAATCCCAACGACCCACATTCAGATTTATACGATGTCGACGACAGTCAGTCCCACACGTAGCTTTTCTGATTTACACTGAAATACGTTCACAGAATCCACTATTTTAACTCTCCCGGATGGGGATCACACTCCGGCCAAGGAACTCAAGTTTCCGTACGCACATTCTCAGACGGTTTTGGACAACTTTTTCATATCGGTTTACAGGACACCAGAGTTGACGTTGATTAACGGATTAAGGCGGTCATTCATCACTCTTACTTGCTCAGGTGTTGTTTTACTCACATGCTTCGCAGATGGAGCCAAAATCCTACGTCTGACTTGGCTGTTATCACTGCTGAGCAAGGGAAATGGTCAGTCTTCCCATGATACTCGCCAGATGTATCGCTCATTGAACCTCCTAGATACCGTTTCCGTATGATAGATATGGCTTGCGATTCAGCTTTCACTTTCGCAATCGAGGGACATGCCATGTCCGTGACCCCACCCGATTGGATTAACAATGTTATTGACAGATTATGAATCAGGTCAATTATTGACGTCGATAATGTCAACCACGAACCTTATACTGTTTATCAAATTCAGATTTTTGCTAGTAAGCGTCAGTTTTCTGTGTCTACAAATGCTGACATTCGTCAAGGTCAACGATACTCCTTCGTCGTAAGCCTCCGATCTATCCCATTTTCAAGTCTTCGAATCCGACATTCATCCAGCTCACTGCCAATCAAAAAGTAGATAACTACTGTCAGTCCCTTCGTTTTTCGGTTGATCCAAGATACTCACTGCCGTGCCCAGGGATTCGTGCGCTGCCTAGTGTTGGGACCTCCCGTTACACCAACGGCATCAATTCTGCTAGTATCCTCCGATACTCTGGGGGACCAGAGGTAGAACCCGCTACAGCAACGATATAAAATGTGCTGAAAATGAATGCAACCGACTTGGTGGTATGTTATATCTTGACCTACGCCAGCCTATTATAACTCATAGTATCCCAGCCCCTCGAAAACCCTGGAGCGGTGAATTATATCGGTTCGCGTTTTGACTGTAGCTGAAATACCCCATTTTAGCCCGGGACACCTGAAGTCGGAGGCGTTGACGACGCACTCAATTTAGCGTTTGTATTCATATGTTCCCATTCGGGTGCATGGACAACAGATCCAAGATAAACCTGATGAAGGCTTTGAGGCATTCAAATTGGACGGCTCGAACTACATTCTGCCGCTCAGGAGCCAATGATTCCGTGGTCAATTCTTCCCATGATGGCGGGAATATATATCACTTGCAGTACGTTCGGTAATTGGTGTCTGTCCTCCTAACCCGTAGTCACGGCAGGGGCGTATCTAATTTGTACAACGTCGATACAGAAAGCTAAATGACTAGTTGCCCAAGCCTGAGGACCCCGCGACAACGATCACCATCACACAACTTGGGCTTCTACCGTCCAAGGGTCCGGTAGTATCCAATGCGTGAAGCATTGACATCGATGCCTGGGTTCACCGACTCATTGGTATGCTGTGAGGGAAAACCGGAGAGAGGCGCTGATCTAGATCTGGCAAAAGGTGAGTAGGTAGCTGCAATGTCAAGGACTGCACCAACTTTGATTCTCATCTCAGGATATAGATGCCACTTGATTTCCCAACAATCGAGGAAAGAGATAAAGGGAGGCAAATACCGCGAGGATCTATCTGGAGAAAGGTCAATAAGCAGTGGTTTGGACGTAAATGGTCAAGTCAATGGGGAATATAGACACTTCCTGTCGCGTCAAGTCGAAGAACAAAATGCCGTGTTCGTTGTTTACTCGATTTCAATGCGTCACGTACAGAGCTCGTCAAAGTCACGGCAGACCTATACAGAGAGCCTTGCTCCACGATCGTGGAGCAAGATGTCGGTTATTGGTTCGAGATGGTGTGGTTGTACCCGCTGTGAAGGATATGTCCGTGGTGAATAACCGGCACGGAGGTACTTCGATTATTTCTGAGTTCGTTTAATGTAAGCACGTACCTGCCGGCGACTCGATGATATATGTACCAAGTCTGAGCGCCGTTCAGGCTAGGACCGTTAGGGGTGCAAAGGCGAGGATGCGCCAGAAGAGCTTTTGTTTCCGTGCGCGCCAAGCTGCTCGGAAGGTCCGGGACCCGGGCCGAAGTTCCTTTCAGTCTTCATGGCTTTGGCCGTGTTAGGGCTGTGGACCCGGCCATTCCTGATTGGGACCTTGTGCTGGTACACCACACCACCACCATTAGCGATGCAATCGATCGACCAGCAGCGATTTTCAGTAACGTCGGCCCACAGGCAGCGAGGTGCATACTTTCGGATTTTTGGGTGGAGAGTGGACGACATGGATTCGGTGAGACGAGGATGGCTATAGAGTCAAGGTGCCGTGCATAGTTGGGAGAGTGCAGTACTCTTGGGTATGTCCGTCGTTGAACTCTAAATCGTACAGCTCATCATTGTCAAGCAGAAGGCCGCTGAGAAGCTAAACGTCGCTATCGCACTCTGACAATTCCAAGGAGATTCAAGAGGCATTTCGGCAACAATCGTCGTCTCTTCAGCGTTCCTAGAAGACGACCTCACCATCAAACAGTGTTCCGTTCACTGGTTCCTCGCTACACTGCCGTGCACCTTGGACCAGTCCGATTCATACGAGTCTTGGCTCTTGGCTACAGTGACGGGCCGCACAATGATACAGACGGCGAGATAACAGCGGTGCCTTTCCCCCAATGAGATGCCTACCCGCCCTTTGCCAAGTTCGCCGCACCATGAGAAACCCAAATCTCTGGGGCAGCACACTACGATTTCCTTTGCGAGAGTACGACCATTGCTGATGCCCCCCAAAATACCATCATCCTCGGGCCGAGGATCGAGGCAGCACGGGAGCTCCTATATGATTTGATTACACTGCAATCCTATGCGTCCGATGCTCTAGATGATGCCAGATTTATTACCCATTCTGCCCGCCGACTTCCCGAGGATGTGCTATTGGAGATATTCTATCATTCGTCAATGAGGTTGTGGGATCACACATGGGACAGACGTGTTGTGTTTTGCATGGCGATGTTGCACCCTTATCGCTATCTCAAGTGTGCCAAAGCTGGCGATGCGTAAACATTCAGACCCCTGGAATTATCATAACGATGACTCGGCAGAAGACGAGAGGAGGAAGGGTGCATGGATGGGAAGGAAGGATGGTGGGGCCTACGTGTATGCGCCACACCAAGGAGAGTCGAAGTGGATAGTGGAAGAGTGGGTGTCGGTATTCCTGCTCTGGAGGCAAGCTGTACGCTCCAGCCACCGCCACTTGCACGCGTTCTCGGGCAGAATTCGACGACAAGGGAGGAGGGATAGCATGATGGAACGGCGCTGATGGCCTCACCAAGAACTGTTCCTCAATGCAGGTTTCTTCCTCATAGTTGGACACACTGGAGACTCGCATCAATACGAATCGGTGTTCTTGATAACACACCCTGGAGCTGTCCATAACACTCTGGATGATGGCGGCGCGCTATCCTGTCTGCGACCCTCCACAAAATGTCACTCAATCAAGCAACATCCTCTATGCGTGCCGCCATGCCTTTTATCTCGTTGTCAGCAGGATTCGGGACTGGACGAATTCCCTTTCAGTACAGCTCAGATGTCTGTACCGCTGTTTGTAGTTCGAAGGGGTCAAGCACGAATGCTATGGTCAAATCAAATCTAGTCATTGTTTGATGTTCGAGCTCACAATGTCACCAAGCGACGGTGCTGATCATTAACTGTTGAGGTGCTCGTCTTAGCAGTCGCCGCTTGTCCATATCTTATTATTCTTGGTACGTATTCGTTGCTTATACCCGCGGCTTTAGCCAGAACTGTCATATAAAAGGACCATACCTACATAGCGTACACCATCTCGTTTGCAACAGATATATCATACTCTTTTCTCTCGCTCGCTTCGTGGTCCTGAGCCTCGTGATTCCAATAGTCACTAGGATGGTAGATTGAGATGTGGTGGTAGAAAATAGAGGGTATGGGTAGTAGGTAGTGTGTGTGGGTGTTGTGTGAAAGGGGATAATTGTGTTTGGAATTGGTAATGTTGTCAATAGTCAGCAATGAGGATGTGGGTTTGGAGTCAAGGATAGCTATCTGTAGTATATGTGAGTGCAGAATAGGTAACAATGCTGGTATTCGAGAGGTGGTTGAGAATAGCTACTTGTTGTGTGAATGGTTGGGAATGGGAATATTGCTGATATCTGAGAATAGTAATTTCGTGGATGGGAGTAGTACTGATATTTGATCAGTGGTCAAGAATAGCTGTTTCGAGTGTGTGTGTATTCTGGGAAGGGTAATAGTGCTGGTGATTGAGAATAACAGTTGGGTGTGTGTGTGTGTGTATGTGTGTGTGGAAACAAGGCTGGTAATAGTGCTGGTAGTCAAGAATGGTAATGGTGCTGGTGTTCCAAGAATGGTAATATCAAGATTGGAATAGTGTGGCTGTTTGGGAGATGGCTAAGAATAACTGTTTCAAGTGCGTGTGGATCCAAGAATGGTAAATTGTAATAGAGCTGGTGTTTGAGAGTGGTAATATCAAGAATGGAATGGTGTGGGTGTTTGGTAATGGTCAAGAATAGCTGTTTGGAGTGCTTGTGGATCCGAGAATGATAATAGTGTTGGAATTCGAGAGTGGTAATATCAAGAATGAGAATAAGGCTTGAGAGAGAAAAGTTAAGTTCTTGTCATCTTTGTAAGGCTTGAAATATTCAGGTCTTGAAATTTGGTGTGGTGTGTAATCTGTGGTGTAATCATCGTTATTGTTTCCTACTTCTACTTCACATATTTATACTATTCTACTGTTTGTCCTATGATTTGTACAATCCAGTGTTCGGCTGTGTCAATCCAGTGCTGTTTACACTGGTTTCATCCTGCGCATGCTGGTTTCATCCCATGCAGACAGGTTTCCTCCTGCACAAACAAGTTTCATCCTGTGTTTTTACACTGCCTTCAGTCCAAGAATATGCTAGCCTAATCCTATGCACTATTTCTCCCCTATTTCCCTACTATGTCTGGTTCCAGCCTGACATCGTCTGCATTCTGATTCTTGTCAAATAAGACACAGAAGGAGCAGGAGGCCAGTCGTCTATGGCCTGTGGGATGGTCGATGTCCGTTTTCTTCCTATGCACAGCCAGTCCTACACATCTCTTCTTCCCATTGTATAATGGCTCGGAGGTGCTCGAGAAGGAGCTGTGCATATGTCTTCAGGATTGTTTGGTTAGGTGAACAAGCAAGGGTGTGATGACGATGGGACAAGGGAAAGTGTGATCGTAGTTCAGGTCCCCCTCTCGATCCGACTATGCCATCTGATGTGCTCGCAAGCAGAACCTCTTCCTCCAAGTCTCATTTGATTTCTTGGAAGCGGCAATTCCTCAAATTTGCGACTCCAACAGCGGTGCTCCCTCAACCTGAACGACGCTTAGACTCAGCTCAACACATGAATCGCAAGCATATGCTTGTCCGATTCGATACCGTTGTTGGCACAGGAATGCGGAAAAAGCTGCCTAGCTAGCCCACCCATACGTCACCATGAGTTCCCTCATGGAAAATGACATTCAGAATATGCTAATTCACTGGCACCTCCCAACAGTTCTATACTCCTTCTAGCTCTTCCACGACGTCCCGGTTGGAAACGTCCATGTCGACCTGTTACATATCAGTACCTCTCAAGGATCCCTGAGCGCAGTCGCTTGCATCGTGGAGATAGACCATCACACCCAATGGGCGTTGTGTACTATGATTCATCGCCATGTTTGTTCGATATTTTACCCTTTAATCACTTACTAACATTTCTCCATATAGTTATTGATGAGCCTCCAGGCTCTGTATGCTCAGAATTTGCGGATTTATCCATTGACTACCCAATAATAACAGATTCGACTCCCATCTTCCTTATCCTACATTGCCGTACTCGATTTAATGCCCCAACCTTCGATTATATGCTACACCCTTCGATATCCTTCAATAACCATGATATACCACGGTTATAACTCAGCAAACCACGTTAATACCCTTCCATTCACATTTATTCTCCATATTTCCGTGAATGATCACGGCAATACACCTTTCATTGACGATCGTACTGAAAATGGAGTTGCCGCATCAGTCCTAGGCACCCAAATTGATGCGCCCCTTGATTCCTCGATCATAGTGACATCATTTAGACCCTGCACTCCTCCATCAAAGATATTGACCCAATACGGATACTCCAGACTGCGGTTACTCAGGCTGTTACTTTGCCAAGTCTTCACAGCAGCTTATATCCATTTATCAACCTCAGAACATGTACCATACCCTCACAGTCCACAGTTAAAACAGCACCTAGCTGTTTACTCATTATTCTCCACTTCCGCATGGTTTCCCATCCAGACACGGCAATACAGACAAGCTGTTATGTCTCAGCAGACGAAAACTTCTTCTATTTACTATGGATTTACTAATCCAATGACTTACAGCTTTACCAATGCTTAGATATCTTTTCTATTTATAAAACCGAACTTTTAGTATAAAAACTCGTATTCTACAGAGGAGAAAAGAGTTCTTTCACTCCAGGTTATCCCCCATTGCTTGCTATAGTCTCAACGTTATTGGATGTGTTAATTACCACCAATACACGAATTCTTGCTCCGATAACTTGCTTTTGTCTTTTAATGCTGCAACATCGTTTCAATTTCACCAGATAGGATTGTTTTATCATCTTCACCTTCTACATCGTCATCGTATCCATTGCCCACACCAGTATAGGGTATTATTGCCTCCGTGAAGGCCCAGCTCCGCATCGTTCACCCACGTCATTGTCATTGTCCCCAGTTGCTGTGCAGTATTGCCATGACACTCAGTTATCATATTTCCGTTCAGTACCTCTCCGTTTCAAGCCCGCACACGCTTATTCAGTTCTCCACATGTTTATTCGACTCTCCACACATTTATTCGATTGTATAAACGTCTATTCGATTCTCCTCACGTTTAATTGATTGTCCAAACGTTTATTCGATTGCCCAAACGTTTATTAGGCCAGTCTCACGTTTACCAGACCGGTTTTACGTTTTCTAGATCAGTTCCGAGCATCTAGCACGGTTTCTTGGTATCTGTATCATACCAGATTCCATTTAATCTCGTTTATTGAGATCCCCTCGGCTTACAGCCTGAGCCTCTTAGTACTCGACTGCTAAAGGGTACTACTTCCAGACTGTATAGTCGAAGTGTATACCTGCATCTAGAGGAATTGACCGCACGGAGGTGCACTGAACCACTTGCACAAACACATAGCCTTGATTACTGTGATTGCATGCATATTTCCTTAGCTCTCTCGGAGTTTTGGGTGTTGCCATTGCCATGGAAGTCTAGGCTCAACATCATCTCCTTTTTGATGGCTAATCTCGGGATGGACTTTCCGAATGACCTTGGATTGTCAGTATTCTCCTGCGACGGTGTTTCCCCCGACTAGTCTCGTCATCGTCCAATCAAAACAGGTAGCATAACTGGAGATCTTAACGGGTATACCTTAGGATGGGTTCATGATCTAGACTGCTAGGTTCGCCTTCCTCTGAAGGTTCTTATCTGATCTTGGCTTACACGCCTGCTGTTATAGTTTATTCTGTCAATAGAGAGCCTCAAAATGTACGCTCAGATCCTGGGACGCTGATACAGATGATTAAAAGTAGCACAGCGCAGCAATCACCTGAGGTTGGAACTCAATAATGTCAAGGTCTGCGGTACATGGAAGCACGGATGGTGATGAGAAGTACCGTCAACATAGCTGTATGTGGCGAACATCAATGTCAGTTCAACCTTTGACCTTGTAGCTGTCTACTCACCTATCACCAGATCGGCTTCATAATAGCGATAGCGCCTCTCTTGGGATTGTGCCCAATGGCGAATAGGTGGACAGAGGTATCGATAAAATTAACGCTGGAGTTTCATACAACATATGAGATGATACTAAGTGCCTGCTGGAGCTGCAGAGTTCGAGAAGCCCAAGCTGTGTGATGTGAAGATTGCTTCCGTGCATGCATGTACCTCTCCAAGGGTAAGACTGGCATGAACACTGTTTAAGTTTCCTCTCTGCGCACTGTATATCGACTATGATTCTCTTTGCATCCCTCTGGATATGGTTGAAGAGGATGCAGGCCAGTGAGGAATTGGGGGCTCATGGACATCAAGAAGGTAACGCAAGTGACCTGTTTCCTATCATCACGGTGGAATACAGCATAACAGTATGTGCTGTTGGCCACACAGTTGTTTCCAATTTTGACAACGAGGCAACGTGCTGTGCGGCTTGCCCACATACAACCTTGCTCTTCACCACCAACCATACCAACCATGGCAGATGCACTAGGAGCTGCTTCATCCATTACCACCCTCATCAGAAACATTGTCACCCTCATCAAGTATGCCAAGGATGTTAAAAATGTGCCTGAAGAAATCGCCCAGTTCTCAAAGGAGCTAGACTTTTTGAATGTCTATCTGACTGCCTTAAATGGCCTTATCCTGCTTCACACCGACAAGGACCCATGGCTAGTGATGTTGAAGCAGTTGTTCACTTCCCCGGTTGATGCTTCAGGCACTGCTCCAGACAGTCTTTTCAAACAGCTTGAAGAACTGCTCAACGGACTCAAGGAGAAGTTGAAGAATGATCTGCCTCAATGGAAGATGGTGAAAAAGAGATTGCTGTGGACACTTACCAAAACAAGTGTGGAGGATGATCTGAAGAAGATTGAATGTTTCAAGACCTTAATCATGAGTGCTATGGAACTTGATGCCATGTAAGTGACTTCTGATTTGACTTCTCAGAGGTTAAATTTTGTGATAGCAAATTATCTCATGCAATGAAGGACATGCTTGGTGATTTCAAGTACACCATTGAGGAATCTCTACATATAATCAAGAAGCAACAGATAGGTATGCTCATACCCAAAATTGACTGATGGATGGTATACTGATGCAGGGACATTTTACAGATAAAGACACTGCAGAGGTAGTAAAGTGGCTCACCTCTGACACTGTGGACTATAATGATATTCAGCGCAAGACACTGAAAGAGTGTGTCATGAATACTGGACAATGGATACTCAAGTTACCAGAGTTCCTGGCTTGGATAGATGGCTCTGGGAAGTCCAATACTTTGAGGTTTCAGGGTGGTCATGAGTTGTTTTTGTTAAACTATTCATGAATTTCTTGAGGCTAATACATCTCTGCAGCTGGTGTCGGAAAGACCTTTCTTGCCTCAATTATCATTGACCACTTATGTTCACTGCCTCTGGTCAAAGAGGACAAGGCACTTGTTCTGTCTATCTTTTGCAATTACAAATCTACAGTTGAACAAACTGTAGATAATGTTCTCTGCAGTCTCTTAAAACAGAGAGTTCAAAACCATGGCCTTTTTCCCTTAACCAAAAAACTCTATGATGATCGGAATGTAAAAGACCCATCTCATGCTGACCTTATCAAATGTCTGTCAGAAGCATTACAATGTGTTTCATTCCATATCTACGTTGTTCTGGATGCACTGGATGAGTTTGATAATAACTATCAAGCAAATTTCATTCATGTGATTCAGAAATCATTAGGCAATAATATCCATCTTCTTGTACTGTCAAGACCTGACATTGCATTAGAGTCATGCTTTAAAGCAGACACCACATTGGATATTGAAGCTTCTGCTAATGATATCAAGTTATATATTGCAGATAGGATTTCTCAGAGCCAGACTCTTACTAGCTTTGTTAAGAAGAAAGAGGGTACAATTATGCAAGAGGAGATACTTAATACAGTGACAGAAAAATCTTATTGCATGTGCGTTACTCATATAGACATTTTGCTATACCTATTAACTAACCATCTATAGGTTTCTTCTAGCAAGGCTGCATATGGACTCACTTGCTATGACAAGAACTCAAAAAGCACTTAAAAAAGCACTTGCTAAGCTGCCAGAGAATATAACAGGTGCCTATGCTGAAATGCTGGAGAGTCAGATCAATAGTCAAAATGATAATAATCAAGATCTTGCATTTCATATATTTGGTTGGATAACCTTTGCAAAGCGGACTTTGACATTGTTGGAATTGCAGCATGCATTAGCTGTAGATCCCGACTCAGATGTGACAGACTTTGATGTTGATAATCTCTATGATGAAAACTTTTTGGGAAGTGTCTGTGGTGGATTTATTGTTATTGGTGACATCAACCTGAAGGAAGGTTTGATAGATTATGAAGTGAAGTTTGCACATAAGTAAAATAATGTGATCTATTTTATATAAGCTAAAGACAGATTCATAGATTATACTGCACAAGAGTATTTTATATCTCAGAAAGACAAATTATTTCCTCAAATTCAAGAGCATATTGCATCTACCTGCTTGAAATATATGATGTACACTAAAGTTAGGCATACCTACAATATTCAACAACCAATTGTTATACAGCCAATGCAAAACCTCAGTTATATCTATTTGGATAATATTGATAAAAATTATCCATTTCTTAATTATTCATTTTATTATTGGGCTGATCATGCCAGTAGTCTGGAAGACTCAATACAAAATGAAATAATTACCTTTATAGATTCAGCATGTCACAGTTATATCAAAAAAAGTAGTATATATGAGACACCTACTCCACTTAGTTTAGCTGTGGAGTATAATCTGTTGCACATTACAAAATTATTTCTAGAAAGAGGTGATGATATATGCCAGTGGAGTACACCATTGTTGATTAGAGTGAGCAAAAATGGAAATACTGAGATGGTAAAACTACTTCTTAATCAAAACCAAAGCAATTAAAGATGTAGAAACTGTAAATACAAGAAATCACTATTAGTTCAGCATGCAGTGGGAGATTCCACAGAGGTGTTATGGAAATGTGATCAGAGTGATGCAAATTGCAAGACTGTCAAAGGACATACACCTTTGTTCTATGCTGCTGTAGTAGGATCTGTGGAAATTGTAAAGATATTATTGCAGCTGGATCAGGTGGATGTGGATTGTAAGGACTCTGAAGGACATACACCCTTTTCCTATGCTGCTGAATGGGGATCCATTAAAGTGGTAGAGATGTTATTGCAGCTGGATAAAGTGAATGTGGATTATGAGGACTCTGAAGGACGTACACCCTTGTCTTATGCTGCTGAATGGAGACACAGTGAAGTGGTAGAGATGTTATTGAAGCTAGATAAGGTGAATGTGGAATGTAAGGACTCTAAAGGATGTACACCCTTGTCCTATGTGTTACAATTTTTTCCATTCTTATCAAGTGCTTATCGCTATCTTATCTTATCTTATCTCAAGCACTTATCCACAGTTACCACGACCATAACAGATGTTCTCAACGATGGTACTATGGCTCACAACTATCGCCTGACTACCTCGTCGCTCTCTTGTTGTTTCCGCACGATCACCACGGTTGTTGTTCTATTCTTAGCACTTCAGTTTTCCTATATAAGTAGTGTAGCTCTCGCTGTATATCCCCAGCTTCGAGCTAAAGTTTATCTATACCATCCTTTACTCTCACCATAGAACTCGACTAAGACATTAGTCCTTCTTCACTGAGCTATTAGACATTAAGTCATTCTCCCGGTGATTGTCCGAACACGAGACAGCCGGAGTCTAGACTCGTCTTTAGTCACGTGAAGTTCAGGTCTAACAATTAGCTCGAAGCTTCCTTCTGGTTTCTTCACCATTCACCGCGAAGAAACCAACCCATGCAGAACTTTGAACAAGCCATCGTAATCACCGTCTCTATCATCCTAGGATCCTTAGTGATCTTCTCCATCGTCGCCCTCACCCTCGAGTACGAGGAAGAAATACGACAGTTCTTCCGTCGTCTGGGGGAACACTGTCCCCAACCCCAACTGCCGACCAGGTATGTTCCCCCTTTTCAAGTCGAACAACCCATTCCTGTCTCACAACAGGACCTCGTCTCCCACCGGATCGGCTTCACAGCCAACTCCAGTGACGAGTTCCCGCCTTGGCAGGAACCTCCCCGGAACGCGACCCCCGGGCCCAGCCAACCAAGAGGAGCCCCTCGAACCCCCTCCCCTGACCGAGACACCCTCGAGTCCATCCCCCTGGACGAACCCTTTCCAGCACCGGAAATCATCACGGACAGGCCCCCAACTGCCCAAGAAGCCTACGACCTCAGCCGGTACCTTCTCAGGAGATATGAGGCAAGCATCCCGCCCACCTACGTCGAGCCTGCTATCCCCGAGAGACCTGTCAGTCTCGAAGGATTCCGAATCAGAGTCGTCGGAAACGAGTGGGAGCTCAGAGGAGCCTTCGAGCAGTTCCCGGAGGACAAAGAAGAAGACGAAGAAACAATACACCCGGACCCCGAGGAAGAGCCCCACGCCGACGAGCGAAGGCCTGTCCTCCCTATCCTTCTACACTCCCCTGAGCGGGAGGCGATCCCCCTCGAGCCACAGCCCGCCACCCCCCCTTGCACTCCCTCCCCTGCTTCTGAAAGCAACGAACCCGACAACCTCCTCCTCCTTCACAGTGACCCCGACGACCCCTTTAACCCACAAAGTGCAGACTATGACTGGCCGGCTCTCTCACAAGCTGACAGAGACATACTCGGGCCCACCCAGTCTGCCGCATGGGAGTTACAACGTGACGACCTCAAAAACCGAGGCGGCTGGCACTCACCCATTCGCCCAGATATGGACGAGTGGCTGGCCATCAATCAGGGAGATGACATTCCTCGAAGAGGGAGGAACGAAACCATCAGAGCCCGCATACACGCAAACCTTGACCAACAGGTATATCCCACATCCGCCGGACATCGAATCTATGGAATACGGGAGAGGACAAGGGAAGAAGAGAGAGAGATGGGAGTCATCCTCCTCATACTCACCAGACGATATGAGCAGGAGCGCACTGAATCCAGGGCTAGGGATGCCCTGGAATAATTTTGACACTTTTACCTATGATACAGAAACATTCGGCGGGGCTGAGCAGTATGGCCCCAATATATATTCTTCCCAATATGGCCCTTACATGCTAGAAGATGCCCAATACCCCGAACCCCTACCAGACTCCCCGTCCCTACAGATTCCCCAGCCGAGAAGCTGACGATGGCATCACGGCTATCACGAACCAGGCACGAGCTGCCTCCTCACTGGGGCAGGGTCGAATATTGACATAGACCCCGAGCCCGACCAGCCCGGGGATGCCCAACCGCCGGCCACACCACCACCCCAGATGCCTCCGACCCTCGAGGCCCTCTCGGCCGAGGTCCACCACTGGAGAACCACTTGCTTCGACCTAGCCAAGCGACTCAACGACATGGACAGCATGCTAGCAAAGTACAAACCGCCCTCGTCCCTGTCATCCAGCAGCGGAAGCAACAGGTGGTTGTTGCCCAAACCACCCCGAGTACCTGGATGACCACTAAACCCACCACCCGTCGGAACCGCTGATGAACCTAGACTTCCGTGGCAATGGCAAAACCAAACTTGGGCGGAGTATGGAGAATAAACGTGTGAACATGACAATACTAGGACGATCGTGTGTGCGAGTGGGTTTGGGGCACCTCCATGCAGTAAATCAAAGCTTTAAGGGTGCGAAGATACGCTTGGACTATCCAGTCAAGCAGATAATACGACGTGAGTGTTGAGGAATCGAAAGAATGACTGTAAGTCGTGAGGTCTCGTAGAACGAGAGGGAACGGCGCCTGATATGACATGAATATCAAGAAACGATATTCTGAAACAGAAATGGAGAATGAGACTCGAGAAAATGTGCTCGAGACATTAATACGAGTGGGGAAACGAGAGGGAAATGCCTGAGCGATATGGCAATAGATCGAGGGACTGGCGCTGCTAGGAATAAACGTGCTGGTCGATCGAATAAACGTGAACGAGGTGCTGAAACTGGCTGTAACTGATCCTAAACTGGACGGGCTGATACAGAAACTGGGGGCGAACGGTACTGGGCTGAAAACGATCCTGTCTGATGTCAAAAACTTATCCTATAATCCACACTGGGATTTCCTATACTGAAACGATTGCTGAACTGGTCCTATACTGATACTGATCCTAAGTCTGCTCTGAGACTACCCAAGTGGGTGACGATGACGATGGTGAAGGTGAAAACTGGTAAAACGGTCCTATCTGGTGAAGTTGAAACTGGTGCTGCCTATAAAGTAAATGGGGGGCGAGGTATGGCGCGGTCGATCACGTATTGGCATGGTATTGACGTGTACCAATAGTGTTAAGAGTAAAGAGGGACGGAAATGTCTTCTTCACAGTTAAAGAACCATGGAATAACTCAAGCAATACTGCGAGTTGACGTGCAATCAACTATATGCGATGCAAGATGAATATTGCCGTGAAACAACGAATAAACGTATGGTGATCTATAGAAACGATGGCGGATTCGTAGAGATTTGCTGGTCTGACTAGTCAATTTATTGTCAGTGCGTGCGGCGAATACGGTGTACGATGGATTGACGTGTACGAGAATCAATACAAGCGTAGTCTGGCAAACGAGAGTGTACCCACTGGGTCGAAAAGTACTGAATGCTACAGTAATCTACGTTTTTATACTAAAGTCCTACATATATTAATAGAATCCCAAGCAACTTTTTACTAAGGCTGTAAGGCCTTAGCTGAGTAAAATCCTGAATAAATGTGACCTATATCCATCAGCTGAAGTATACAGCATTGTTCGAATTGCCGTGCTTGGTTAGAAAATGTTCTATAGTGGAGTCCGGCTATCGGGCCGGTTCTTGCTGTTTCAACTGCGTGTGCTGCGGATTGTAAAGACGTGCTAGTGTCGCTGAGGTTGCCCAATGCATTTCTAATGACGTGCCAACTTGGTGAAGTAACAGCTTGAGTCACTGTAGTTCTGGAGTATCCGTGACAGGTTGATATTTTTGATGGATGAGTGCGGTGATAAGTGATGTTAATAGGGTCTAGTGATCAATGATGCGTAGCGACACACTTTGATGCGGATGCGGCATTACCATATATGATCAGGGGCCCATCAAAATTGGTGTTAACGTGTGTGCGAAGACATATTGCCGTGATACAAAAGTGGTATTGCCGTGTCAGCAATGACTGGTTCGGTGAAAGTCCGTCAGGTGGACTTGGTGTAGGAATTAAGGGTAATTTCGCGAAATTCTGAGCGTACAGAGCCTGGAGGCTCATCACCGCAGCGGTCCAAGAGCCGTTCCTCCAGGTACAGCCAATGATGCATGAACTCCCGGACAAGTTCGCGGGGGCCCATGACAACATCGAACATTACCTGGGGGACTGCAACTCCTACTTCACCTCCTTCGAAGTCTACTTCCCATACTCCTTGATCAAGATCCAACTGGCATCCTCCCTGTTGAAAGGCCCCGCCAAAGACTGGTGGGTGTACCGAAGACCCGACTTCTACTTGTGGTCGGCGAAAGTGATGGCCGCTGCACAGCCGATCATTAGTTTTTTGTTTGTGTAGCTACTTTGCCAATGTCATTCCGCTTCTTTTTCTGATGCCCAAAGACATGGTGCGACATGAACACGACGAGGCAGCAAAAAACCAGTTCATTGGTGCTATGCTCACTACACAGAAATTAAACGAAAGTGCCCTTCTCACTGGCATTCCATATGAGACGGCACGAAAAATCTGGCGGAAGTACAGGGAGCACAATTCTGTCGAAAATCTACCCCGTAGTGGACGTCCAAAGAAGATTGATGAGCGTACCTCACGTCGTCTTGCTCGTGCAGCTGTAAAAAGCTGCCGACTGCCACTCAGAGACCTCAGGAATGAAGTCAGTATTGATGTGAGCGAGAAGGTTATTGCCAAGGCCTTGGATGACCACAGATTGCATCGATGTGTTGCACGGAAACGTCCCTTTCTCTCTGCAAACCAAAAGAAGGTGCAAAAACAATGGGCGAAGGATCACAAGGAGCAGGATTGGAGGAAGGTGGTTTGGTCAGATGAATGTTACATCCATCTTGATGATAAGACGGGTCGGATTTTTGTGACACGGCATGCTGATGAAGAGTTGGATGAAGACTGCATAGTGCCAACCTTTAAGCAGTCTCCCGTGTGCGTGATGGTGTGGGGATGTGTTGCATTGGGGTGGAAGGGGCCATTAGTTGTTCTCGAGTATCCTGGTGGAAAAGGCGGAGGAATGACAGCAGCTCGCTATCAAGAGCAGGTGCTAGAGGGTCAGTTGAAGGTGTTTTGGAAGGATTTGGACAAAGCCCAGCCAGGACTCACCTTCCAGCAAGACGGCGCACCAAGCCATACAGCTAAGACCACCAAATGCTGGCTTGCATGAAATAACATCCCTCTCTTTCCTCATCCACCAAATTCTCCTGATCTTAACCCCATCGAACCAGTCTGGCATGAGCTCAAGAAGCGTCTCCGTGCACTCCCAAGGCATCCGACAAGCACCAAGGCACTGTGGGAAGTGGTTTTGCAGGAGTGGGTCTTGATGCCTTTGAAGGATATTGATAAGCATATTGAGACCATGTCGGATCGAGTCAAGGCTGTTCTCAAGGCAAATGGGGGTCACACGCGGTTTTAGAGAATGAATAGTTGGTACATTTGGAACGATGGTGATGGTAGATAGCACAATTAGAATTTTTTGTGATAAGACCCGAGTACCACACTGTGCCAAATAAGGCACTGGCCATCACTTTCGCCGACCACGAGTATGACGTGAACGCCCAACGAGTCCGGTATCCAAGCTGGGATGGATACTGCGACCTCATTCACCACCAATTCTCTGACCCCGCCATCGAGCAACAGCACGAAAAAAGGATGAACGAGATTCGAATGGGAGGGGGGAATGCCAACGACTTCTTCCAGGCCATAGAAATTCAGGCCAAGTTGGCGGGACTCCGACATGATGAGGGGGAATGAGGGAAAATGGTCCAAGCCGTTAGATGGGGGATCCCGCAGAGCTACGCAAAAACCATCGCAAACCAAGGCATCCGCACCCCTGAAACCTATCCCGAGTGGAAAGAGCACGTCTGCAAGCTCTACATCGATCGTACCAAACAAACGATCTTTGAGCAGACTCTCGGACGCCCCGACGAGCGACGACCCGACCACCGACAAGGCAATAAGCCTGGACCGTCGAACCAAAACCAAAGCCCCAGCAAAACAGCTGGGGCCACAGGTTCGACACCGGCCAAGCAGTCAGGCCAGGTCAAGACCCCCACCAGGGATACAGGAACTGGAAGATGGACCACTTACGGGGGTCAAGGGCAAGCCATGGACATCGACATTCTACGAAGGGAAGGAAGATGCTACCGCTGCAAGGAGAAGGGACACATGTCAAAGGATTGCCCGAAGAGGAAAGAGTTCAAGGACATTCACTCACTAGTAGTAGTTGAGCAGGAGCAGAAACCCGAGCCGGAGACCGGGTCAAAGATAGAGGAGGTAAAAGACTAGGTCGTCAAGGGCTCGATTCCCCTTCGACGACCTCCTCCTCTCATACTGGTGCGCTTCTCTGTCCTCCTGGTGGGGCTTATAATATTTCTTTAGCTACATCTTGTGTTTTACATATCACGCATTCGAATATACCCGTTTCCACCGCTTTTAACATCCCCAGCATGACTAGCAAACCAGTACACAAAGAATCGAACCGATACGCCATCCTAGCATAACTGGACACTCTGGACTCAAGTGCTGAAGAGGACGACCCCTCTGACGCCGAACAGGGAAAAGACTCTTTGGAGTTGGCAGAGAGCCTCCCATCAAACTCGCCAGAACCCCTAATACGGGAACTGCCCGCATGTGAACCCCTCGGGGGGAATGCCTCTGTGGGACTGGCTAAACAGAGCTTGAATACCCTCATGGGGAAAGGCTCTGGAAAGCAGCCCTACGAAGCTGCAGGAACCTCGGGTAAGTGTTCCCGGAAGACTCAAGCATGACCAGGACAGAAACAAATGAATCCCCAAGTCGGAAGCGACGAGGGAACAAAGCACAACCCTACCTGACTGCTGGCGCCAGTAGGTAATGGCAGTCACGGTTCATGTGACAAGAACGCGACATTCACGGACCAGCCCCCTGACCCTCGAAGGGTTAGCCCTGGCATTCAGACCAGAAGTAGGCATCTTAACACCGTTCCCTCGCCCAACCCCGATGAAGACGCACGACCAGCCAAGGACGCCAAGAAAGCCGCAGGACCTGGATCTGCTAGTGCCCAGGTGGTAAAAAGGGGACATACCGTTACCATGGTGGAAGTCCCAGACAAAGAAGATGACACGGCCTACCAAGTATGGTGGGCAAAGCAACAGAAGGAAAGCGCCGCCCAGGAAAAGTCTGACGCCAAGTACTACCCCATCGGGGAGTCTCCCCTTCCATATCAGACACCCCCGACTCCTCCGCCCGACTGCTGGCTCAAACCCTTTGGTGCTGAATGGACCCTTTGTGCCATCTGCGAAGCCCGCACTGATGAAGAAGCCAAGGCCGCCCTCCACTGTTGGGTCCACCAGGATCAAGTCGGCGAAATCGTCGAAGACTTGATCAATGGACTAAAGCAAGGAGGCAAACCCGCATTAGAAGAGCTGTATGAACTCCAACAACCGATCCGCTACATCTGAGGGACCAAGTCGACCGGACGGGACTTCACGCTCAGCGTCCAGCTCGAAACCACCATGAACAACCAAGTCCTGACCGCCCACACCCTCGTAGACAGTGGCTGTACGGGAAGCTCCATAAATCGCTCCTATGTCCAGAATCACCAGCTCGACACAAGGAAAGCCGCCGCTCCCATCCCCGTCTACAACGCTGATGGAACTCACAATAAGGCAGGAAACATCACCGAATTCGTCGAACTCCACATTACCATTGGAGGACACAGTGAACGTATTGACTTAGCCGTCACCGACCTTGGCTCGAAGGATCTTTACCTCGGCCATGATTGGCTTAAATGCCATAACCCAGTTATCAACTGGAAGACAGGCTCAATCATCTTCGGTCATTGCCAATGCACCAAGAACCCATTCCCACTCCCCAATGCAGACCCTGATGACCGATGGGACGAAGAACTGGAGGAGGGAGAAACCATCCTTGCCGTTAACATGCAGGAAGAACTCGTCATTCACGCAGTACACCATGCAAATGACCTAGTGGCCCAGGCCAATATGGACAAGCCGAAGAAGACCTTTGAAGAAATGGTACCCGAGCATTATCGCTCATACTGCGACTTGTTTTCGAAAGAAAACTTCGACGACCTTCCCGAATGAAAACAGTGGGACCATGCCATTGAGCTCATCCCAAACGCCAAGTCCACGCTCGACTGCAAGGTTTATCCTTTGAACTGGAACGAACAGGAACAGCTGGACAAGTTCCTAGATGAGAACTTGGAGTCGGGGCGAATTCATCCATCCAAGTCCCCCTTTGCGTCCCCCTTCTTCTTCGTCAAGAAGAAGGACGGCTCTCTCTGACCCGTACAAGACTATCAAAAGTTAAATGAGATGACGATCAAGAACCGCTACCCACTCCCTCTCATCTCTGAACTCATCGACAAGCTCCAAGGGGCGAAATATTTCACCAAGCTCGACGTTCGTTGGGGATACAACAACGTCCGAATCAAGGAGGGAGATGAGGAAAAGGCCGCCTTCAGAACGAACCGAGGACTCTTTGAACCAACCGTCATGTTCTTCAGACTCACCAATTCGCCCGCCACCTTTCAGTGGATGATGAACGATATTTTTAAAGACCTCATCGCAGAAGGCAAAGTCACGATCTATCTCGACGATATCCTCATCTTCACCAAAGGACTTGACGAGCATCGCCGAATTGTACGCCGCGTACTCCAATGCCTTCAAGAGAACAAACTGTTCCTCAAAGCCGAGAAGTGCGAGTTTGAAGTACTAGAAACTGAGTACCTGGGAGTGATCATCAGTGAAAACTCGGTACAAATGGACCAGGTTAAGGTCGCCAGAATCACCGAATGGCCGACACCCACCAAGAAAAAGGAACTACAGTCGTTCCTCGGATTCACAAATTTCTATCGAAAATTCATCCGCGATTATTCAAAGATTGTCCGACCACTCACCCAGCTTACCGGAAAAGCGGAGTGGATGTGGGGAACTGCCCAGAACCAGGCATTCCAACAGCTAAAGAAGCAGATGGTGGAGGATGTTGTGCTCGCCATCCCGACAGAGAAAGACCGTTTCAAGGTCGAGGCCGACTCAAGCGACGGAGCTATTGGTGCCGTCCTTAGCCAGCAACAAGAAGGGAGGTGGCGACCAGTGGCATTCATGTCCAAAGCCCTCACCGTAATGGAATGAAACTACGAGATCTACGACAAAGAACTGCTCGCTATCATGCTTGCACTGTCCGAATGGCGGCATTACCTCATGGGCGCCGCCGAAGACGTTGAAATCTGGACGGATCATCAAAACCTCCAGTATTTCCAGAAGCCCCAGAAATTGAACAGGCGCCAAGCACGGTGGGTCACCGAGCTCGCAGAATATCACTTTGTCCTCCACCATCAACCCGGTGTTGCAAACAAGAAAGCCGATCTCCTCTCCCAACAAGACGATCATGACCAAGGCAAGGACGATAACGACGATGTCGTTGTCCTCCAACCAGAACACTTTAGGGCCCTTATCATGCCCACCACTGTGGAAGTACACTCGAAGGTCCAAAGGGCACTTCGGCGAAAGGAGGACTGGGATCAAGGGATTGCGAACTCCCTCAACCACGAACGAGGGATCACCCAAAAGGATGGACTCCTGCTATACGACGGAAGAATCTACGTCCTGAAGGACCGTGTCCTTCGAGGGGAAATCATCGCCCAGAGCCATGATCACATCACCGCCAGACACCCAGGTATTGAAAAGACCAAGGAGCTGGTCCAATGAGAGTACTGGTGGCCGAAGCTCAAGAAGGATGTAGAAGTATATGTCAAAGGCTGCGAAGCTTGTCAACGAGCCAAGACAAGCATGCAGGCAAAAGCCGCACCCCTCCATCCTAACACAATCCTGTCCGAGCCGTGGACCCATATATCAGTCGACATGGTCACCGGATTACCCGAATCCAAAGGCTACAATGCCCTCCTGGTCATTGTAGACCGATTCTCTAAAGCCATTATCCCCGTCCCTTGTAACATCAAACTCTCAGCCGAAGGATGGGCCAAGATACTCCGAGACCACGTATATGCAAAGCACGGCATGCCCTCAGTCGTCATCTCCGATCACGGTCCTCAATTTGTTTCAACATTCATGAAAGACCTATACCGAATTTTGAACATCACGCCAAACGCCTCCACTGCCTTCCATCCTCAGACCGATGGACAGACCGAGAGAGTCAACCAAGAGCTCGAAGGCTATCTTCGTCTCTTTGTGTCCTACCGACAAGACAATTGGAGCGACTGGTTACCTATGGTAGAATTCGCCCACAACAACCAAGTTCATTCGGCCACTGGAAAAAGCCCGTTCATGGTACTCTACGGTCGCAACCCACGACTTGTACCCGATTCCGTTTGAGCCTCCCCCTTCCTAAACCCAGCTGCAGGGACATTCACCATGACCATGGCAGAGGTCCACAAACAAACGCAAATGGCCCTGCAGAAGGCAGCAGAACAAATGAAGGTCCAATACAACAAAAAGAAACGCCCAGCAGCTGAGTATAAGGTCGGAGATCAGGTCTGGCTTGACGCCGCAAATCTCCATTTACCGTGACCCAAGAAAAAACTCGATGACAAACAAGTAGGACCTTTCGTAATCCTCGAAAAGTCTGGAGCATCAGCATACAAGCTGAAACTCCCATCTCATTGGAAGATACACCTGCGTTTCAACGAGAAACTGTTGTCTCCATATACCCCACCTTCCTTCCTGAATCAAGAGAATCCACCACCGCCTCCACCCGATCTCATTGACGATGAAGAACAATACGAAGTGGAGGAAGTACTGGATTCCCAAACCCATAAAATCAGGGGAAAGAAGGGACAAAAAGCACAAGACACCGTCGATTACTTTGTCAAATGGAAGGGATGGACCCGAGAACACAACTCATGGGTACGAGACACAGAGATGGGAAATGCTCAGGAAGCGATCCAAGACTATGAAGACAAGATCCAACAAACAGGACGAGTCAACATAGCCAAAATCATAACCAAGGACCCCATGACGATCATCACCATGATCCTCGACAATGAATACCACGACAGTATTGTATATTATAAGGCCCAATGACAGGACGGACTTCAGAAATGGGTTAAAGACCCCAGCAACAACCTATGGAAGGACCTTATAGATGAATATTGGAGCAATGAACTTTCATGCCAGCTTGATGCCCCCGAGGACAAGCCCTGACAATCGGGACGATTGTCTTAACAAGGGGGTAATGTTACGATTTTTTTCATTCTTATCAAGCGCTTATCGCTATCTTATCTTATCTTATCTCAAGCACTTATCCACAGTTACCACGACCATAACAGATGTTCTCAACGATGGTACTATGGCTCACAACTATCGCCTGACTACCTCGTCGCTCTCTTGTTGTTTCCGCACGATCACCACGGTTGTTGTTCTATTCTTAGCACTTCAGTTTTCCTATATAAGTAGTGTAGCTCTCGCTGTATATCCCCAGCTTCGAGCTAAAGTTTATCTATACCATCCTTTACTCTCACCATAGAACTTGACTAAGACATTAGTCCTTCTTCACTGAGCTATTAGACATTAAGTCATTCTCCCGGTGATTGTCCGAACACGAGACAGCCGGAGTCTAGACTCATCTTTAGTCATGTGAAGTTCAGGTCTAACACTATGCTGCTCAAGGAGGATCCAGTAAAGTGTTAGAGATGTTAATGCAGCTGGATCATGTGCATGTGGATTGTAAGGATTCCCAAGAGTGTACACCCTTGTCATCTGCTGCTGAACAGGGTGTATAAAAGTTTTAGAGGTGTTATTGCAGCTGGATCAGGTGCATGTGTCTTGTAAGGATTCTAAAGGGTATACACCCTTGTTCTATGCTGCTCAATGCCCATTCATTGAAGTCAAAGAGCCGTTATTGGAGCTGGATCAGGTGGCTGTAATGTATAAAGACCCTGAAGGATGTATGTCACTTTGAAAGACTCTATCACTGCATGGAAAATCCTATATTTTAGCTTATAATATTTAATTCTATAATTATTTATTTTTTCCAACTTCTATGCTAAAATATAAAAAGATTATTTTCAATATTATTCCAATATTGTTGATTATTGAAACAATATTGAAAATCTCCCAAATACCCCAAATATATTTCAAATATTAGTTCCATATTTTAGAGTATTATATTGAAAAAATAAATAATTATAAAATCCAATATTTTAAGCTAAAATATTGGATTCTTCATGCAGTGCATGGTATATACAATTTTCTCCTACATATACACAGATTATTGTTATATCAATGATGTTGTCTTACTGGCACTCTTTTATTTATTGTAATAGTTATACAATTACTATTAATCTAAACTTGCTTTCACTTATTAGTTATCATGAAGTTAGATCATTCATGACAAGCCTCCATCCCATGTCTTCATCATGATTGCTGGACCCTCATACCTTGGGTCCTGGCAACCTGACTGTGACACAGGACTTTGGCTTGTTGGGGCCCACCTCAAACCTGGCTTATTACTTATATATTTTGAGGAATAAGTTCAAAAAGGAATATATATTATGAGTGTAATAGAGCTTCAGGGTATACAATATTTAAAGTATTTGTACCTTTTTCTGTATCTGAAAAGAGAACTTGAATTTGTTCTCCAGAAGTACAGCAGCTCAGTGCTACATAGAGTTGAGCATGAGAAAAAACAGGAGTACATAAATGTAATCCAATATAAGTGACTGATTGTCCTTGAAACTTATTGATTGTCATTGCAAAATCAGTCTGACTGGAAATTGGCGACATGAAAAAGCAATAGGAAGTTCTGCTGTATCTGCATTGATTGTGATGCATGGAATAAAGACAGCTTTGCCAGCATTGTTGCCACTAAGAAGACAACATTCCAATACATGAGGACAAAATCATGTGAGAATCATCCCTGTCCCATTGCATAGGCCATTTGCTGGATCCAGATTGTGGAGAAGCATGACAGGACATCCAACTTTGAGAGTCAGATTTGCACATAGCAATCCAGAGGCATTGAAATTTTGAAGAAACTCTACTGGATAAAGAGTAATAGCATCATCCAATTCTTTCTCTATTATCTTATCTAAGCCATAGCATAGATGCATCTATGGATGGATCTGGATCCATCCTGCAGATATCAGGGTACCTGATAGGTGATATCCACATCCACAGATGTGGCTGTGCATGAATATCTGTATCCATAGCATGTGCTGATGAGCCTCCAGGCTCTGTACACTCAGAATTTTGTGGATTTACTGTTAATTCCTACACCCAGTCCACCTAGCAGACTTTCAGCAAACCAGCCATTGCCTACACAGCAATACCACTTTTGTATCATGGCAATATGTCTTTGCATGTTTGTTATCCATCCCATCTTGAAATCTGACACTTCAAGGCATTATGGACATGTTAATACTGATATTGATGGTCCCTCAATCATTGATGAGCCTCCAGGCTCTGTACGCTCAGAATTTCGCGAAATTACCCTTAATTCCTACACCCAGTCCACCTGACAGACTTTCACCAAACCAGTCATTGCCAACACAGCAATACCACTTTTGTATCACAGAAATGTCTTCACACATTTGTTATCCATCCCATCTTGAAATCCAACACTTCACGGCATTACAGACATGTTAACACCGATTTTGATGGGCCCCCAATCATATACGGTAATGCTGCATCTGCATCAAAGTGCATCGCTATGCATCATTGATTGCTAGACCCTATTGACATCACCTATCACCACACTCATCCATCAAAGATATCAACCTATTGTGGATACTCCAGAACTATGGTGACTCAAGCTGTTACTTCGCCAAGTTGGCACGTCATTAGAGATGCATTGGGTGACCTCAGCGACACTAACACGTCTTTACAATCTGCAGCACATGCAGTTGAAACAGCAAGACCCAGCCCAATAGCTGGACTCCACTATAGAACATTTTCTAACCAAGCACAGCAATTTGAACAATGCTGTATACTTCAGCTGATGGATATAGGTCACATTTATTCAGGATTTTACTCAGCTAAGGCCTTACAGCCTTAGTAAAAAGTTGCTTGGGATTCTATTAATATATGTAGGACTTTAGTATAAAAACGTAGATTACAGTAGCATTCAGTACTTTTTGACCCCAGTGGGTACACTCTCATTCACCAGACTATGCTTGTATTCATTCTCATACACGTCAATCCATCATACATCATAGTCACCACATGCACTGACAATAAATCGACTAGTCAGATCAGCAACTCTCTATGAATCCATCCATCGTTTCTATAGGATCACCACATGTTTATTTGTTGTTTCATGGCAATATTCATCTTGCATCGCATATAGTTGATTGCATGTCAACTCGCAGTATTGCTTGAGTTATTCCATGGTTCTTTAACTGTGAAGAAGACATTTCCATCCCTCTTTACTCTTAACACTATTGGTACACATCAATATCATGCCAATACATGATTGACTGCGCCATACCTTGCCCCCCATTTACTTTATAGGCAGCACCAGTTTCAACTTCACCAGATAGGACCGTTTTACCAGTTTTCACCTTTGCCATCGTCATCGTTGCCCACTTGGGTAGTCTCAGAGCAGACTTAGGATCAGTATCAGTATAGGACCAGTTCAGCAATCGTTTCAGTATAGGAAATCCCAGTGTGGATTATAGGATAAGTTTTTGACATCAGATAGGATTGTTTTCAGCCCAGCACCGTTCGCCCCCAGTTTCTGTATCAGCCCGTCCAGTTTAGGATCAGTTTCAGCCAGTTTCAGCACATCGTTCACATTTATTCGATCGACCAGCATGTTGATTCCCAGCATCTCCAGTCCCTCGATCTATTTTTGTATCATTCAGGCATTTCCCTCTCGTTTCCCCACTCATAATAACATCTCGAGCACGTTTTCTTGAGTCTCATTCTCTGTTACCATTTCAGAATATGGTTTCTTGATATTCACATCATATCAGGTGCCATTCCCTCTCATTCTATGAGACCCTCATGACTTACAGTCATTCTTTCAATTCTACGACTCTCACATCATATTATCTGCTTGACTGGATAGTCTAAGTGTATCTTCACACCCTTAAAGCTTTGATTTACTGCACAGAGGTGCCCCGAACCCACTCGCACACACGATCATCCTAGTATTGCCGTGTTCACACATTTATTCTCCATACTCTGCCTGAGTTTGGTTTTGCCATTGTCATGGAAGTATAGGCTCATCATTTCTGGAGCCCACCATGAGAGTGTCTAGTTCACATCTGAATCAATTCTTTATAGCATTATACACATTTACCACCTTTCAATTTGCCCTTTGTAGCGAGCATGTACTTGCTATGAACACGGATTTACCACCATTTCACAAAAATTCGAAAGAACCACCCCTTATATTCCCGTTTCGGACAGAGGTCTTAGAAACACCACTGCACGTTGTCAATTACAAGAATCTACAGTGCATTTAGCACTGTCTAAAGTGACATCACCAACTGTTGCTACAGAAACCCTGTTACCACCGTCCCCTTGTAGTCCTATTCCAGGGAGTTTCATAGACTCTCCACCATCCCCATATCCTGCAGAACTCGATGTTTCTACTCATGAAGACTTCGAGTTTTCAGAACCAGAAGATGAAGAAGATGAGACTGAAGTTACCACCAAATTATTTGGTTCTAACTACAGCATCACGCCCACTTCACCTTACACAGGCAATATTTTTGGAGGCTACCATGTAGAATCCACCTCCTTCACAGATTATCAACAAGAATAATCCATCGGATCTAGTGACGAATTACTCCCAGATACAGCTACCACCCTTACCTTTGGTCTCAAAGACGAATCCTTTGAACAAAGTATCACCTTTGAACCACCTACCAAAGCATCGACCTCATACTTTCCCATTTTTCCCATTTTACCACCAGTTCATCAGAACCCACAACCAGTTCCACCACCAGTTATCCCCCCAGTACCACCAGTCACCATGCCTATGCCATTCAGAAAAGAGAAGAGTGCTCCCAATATCATTGATGAAATTAGTCCAGGATGTGAATTGGTGCATTATGTCAATGATATCAAGGACCTCTTTACTCTTCATTCTATCACAGACAATGCCAAGAAGAAGAAATGGTTCATTTATTATCCTGGCTTAATGGTTTCCAAATTTTGGGAGAGCTTGCCTGAATATAGCAAAGCCGGAAAGACCTATGATGACTTCAAAAAGCTGTTGTTCCACAGTACCCTGATGCTAGCACCACATGGAAATATGAGAGACATGATCTCGAGCATGTCATTGGAAAATTTGCACATGAGGTTGATAATCTCGCAGATCTAGGAGCATTTTATTGGGAGTTCTATCCCAAAGTCAAGCATTTGATTGCCAATAATTGAATGTCCGACCATGAGTCCAGCAATATGTTCAGCAAAGGCTTTCCCAGTCATGTTTGGGATTCAAATTTGTGCCAACTTCAGATCAAGCTACCAGATCACCATCCTGCAGACCTGTACAAACTCGAGGATATTTATGCTGCTGCCCAATTTGTCTTACAAGGCATGGATAAGGGCAAGAGTCATATTAGCAGCATGCCTGCTCATAGTTTCCATGAAGCAGCACCAGCTAGACCATCCAAGATGCCATACCCAGCTCCAGTTTCACATTCCCAGCCAGTCGTTTGCATCAAAGAGGAACCAGTCAAGCTGCAAGTTAAGATGGAGCATATCAATCAGCTCATCAAACTTGGTGAGACATTATTACAATTGAACTCGAATGATCAATTCCAGAAGGCCCAGCAGACACCTTTTTCATCTGGACCACCAGCTCAAAGTAATTTTGCAAATGCTGCCACAGGTCAAAATTGCAGTTTTTGTGGAGAAATAGGGCATTTTATTCGAGAATGTCCTAAAGTTGAGGAAATGATTCATGATGGAAAGTGCAGGCGCAATATAGATGGGAAGATTGTCCTGTCTACTGGCACCTGGGTTCCACGGAATATTCAAGGCACTTGGCTTAAAGATCGCATCGCAGAATGTCATCGTCAGAACCCTGGTCAGACAGGTATCACTCATATGATGAATGCCATTGTTGAGCCCAGTTCCAGTCAACCACATCTTTCTTCAACACCAGTTCATGTCAATTCACAATTGCTCAATATGCCTGCACCCAGCATTGATGTGCACCAGCATCTTGAAGCACTCATTGCCAAATCAGAAGCTATTGGCAAAGAGATTCAGGGCATCAAACAGTTTATGAATGCTGCTGAAGAAGAAACCGTTGATCCAAAAAGCACTGATAGCACAGATACCATATTATGTCAGGTCATCATCGAGGTTCCAAAGTTAAAATGTGGACCACTCAAGAAGGCTAGCCCCATGGTAGTTGTGGAGCCTACTGTTACTCAGATTCCAGCTAAAGTTGGTCAACAGATGCATACCAGTCATAAAGCTGTAGAGGGAGCCGAGTATAATGACGTGACCAGAGTTGATGTATCCAAAAGTGTTTATCCGTTTGATCAAGATCTTACCCTGGACTATGATGGCATGCCCACACTCATTGAGGACTCAGATGATGAAGATATTTCCGTTCCCCAGCAGACCCAGCATGATGACGAGGTTGCAGCAGCTATCATAGAGTCTTATTCTCCATGTCAATTTGAGAAATCCAAGACGATCACCTACAACAATAGCAGGAATTCCATCTTGAAGTTTCCATCTTATGAGCCACCAGACCAGTCAAATATAGTCATGGATATTCCTGAGCATGCACCAGTCAAGGAGCATGTAGCTCAGCTTATCCCTGAAGACATTCATCCTTTTGCCACAGCAATGCCAGCCACTTATGCACTGCCAGCAGTTCATAATGCGGGTGCTAAACCAGATATCCACAAGCATCCCAAGGACAATGAACCCACGTATAGGACTAGAGCTCCGATAGAAGGCTCACATGTTGCACAAGAAGTCTATGAGCATGCGCTCGACTCCACCATCACGTTATCGCATCAAGAGCTATATTCCTTATCACCAGCCATCAGGGAAATGATTAAGGAAGATAACACCAAGTGCAAAGTTCCTGGCATGGTGGAGCAGTTTCAAAAGGAGTTAGCATTGCCATTCACCGGACCTGAAACCGTGAAAATCACGGTTAAGTCGTCAGACAAAGAGGAACACGGCAAAACTTCCACTCTTTTATACAGCATGCCATCCACTTTCATCAATGCGCTTGAGTCTACAGACAGTAATAAATGTGCGGATCTGCCAGAGGGATCCTCAGTCGTCCCTCATCCATATGAAGCTCGGATCAAACAAGGAGAGAAGATTGGCCCTTTGAAATGCACAGCAGATTCCATTTTGTTGCGATCTATCATACCCATGGTTGATCACCAGCTCAAAGTTGAGTGTATCATTGATCCCAGATCACAAGTTATCTCCATGTCCAAAGCCGTTTGTTTGCGGTTGGGGTTAATTTACGATCCGACCGTTGTCCTTGAGATGCAATCAGCCAATGGGACCACGAATTATTCTTTGGGTCTAGCATGAAATGTCACATTTTTGTTCAGCAACATCATGTTATATCTCCAAGTTCACGTCATTAGGCAGTCTGCCTACGATATTTTGCTTGGCAGGCCCTTTGACACGTTAACTCAGAGCACCATACAGAATTACTCTGACAAGAATCAGACCATCACAATTCATGATCCGAATACTGGAAAAACAGCCACCATCCTAATGATCCTGCATGGTCATCCCTGCATCCTTAATTATGTTACCTTTTCATGGGACAATTGACTAGAAGAACCCATCAAAGATGATGTCGAGGAGATCACCCTCGTCATCAAATTAGACACAAATCAAGAACCTAAAATTATTGCCTATGCCGCCTCAAAATCAGAATTTGACTCAGACAAAGCTTCAACTCAATATTTATCAGCCTGCAACCCTAATAAATTCCCTATCCAGCACACTACATTTACACAATCACTATGGTTGACAGAAACCATGTACAGTTCCAGCCCTTATGCTGAATTTTCTCTACCCAGTGATCGCAAGTGAGAGCTACCTTTATATTCCATTCCACCCCAGTATACTTCAGATAATTCCGATTCCATTTCTGTTACCAAGCCCCAAGATTATATGTACCATCTTTACGGATCTAATATTATTGGAGATCAATCCTATGAGCCATGGTTCAATAAGAAAGTCTCGATATTTGCAGGCAAAAAGTACAAGCCGGTTGTGTTGAAAGCAAAACCGTTACTTGCAACTTTGCCTGACAAATTTCATATCATTCGCAATATCCATGGAGATCCATTGGCTGAAAATACCCATTCCCCCTGGTATTTATGCAGAAGTTTGCCATATGATCAAGATGAAAATTGAAGCAGGTGTATATGAGCCTTCCAATTCTTTGTATCGATCGAGATGGTTCATGGTTTTAAAGAAAGATGGCAAGAGTCTTCGAATAGTCCACAGCTTAGAACCATTGAACAAAGTTACCATTGCACATTCCGGATTACCACCAGCCACCAACCTGTTAGCAGAACATTTTGCAGGCTGTGCTTGCAGCGCTACCTTAGACTTATTTGTTGGATATGACAAACATTTATTGGCAGAGTCCTTGTGCAACTTCACCACCTTTCAGACCCCATATGGAGCATTACATTTAGTCACCTTACCCATGGGTTGGACCAATTCCATTCCAATATTCCATGACGACGTTACCTTCATTCTACAACCCGAAATTCCAGAGTTCACCATTCCTTACATCGATGACATCCCAGTTCGAGGACCAGAGACTCATTATGAAATTGAAGGAGGCTACAAGACCATTCCTCTCAATCACAGCATTAGAAGATTCGTTTGGGAGCATTTCCAGAACCTAAATCGAATTGTTCAACACATGAAATATTGTGGAGGCACATTTTCAGGCAAGAAGGCCTACCTTTGTTGCGCAGAGATCACTGTGCTAGGTCACACATGCATGTATTCAGGCAGATTACCATTGGAGAGCATAGTTGCATCAATTATGCATTGGGGACCTTGTATTGATGTCTCTGATGCACACACATTCATTTCTACAGATATTCATTGACAATTTTGCAACTCGAGCTCTACCTATCACCAAGCTATTCAGAAAAGATGTTCCTTTCAAGTTCGAAGCAGTTGAGATTGCCGCACAAGAAGATCTCAAAGAAGCAGTTAGACACAGTCCAGCGTTACGACCTCTCAGTTACATGTCAACTGGAGCTGTCATACTTGCTGTGGATACAGGACCTGCCACAGTTGGTTATTATTTAGCACAGTGCGACCCTGTCAATCCCAAAATCCGATATTTTGCTAGATTTGGATCAATCACTCTAAACGAATGAGAGTGCAGATATTCTGAAGCCAAGAAAGAGATATTTGGACTTTATCAAGCACTAGGAGATTGCAAGATTTATCTCATTGGCCTTCCAACATTTATTGTGGAAGTGGATGCGAGTGCTATCAAGGGAATGCTCAAGAACCCAGACATAGCACCATCAGCCACAGTCAACCATTGGATTATCGGAATCCTTTCATTTCATTTCATGTTAGTCCACATACCAGGCTCTAAGCATGGTCCAGATGGTCTATCATGATGCCCACCCCAACTAGGAGACCCTCCACCACCTGCAGATGGCATGGAAGACTTCTTACACACTCATTATGGGCTTATGCATTTTATAAATTCGACTTCACCAACAATTCATTCACCGATCACATTAATTCAGACCTTACAGCAAGAAGTCAACATTGATGACATGGAAATAGATTCCTACAAAATTGTTCCTTGTACAGCCAAGCAGCAGCATCTAGATGAACAATTGACTCATCTATTGCTGTGGCATTTGTACCTCAAATGGCCACCACAGATGGATAATAACGCATACCGCAAGTTCATGAAATATGCAGTTCATTTCTTCGAGAGGCAAGGAAAGCTTTGGTGTAAAAACGTGGATGGACGACATCAGCTCGTATTATTTCCAGACCATCACATTCAAGTAATGACGTCTTGTCATGATGATGTTGCTCACAAGGGTTTCTATGTGACGCATGTGCTGATAAAGGAACATTATTGGTGGCCTGACATGAAGTACGACATTGCCTGGTTCGTCAGGTCATGTCATCTTTGTCAAATCCGTCAGACACGTCAAATATACATTCCGCCCACCGTTGCACTCCCCACTCCTTTGTTTTCGAAAATGTACATGGACACGATGATCATGCCAGTCTCAGGACAATACCATTACATTGTTCAAGGCAGATGTTCGCTCAGTCATTATCCAGAATTTCATTGCTTGAGAAAAGAAACAGCACGAACTCTAGGAGAATGGATTTTCGAGGATATCTTATGCCGTTGGGGATCATTAGTCGAGATCATCACTGACAATGGGTCCGCCTTCATTGCAGCTATAGGATATTTGAGCAAGAAGTATCACATCAACCATATCTGTATCTCAGGCTATAATTTGAGAGCCAATGGGATAGCAGAAAGGCCGCACTTCGATGTCCATCAAGGTTTATTCAAAGCATCTGATGGAGACCAAAAGAAGTGGAGTCAGAACACTTATTCCATGTTTTGGGCCGATCAAGTAACCATGAGGAAACACATGGGTTGCTCACCATACTTCACCGCAACAGGAGCAGAACCTCTTCTTCCTATGGATATCATGGAATCGACATGGTTATTGCCACCTCCAGACAATATTCTCAGTACCACATCTTTAATTGCATGTCGAGCCATCAGTCTTCAGAAGTGAGCCGCAGATCTGGAATGCTTAAGATTGAAAGTCTACAAAGCACAGCGTAATGCCATGGCAAAATTCAAGAGAGACCATGAATTCTCAATCAGACTTTGATTTCCAGCAAGGAGATCTAGTTTTGATGTGTAACACACGAATAGAGAAAGCTCTAAACCATAAAATGCGCACCAGATATTTAGGCCCCTTAGTGATCTTGGGGAGGAATAAAGGCAGAGCATATCTCCTTTGTGAGTTAGATGGATCAACGTTTTCTCGACTGGTTGCAGCATTCAGATTAGTGCCATACTTCGTGCGAAAGAAGATTGACGTACCGGATATCAATGTGATCATTGATGTACCTCCAGAGTGGATCAATGACCTCTTTGCTTCGATAGATGATGGAACACTTGAAGGACTTATGGATACAGAGGAAGGTCATGAAGAGGCGGAACTTGTTTGAGTTTTCAGACGTATCAAGTCACGGAAACACAAAAATTTATTTATTGGGTCCCATTTTGGGTACCCCTACACATTCATTGTTGAGCCTAGACTTCCGTGGCAATGGCAACACCCAAAACTCCGAGAGAGCTAAGGAAATATGCATGCAATCACAGTAATCAAGGCTATGTGTTTGTGCAAGTGGTTCAGTGCACCTCCGTGCGGTCAATTCCTCTAGATGCAGGTATACACTTCGACTATACAGTCTGGAAGTAGTACCCTTTAGCAGTCGAGTACTAAGAGGCTCAGGCTGTAAGCCGAGGGGATCTCAATAAACGAGATTAAATGGAATCTGGTATGATACAGATACCAAGAAACCGTGCTAGATGCTCGGAACTGATCTAGAAAACGTAAAACCGGTCTGGTAAACGTGAGACTGGCCTAATAAACGTTTGGGCAATCGAATAAACGTTTGGACAATCAATTAAACGTGAGGAGAATCGAATAGACGTTTATACAATCGAATAAATGTGTGGAGAGTCGAATAAACATGTGGAGAACTGAATAAGCGTGTGCGGGCTTGAAACGGAGAGG
Source organism: Armillaria mellea (assembly GCA_030407055.1). NCBI lineage: Eukaryota > Fungi > Basidiomycota > Agaricomycetes > Agaricales > Physalacriaceae > Armillaria > Armillaria mellea. The sequence continues at coordinate 328,515 of JAUDZF010000020.1, forward strand.
TACTGAACGGAAATATGATAACTGAGTGTCATGGCAATACTGCACAGCAACTGGGGACAATGACAATGACGTGGGTGAACGATGCGGAGCTGGGCCTTCACGGAGGCAATAATACCCTATACTGGTGTGGGCAATGGATACGATGACGATGTAGAAGGTGAAGATGATAAAACAATCCTATCTGGTGAAATTGAAACGATGTTGCAGCATTAAAAGACAAAAGCAAGTTATCGGAGCAAGAATTCGTGTATTGGTGGTAATTAACACATCCAATAACGTTGAGACTATAGCAAGCAATGGGGGATAACCTGGAGTGAAAGAACTCTTTTCTCCTCTGTAGAATACGAGTTTTTATACTAAAAGTTCGGTTTTATAAATAGAAAAGATATCTAAGCATTGGTAAAGCTGTAAGTCATTGGATTAGTAAATCCATAGTAAATAGAAGAAGTTTTCGTCTGCTGAGACATAACAGCTTGTCTGTATTGCCGTGTCTGGATGGGAAACCATGCGGAAGTGGAGAATAATGAGTAAACAGCTAGGTGCTGTTTTAACTGTGGACTGTGAGGGTATGGTACATGTTCTGAGGTTGATAAATGGATATAAGCTGCTGTGAAGACTTGGCAAAGTAACAGCCTGAGTAACCGCAGTCTGGAGTATCCGTATTGGGTCAATATCTTTGATGGAGGAGTGCAGGGTCTAAATGATGTCACTATGATCGAGGAATCAAGGGGCGCATCAATTTGGGTGCCTAGGACTGATGCGGCAACTCCATTTTCAGTACGATCGTCAATGAAAGGTGTATTGCCGTGATCATTCACGGAAATATGGAGAATAAATGTGAATGGAAGGGTATTAACGTGGTTTGCTGAGTTATAACCGTGGTATATCATGGTTATTGAAGGATATCGAAGGGTGTAGCATATAATCGAAGGTTGGGGCATTAAATCGAGTACGGCAATGTAGGATAAGGAAGATGGGAGTCGAATCTGTTATTATTGGGTAGTCAATGGATAAATCCGCAAATTCTGAGCGTACAGAGCCTGGAGGCTCATCATCGTTGCAAAAATTATCTATGGCCGGTATATCCATACCGGCCCACCGACACTCCTTTCAAACATATACCCTGCGCAAATTATCATACAAACTGCCAGCTATCTACTAAAGAACACGGCATCTAGAAGTGTTTACCTTTCTTGGAGCCAGAAGCCTTGGAACTGGACACCTTGGAGCCGGAAGCCTTGGCATGAATAAATTCATTACCAATGCAGACTCCATCCTGGTAGCAAACGTTATCAGTATGAATGTCCTCTCCCCAATTACTGTAGTTCTTGTTGGGACAACCCTCGAAGTTGCAACCCCAGCCCCAAGTGTTGCATCCCTCGACACACTTAGTCAAAACTTGCTTCGGCACCTCTTTCGCCTTATGGTTATGCTTCTTCCCCTTGCCCTTCTTCTGAGCATGGTCCCGTTTGTTCAAATGGCAGCCACACTTATTGTTGAAGAGCCAGTAAGGGAATTGCTTCGAAACCGAATTGGGAGGAGAGTTGCAAGCGGACTGAGCCGCAGTATTGGCACGAGTGGTCTCTTGGTTGCGGGCGAAGTTGAGCTTTGCCATAACAAGACAGTAATGCTGGACAAGGACATGGTGAACTTTCAAGAGAAGGTAGAGGTCGCACGTGTTGGACTCGAGACGATGATAGAACATGTCTTTGGTATGGACCAAGGAAGGAATGGACTCATAACCATGAAAGGGGAACTGAGTGAAGTTGGTACCAACATAGGCCTTAGCGTTGTCGATGATGGCCTCAGTATTAGGATCACTAGGGATGCCATGAGGTGTAAGACCCAAACTTCACGTGATCTAAGACTTGGGTCTAGGTCTTCGGCTGTCTCGCGTTTGGACAATCACCAGAGAGATGACGAGGTCTAAGACTCTGAGAAGAGGTAGGCTGCTTAGAGCTTGGCTCGGTAGAGAGTGGTTTGGTATAGATGAACTATAGTTCGAAGCTGAAGTATTACAGCGAGAACTGTGCTACTTATATAGTGTTCTGGTTGTGCCTAAGAATAGTAAATAGCGTCCGTGGTACATGTGGTAAACATCCTGCGTTAGCGAGGCGCAGCAGTCCAGCTGTGGATGGTTCGGTAAAGGTGTGGTGAAGGTGCTTTGAGTGATAAGATGAGCGATAAGCACCTGATAAGATAAGATAAGCAAGAAAATCATAACATTACCCCCTCATTTAAGACAATCGTCCCGATTGTCAGGTCCGTCTTTCTAGATTGTCGAGGTAATCTTGGATAGCTTCTTTAGCGTTCTCCATTTCTGAATCTCGCACCCATGAGTTGTGCTCTCTCGTCCATCCCTTCCATTTGACGAAGTAGTCCGTTACTTCTTGTGACTTTTTTCCTTTCTTTCCTCTGGTTTTCCGAATTCTTGAATCCAATACTTCCTCGATTTCGTATTGTTCTTCGTTGTCGATGAGGTCTGGCGGTGGAGGGGCCGGGATTTGTTGGTTCGGGAATGCTGGAGGGATATATGGCGTTAGGAGTTTTTTGTTGAATCGAGGATGGATCTTCCAATGGGGGGGAAGCTTTAGTTTGTATGCTGCAGCCCCGGTTTTCTGGATGATTTTGAATGGTCCCACTCGTTTGTCGTCCAACTTCTTTTTCGGTCGTGGGAGATGTAGGTTGGTGCTGTCTAGCCAGACCTTGTTTCCTATCTGATAATCTATGGCAGGTCATTTCCTTTTGTCGTATTGTGCCTTCATTTGTTCCGCCGCCTTCTGTAAAGCTCGTTGGGTGTCTTTATGGATCTCCATTATTTGACTGGTGAAGTTTTCGGCGGCAGGATTGGTAAACGGTGATGGTCGTATGGAGTCTGGGACTACTCTGGGGTTTCTTCCATATAGGGTCATGAAGGGACTTCGTCCAGTGGCTGAGTGTACTCGGTTGTTGTGGGCGAATTCAGCGATTGGTAACCAGTCGCTCCAGTCCGTTTGTCAGTAGCTGATGAATAATCATAGGTATCCTTCAAGCTCCTGGTTGACTCATTCCGTTTGCCCATCTGTCTGTGGGTGGAAGGCAGTGGAAGCGTTTGGGGTTATGTCAAGTAGTCGGTATAAATCCTTCATGAATGCGGACACAAATTGGGGTCCTCTGTCTGAGATTACTACTTTGGGCATCCTGTGCTTGGCATAAACATGATCCCAGAGTATCCTGGCCCATCCTTCTGCTGATAATTCGATGTTACATGGGACGGGGATTATTGCTTTGGAGAATCGATCCATGATGACCAACAGGGCATCGTACCCTTTGGATTCTGGTAATCCTGTGACCATATCGACCGAGATATGGGTCCATGGCCCTTCGGGGATGGCGTTCAGGTGTAGCGGAGTCGCTTTGGCTTGGGTGCTTGTCTTCGTGCGTTGGCATGCTTCGCATCCTTTCACATATCTTTCTACGTCTCTCTTCAGTTTCGGCCACCAGTAATCTCGTTGAATCAATTCTTTTGTCTTTTCTATGCCTGGGTGTCCAGCGGTGATATGGTCATGACTTTGTGCAATGATTTCTCCTTGCAGGCCGTCATTTCTTGGTACATACACCCTTCCATCATAGAAGAGTAGTTCATCCTTCTTGGTGATTCCTCGTTCATGGTTCAAGGAATTGGTAATTCCCTGGTCCCAAGAGTCGGTTTGTCAGATTGCGTCTTTGATTCTTTTGTGGGTCTCGGTGGTCGTGGGCATTATGAGTGCTCGGAAATGTTCCGGTTGGAGTACTACGATGTCCTGGTTGTCGTCTTTTCCTTGACTGTGGTTGTCCCTTCAAGAAAGAAGATCTGCTTTCTTGTTGGCTATGCCGGGTAGATGTTGGAGGGTGAAGTGGTATTCAGTGAGTTCTGTGACCCACCGTGCCTGTCTTCTGTTCAACTTCTGGGGTTTTTGGAAATACTGGAGGTTCTGATGATCCGTCCAGATTTCTACATCTTCCATGGCTCCCATGAGGTAATGTCGCCATTCGTCTAGGGCAAGCATGATCGCGAGTAGTTTTTTGTCATAGATTTCGTAGTTTTGCTCGGTTGTGTTCAATGCTTTTGACATGAATGCGACTGGTCGCCATTTTCCTTCTTGCTGCAGGCTGAGCATGGCGCCGATGGCCCCGTCACTGGAGTCGGCTTCTACTTTGAATCTTCCTTTCTCCGTCGGGATGGCGAGTACTATGTCCTCTGCCATTTGCTTCTTCAACTGTTGGAATGCCTGGTTTTGGGCCATTCCCCATGTCCATTCCGCATTGCCCGTCAACTGAGTGAGCGGTCGTACAATCTTTGAATAGTCTCGGATAAACTTTCGGTAGAAGTTTGTGAATCCGAGGAATGACTGTAGTTCCTTTTTCTTTGTCGGAGTGGGCCATTCCGTAATCCCTGCTACCTTGACCTTGTCCATTTGTACCGAGTTTTCGCTGATGATAACTCCTAGGTACTCGGTTTCCAATACCTCGAACTCGCACTTTTCTGCTTTCAGGAAAAGCTTGTTTTCCCGTAGGTGTTGAAGGACGCGTCGGATGATCTTTCGGTGTTCGTCTAGGGTTTTTGTGAAGATCAGGATGTCATCGAGGTAGATGGTGACTTTTCCTTCTGCGATCAGGTCTTTGAAAATGTCGTTCATCATCCACTGGAACGTGGCTGGTGAGTTTGTCAGTCTGAAGAACATGACCGTGGGTTCGAACAATCCCCAATTAGTTCTGAACGCCGCCTTCTCTTCATCTCCTTCTTTGATCCGGACGTTGTTGTATCCCCAACGAACGTCAAGCTTGGTGAAATACTTTGCTCCTTGGAGTTTGTCGATGAGCTCGGTGATCAGTGGTAATGGATACCGGTTTTTGATGGTCATTTCGTTTAGCTTTCGGTAGTCTTGTACTGGTTGGAGGGATCCATCCTTCTTTTTGACAAAGAAGAAGGGTGATGCAAAGGGAGACTTCGAGGGATGAATTCATCCTGATTCCAGGTTTTCGTCTAAGAACTTGTCGAGCTGTTCTTGTTCGTTTCGGTTCAGGGGATAGACTTTGCAGTCTAGCGTGGACTTGGCGTTTGGGACTAATTCGATGGCATGGTCCCATGTCTTTCGTTCGGGGAGTTTGTCGAAGTTCTCTTTTGAGAACAGGTCGCGATAGGAACGGTAATGCTCCAGTACCATTTCTTCGAATGTCTTCTTTGGCTTGTCCTTGTTTGCCTGAGCGGCTAGGTCATTGGCGTGGTATACGGTGCATATGATCAGCTCTTCCTGCATGTTGACGGCTAATATCGTTTCTCCTTCTTTGAGTTCTTCATCCCACCGGTCATCTGGGTCAGCGTCGGGTAGTGGGAAGGGGTTCTTTGTGCATTGGCACTGCCTGAAGAGGAGCGTGCCGGTCTTCCAGTTGATAACGGGATTATGGCACTTAAGCCAGTCGTGGCCCAGGTATATGTCTTTGGTGCCAAGGTCGGTGACTGCGAGGTCGATCTGTTCACTATGGTTTCCGATAGTGAGTCGTAGTTCTGCGAACTCGGTGATGCTGCCTGCTTTGTTGTGTGTTCCGTCGGCATTGTAGACGGGGATCGGGACAGCGGTCTTCCAGGTGTATAGTCCGTGCTTTTCCACATAGGATCGATTGATAGAGCTGCCTGTGCAGCCGCTGTCAACTAGTCCTTTGGCGACGTGTTCTTCCTGGTTGATGGTGGATTCTAGTCGAATTTCTACCATCAGGTCTCGACCGATACTCTTGGTTCCTCGAATGTATTGGATTGGTTCTCGGAGTTCGAGAAGTAGTTCCCTCGCTTCTTCCCCTCCCTTCCATAGTTGAGTCACAAGCTCGTCTACTAGTTCTTCGTGTCGGTCTTTGTGAACCCAATTATTCAGGCATGCTTTTGCCTCTGAATAATTTCGTGCTCCCTGTATTGCTCGGAGCATCCAGTCGACTTCGAAAGGCTTATACCAACGCCACGAATGTGGCGGAGCACTAGTGTCTGGGGTGGTAGGACACCAGTCTTCGTCGCTCTGTATATCCTTCTCTTGGGAGTCGGCCTTCTGTGCCACCCACCATCGTTGGTAAGCGGTTTCGTCTTCTTCATCAGGTACCTCTACCATGGTAACCTTATGCCCCCTCTTTACTGTCTGGGCGCTAACAGCTTCCTGTCCTACGGCTTTGGTGTCGTCCTTTGCCGGTCGTGCGTCTTCATCGGGGTTGGGAGGAGGAACGATGGGAGGATACCTGCTTCCGGTCTGTACACCAGGGCTAACCCTTTGAGGGTCGGGGGGCTGGTCCATGAACGTCGTGTTCTTGTCGCATGAACCGTGACTGCCATTACCTACTGGTGTCAGCAGTCGGGCAGGGCTGTGCTCTGTTCCTTGGTCGCTTCCGACTCGGTGGTTCACTTGTTTCTCTAATCCTTCCCTGTCGTTGCCTTTCCCTATAGGCGGGTCGGATGGTTGTGGGGGTCCTGAAGGGACGTCGGCCGATGTCGTGTTGGGGCCCTCTGCCCCATGCCCCAGAGGTTCAGACTCTGTGGTCTTGGCCTTTGGCAGGCGCTTGAGTTTCGCCGCATCGGTCCTTGCGAGGTGTGTCTTGGTCTTCATAGAAGACGCTGAATCTTTCGACTTCAGAGGCCCGAGGGCGTCCCATCTACTTGATCCTGACCCGAGTCCTAATACTCGTGTTGAAGGCTCCAGTGCCACCTGGCATGTCCCTTCCCTCACAGCGGGCTCGGAGGTCGTGTCGTTGTTGTTCGTGTTGTCCAGTTGTGCTAGGATGGCATATCGGTTCGATTCTGTTGGGGGTGTTGGATGGCTAGTCGTGTGGGTGACGTTAAAAGCAGTTGATTGAGAGGCGATAGGTAAAATACTCGATGTAACTAAAGATGCTTTATAAGTCCGACCTGCGTATGATGAATGCGTACCAAGACCCGAGGAAGTGGCTGTCGAAGGGGAATCGAGCCCTTGACAGCCTACTCTTTTACTTCCTCCACCTTTGATTCTGATGTCTCTTGCCCGGCTAATACAACTGAGCGAATGTCTTTCGTATCCTGCTTCTTGGGGCACTCCTTCGATAGATGTCCTTTTTCTTGGCACCGATAACATCTCCCTTCTCTTCACAGCCTGTCTATCTCCATTGCTTGTCCTTGGCCGTGGTATGTAGTCCATCGCCCCGACCCTGCATCCCTAGTTGTCATCTTCCCTTCTCCTGTCTGCTTGGCCGGTGTCGAACTTGTGGCCCCAGCAGGTTTGCTGGGGCTGAAGTGGGATGGTCTGGACTTAGTGCTTGGCAGGAAGCGGGTGGCAATGTTGGAGCGGAACGACTGATCCTTGATCCGTTCCATGTGAATGAGTTCGATCCGTTCGTGCCATTCGGGGTAGGTCTTGGGGACGTTAAGTCCGCCGGTGATGATGGAGTCGATGTAGTACTTTGGTACTCCATTGCGGGCAGTGCGAGTCATGTGTCCTTTCTCTCCGATGTCGTAGCATAGGCTGGCCAACTTCGCAAGCTCTTCGAGTTTGCTGAAGTAGGTCTTGGCGTCGTCTGTGCCTAGTCGGAGGAGATACATCCTCTTCTCGTGTTCTTCTTCTACTGCGGGGTTACTGAATTGGTCCTTGATGAGGCTAACGAAGCCGTCCCAATCAGGGTATCGGTAGTCTCCGCCGTAGGCATCGTAGAAGTCGCTGACTTTGTGGATCCACCAGTCCTTGGCAGATCCTTCGAGAAGCGAGGAAGCGAGTAGTGTCTTCTGTGCGGGGGTGTGGTAGTAGATTCCGTGACTCGTGAAGTAGGCCAAGCAGTCCACCACAAACCGTGTGATGTCTGCGTGATCCCCTGTGAAGGGTTTCGGGATCTGGTACAGGATCGGTTTGATCCCGTAGAAGGGGGCTTGTTCGGGTCCTGTACCAGTGGGTTGATTTGGGGGGTCTGGGGGAAAGTTCGGTTCCTCGGGATAACCTGGGAGTGAATATAGGTCATCCCGGTCCTACATTCGTTTCTTGGGTGCAGGGGCGCCGGGATGTTCGAGCTTCTGGATCTTCAGCTCCAGATCGGCTAGAGCCTTTTTCAAGTCTCTTTCCGTGTTCTGTAGCTGGTCTCTGAGGTCCACCTGCTTTCGCAGTCGGTCTCGCTCTACTTGTCCGGGGCTGGGGGGGTCTACTGGCATGTCGGGGTCTGCAGGGGGTTCCGATGGGTTAGAGGGGCCAGCTTCATTGGGTCCTGCTCCAGTGAAGAGGCAGCTCTGGGGGTATGGGGCACGGCATCCGTATTGTCTCGTGATAAAGGGTGGTTCGTCTGGTAGTGGCCACGGGTATTCGTACTCATAATCCAGATCCCTGAAGGTCTCTGGATCGTAGTGGAAAGTGTCGAATTTAGATGATGCCAAGCCTATGGAGCTCAGTCCAGTAGGCGTTGTGTTGGTCTTCGAGAGTAAGGAGGGCTCGTTCCATCTCCTCCTGTTCATCTGGTGTTCGGCAGCGTATTCCCATGATTCTTGAACCGGCAGTGGGTGCGTATAGTTCTCTGTCCAGGTTGGCTTCCATGCGGATGGCGATGTCATCGGCTGTGGCTTCACAAAGGTCGATGCCACGGGGTCTGTGTGTGGCGAGCCAGAAGTCCATGGATCGTCGTAGTCTATAGCCCAATTGGATGTCGATGTCCTCCTGTTGAATTCTCCATGCTGTTGTCCTGGCTGGTCCGAGGATGTCCTCATCGGCGGACGAGAGATAGGGCCACTCGTAGCCAAGGGCATACAGGTTAAGCAGGTCGTCGGGGAGGTGGTGTGGCATGCTGATGATGAAGGGGGCGGGGTTCTCTGGGAAGTCAGTCCCTGGCCAGTAGTGGATGGCGGGGTAATCTGGGTCGTATGGCTGGGGGGGAGGGGGATCTGAGAGGTCCATTTCGGGGACGTCTCGATCCTCCCAGCCCTCGTCGTCATAGTACTCTGGTGTGGGGGAAGGGGTTCGGGAGAGAGTGATGCGGATCTGTTCGGGGGTGTCTGGTAGGGGGACCTGGTGTGGTTCGAGTTCTCCGACGAGAGTGGATGCCTCGTCGTCGGAGTCCTCCTCGATGATTGGGAGTCGGTAGTCGTCTGGATGGTCGTATATGGGTAGGCCGTGGTCGTCATCGCTGCTGCTGTCCGTGTCGTATTCCTCATCCCAATCGGAGTCGAACTCGACGATTGGGGGGCCACGGTATGACCAGTCTCCTCCCTCAACTCTGAACTCCATTCCCCTGGCAGTCCTTGCCTGGATTCCTGGCTCGAGTCCGAGTCTGAGGGTGCATAAAATGTACCTGCCAAGTTCCTCGGCCTCTGTCTCAGTGGGTTCATGGTCCGTGATGAATATTGGGGGTCCCTGATTGTCGGAGTCGTCACTGTCGTATGTGGGACTGTCTGTGTGTCAGGATGCTGGGCGGGGTGGTGTGCTGGGTTCCTGTTGTCTGTGTTCGTAGTCCGACCAACTCTCCCGCTCGGCAGGAGGTTCCAAAGTGGGTTGTTCCGTGTCCAGTTCATACTGGGCACGGACGAGGGGTTCGAGGGTGTGTGTGTAGTCGAGGTAAAGGGTGGCGAGTAATATGAGGGTTATGCCGAGCACGGTTAGTGCTCCGACAACGACCGCGGCGGATAGGATTGCGAGGAGGACGAGTAGGTAGAGAAGCTTCGAACTAACTGTAAGACCCAAACTTCACGTGATCTAAGACTTGGGTCTAGGTCTTCAGCTGTCTCGCGTTTGGACAATCACCGGAGAGATGACGAGGTCTAAGACTCTGAGAAGAGGTAGGCTGCTTAGAGCTTGGCTCGGTAGAGAGTGGTTTGGTATAGATGAACTATAGTTCGAAGCTGAAGTATTACAGCGAGAACTGTGCTACTTATATAGTGTTCTGGTTGTGCCTAAGAATAGTAAATAGCGTCCGTGGTACATGTGGTAAACGTCCTGCGTTAGCGAGGCGCAGCAGTCCAGCTGTGGATGGTTCAGTAAAGGTGTGGTGAAGGTGATTTGAGTGATAAGATGAGCGATAAGCACCTGATAAGATAAGATAAGCGAGAAAATCGTAACATGAGGAGGCTCTGTCATGACAATTTGAATCAGTACACAGATCAGCTGAAGAAGAAAATGTGCTTACTAGCGCCATAAGGGTTGAGATCAATCAGCTCATCAATGATGCCGAGCAGATGGTTGTCATCCTCTGGATGAGGATCCTTGAACGGCATCAGGAGAATCTGACGATCAGGAATGCCGCCCAGGCATTCCTGAAGGAGAGACTTCCCACAAGCTTGGCACTGATCCGACAGCCCATCGCAGTGGCATTTGGTGCCTTCCTGAATGCAGGGACAGCAAGGACGAATGGCCTATGAGAATTGCCGTTAGATGTAAAGCCATGAAATAAAGAAGAAACATACCTTTGCAGATTGAGCTGGACAAGAATGTGCTGGATGACTAGGCATACCAGAACAGACACAGCAAAATTTCTCACCATAGCAGAGGTCCACTTTGTTGAAAGAGCGACAATAGAGACTGGTTAGCTTTTCACCAATATCCACCACATCCTGAAGAGTGCCCTCCTTATCGGCGAACTGCTCGATAAATGTAGCAGGTGGCACAATGGGGGAGCTGATCTAAAATTAGAGCTCACATCAATTGACGTGCCATCAAAGCCATTGTTCGAAGCATGTACCGACCAGTCTGCAGACGAGACTGAAGAAAGAGACTCTGGGTAGCCCAGAGATGGACTAGGAGCCGAGGAACGTTGTGGAAAATCCAGCTCCCCCTCAGCAGTGACTGTGATCATAGCTGTGGTAAGCTGATCACCAGCAACCTCGGTAGTGGTCTGGGACCCATCGTAGGGCACAAGAACTGGAGTAAAGGGAGCAGACGACATCTGAATGTCATCGTCAACATGGTAGCGCCTCAGAGGAAGAACCGTAAGACCGTCGAGGATATCATCGCCATGCAAAGAGTAGCGACCTCCGACAGTCACCTGCAAATAAGAGGACTCGACGTCGATGAGGGTCTGCCAATAATTTAAGTACCCCTTGTTGGCCACGGCTTCATCAACAGACAACACAAATTCCCGGAAGAAAGTATCTTTGACGACGAGGGGGTAGTACTGCTTGATAGCAGTCTAATCACAGATATTCAGTCATGTCAATACGATCAAGGACACATTTACTCACTTGCACACTGGCGGCCTTGTCAAAGTATGAGGTGACGCATGGGAGCATAGCGTTGGCCTCAAGAGGTTTCTTGAGGAGCGCGTCAGCACGCTGAACAAGAGAGTTAAGAGATGGAACAGTTTCAGTACTGAAAGACATGAGAGAGAGTTAGAAAGACGAGGTTTCTGAGGACCAAACAACGAAAACTCGAGCTCTTATACGAAAACTCAAGGACGTCTCACCTCATCGACTTTACATGAAAATTTCCATTTAGCTCACAATGACGCAACCAGAACATGCCATGGAGACTAGAGCTCACATTTTTAAACTCCAAAACTCAGCAGCTGTTGTTTTGAAATTCGTCTCTTCCAACCTTGCTTTAAATCTTTTGATGTCTTTGTCACCAAAGATTTAAAAAGTTTAGGGGGGAGAGACATGGACTCCATGTGTTTTCGACATAGCAATATGCACAAGACTCACCAAGATATTTGAGCGAAATATCTAATGAAATTATGAAAGAAACGACCTCACAATTCATGAAATACTGCTTGAAAAATCACAGATATTCCATTATCAGCGATATTTTTATCATGCTCCACAGCAATTTGACTACGAATAATGGAGATATCATGAAAATTTCAAGCATACACGACAACTCATGACCTACAGCACAGCATTAACGAATCACAAAGCCCAATGGCATCAGAGCCTTGGCCATCCACATTTCTTATCACTCCAAACATCACAGTGATGAGCCTCCAGGCTCTGTGCACTCAGAAATCACGGACACTACCTTCAATTTATCGATTATGTCCCACCCATGGACTTTCAGTAAACTTAACGTTGCAAGCAAGGGCCAACTTGTTTCATTCCGAACTTTGCAAAGTACGTGAAGTTACACTGCGGAACTGATGCACCATATTCCCACAAGTCCCTTTTTGATTACCGATCATCCATAAACAGAATAAGCACCCGACTGGTCTAGAACTTAGGTGCACACAGCACTGGCTGAGTCATGGGTTTCACCACGCATAGGCTGTTTACAACTATGGATTGCTAACGGAAGTACAGGACTGTATGGTCGTGTACTTAAACCAGTAGTATTAGTGAGCCGTAGCCGAGGATATGTAAGAAAATCTTACCAAAACAACCAGCTGCACCCGTGCACTTTGGTGGCACTGTAAGTAAAGTACTTAATAAGTTCTTTAGTATTATAAATGCCTTAGACATGCTCAGCAATACGTACTGTGGTTTTATAGCCTTAGAAACTTCGCTTACTGATAAAAGTTCACAAACTTTGTATAAAAAGAGGACAAAACATAGCTAGAAAATAATAGACTGGCAGATACCCCACCAATTCCCCATATTCACACAACCAACAAGATTTAACATCGCGTCTCTGTGTTCTAAGAGACCAGACAACTAAGTCTTGTTACTACTTTGCTCTGTAAAGCAGGAAGGAATATTAAGCATAAGAAAGCTATCCTTCTTGTCATTCTCACCTTGAAATGTCGCGTTCAAAAGACTAGTAAAGGTAAAGAGAGTTACTAATGAAGTTCATTAGAAACACAGTTACAATACTGGAACTGTAGCTAGGTTTCCGACACCAACAGAAAGTTCACGCCATATATAGGTTGCCCCCACTCAGCATACACCCACGTTTACGCATCCCTTCCCTTCCAGGAAACTTCACATACATAACTTGAGCCTCTCTAGCCCGTTAGGGACTCATAACAACTGTAGCAAAAGTTCGCTACAATCCTAGGAAGCTATAGTCACCGCACAGAGGTGCAAGACTAGACTCGCTAGAACCTGCCTTCAGATTAGCTGCTTGATAGCACTTGCCATTATAGGTCTTGTGTTTTCTGCCCGCAGGAGTCTTTAGGTTCATCAATGGCAATATGGACTTCCATGGACTTAAACCGAAACAGTGACACAAAACAGCATCCAAGTCGGGAAGTCATGGGAATTCAGACATGTGACCTCCATTGCCAACATTTCTCTAAGTCCAAATCCCTCGAAAATTTGCCAAAAATATTCACACAAGTCCCACAAAAATCCCAAAAATCATGGATTTATTTATACAAGTCCTCTAAGGGGTGGCGACATGCACTATATAACAAGTTGGCCCGAAGGCACACATACAAAACTTGTATATAAAAAGTGCGAAATATTTGAACACAGCCCAAAAACCCAGCCGCTGAAGAACTCGAGACCCCCATGAAGATCCAAGATATTAAAAGGCTAACCATGGCTACCAAGTAGCTTAGCCAGACTTGGACTTTCATTGGGATGGCCCAGCTTGACCCTCTTCAACCTCATCATCATCACTGTCTTCATTGTCCACACCATCATCGTTGTCCTTGTCAGATTCCTCTGGAATAACACATTCTTGAAGGCGCACCAACTGCACATGAATGTTTTCATTGTGTGAGAGAACATGGAGACCTGCAAGAAAAGTCTGGGTAAGAGAGGCAATGGCCTCATTACTCTGATTGAGAGAGTTGAGGGCACTCTCAAAAGAATTGACTTGCTCTAAAAAGATGATCATTCGATATAAAAAGAAGTTGAAAGACAGAACTCACAGGAACCTTGAGGACAATAATGGTCGACCGGATTCAAAACAGTTTCACTGTCAACGGTGCATGGCTGTTTTGCATAGTGACAACATATGCAAATTATGGTATGCCCGAGCAACTTGTGACATTGTGTCTTGCGGCTGCAACATTGGTCGCAAGGCTTGGAATACTACAAGCCACGTCAATAAAAACTAAAGCCGAGGAAAATAGACTTACGTGTTCCCCAACAAACAGGGCCACTTGCTTGTTCCAGAGATGGCCATCGACTTGGACAAAATCACCGAGGTCCTCCTTGACGATGAGGACCCCAATGCTTCCTACACCATTATCGACAGGCTGTAAATCCTTGGGGACACGTTCCCCAAACCCACCCCTGCTAACCCCTAACGATATGGGTGGTAGTTTTGAAAGGCCAGGACCATGTTTTCAGACAGCGGAGGTCGTGCGCGCTGCTTTGGAAATTTTCGCTTTCTTAGTCGCTGGTTTGTTGAGTACCGGAGTTTCTTCATCACTAGCCCTGGCGCGTTTGAGAGATGATGGCTCCCTTTTCCCCTTTGGATCTTTCCTGAACACATTTTCGGAATGGCCCTTCTTGCCCTTAGGATCTGTCCTGGACTTGACGAATTCAAGCTCCTCAGGTTTAAGAGGAGGAATGTGCGGGTGGGTTGAACGATGAGGCTCGGATTCTTGAGCCTGGGATGCAGGAGGCAGCCTACTAAGGAAGATAGTAGGGTAAGCATTGACGAAGTCACCAGTAGTGCCATTGAATACAAACTTGACAACGGGCTCACGACGGTGTCGAATGCCAGTCGCAGGTGGGGGACTATCCTCAGGATCATCTTGAAGGGAGGCGCCTTCTTCGTTATCAACATCCTCATCATCTGTGCCCAGGAAAAATAAAGGTGTCTTCTTAACAGGAGAGGTAGAGGCAGTACCTTCATCACCTCGATTTGGATCAGGACCAGGAAATACCCGTGGATGACTAGCAGCTGTAAACTTATAAGTCAACAACCCACGAGGGAATAAAACTGGAGAAGCGCATTACCGTTTACCACCAACAGAGATGATGCCGCTGGAGTGGTGGGCTGTCCCCCAGCCTGTGGATGAATCGGTGATGACAACAGCACCAGCGCACCAAAGGAGGACTCGTTCACTTTGAACACTTTGGAAAACTTATTATCTGCTATTTTAACTGGAGGAGTAGTCACGGATTGTCCAGAGGATTTCAAGATAGGTCAAGGGAGTACTTTAGGCTGGCTAGAAGAGGACGGCCTGGCCTGTGGAGTCTTCAATAAAGAAGACGGGAGTCCCGATTGTTGGGACTTAGATTGGGATACTGCTGAAATGGCAGGTTTTGTCAATGATCCGGCAGTCGTAGGAGGCACCCAAATAGTCAAAAGGGAGCTGGAAGTAGAAGCTGCAGTGCGAGCTGGCTGAGCAGATGACTTGTTAAGGGGTTGTGTGGGTGTCCTAGCCAGTGATACCATTTCCAAAGACTTAACAATGGAAGGAGCGGCTTTAGGAGTCTCGACAATGGGTGAAGACATCACTAATCGACGAGATGGGGAAGATTGCTGCGGCAACGGGATTGGGCGAATTTTAACCCCATAATCGAACTAGAAAAGTCCAAGAAAGTCAGGGAGGCCAGCCAAAAGAAACCTTGAGCACTCACCACACGAGAAGCTAGTGTGTTAAACTCAGCTTGGGAGTTTTCAATATCATCCTGGTCGATCTGGTTGACTACTTCCACCAATCTGAACTCCAGGTCATGCCAGAGCTTTTTCTTAACACCAGCCCTACCCCAAAACTGGTCACATAACGCCCATTGCAAGTACGCCTCATCCACCCAAGCATCCAAGGCGGCGGTGTCGTCGGCTACAAGCGGAAATTGTATTTTGTGTCCTAAGCAAGCAGCAGCCGCTTCGTAGGCACACAAAGCTTGATGCTGAAGAGTGGCGTCGTCCTTTGGTATGTGGTGTTGCGACATTTGGAGTAACTGGGAGAGGTGCGAGGCAGAGAGTTTAACCAGCTTGGCAGAGGAGAAGAAAAGAGGACGAAGGAGATAAAGGAGGAAGTGTGTCACCAGCGTTGGAACACTGATGAGGCACAGAAAGGTGAAGAAAGCGGAAAAAGGGACTTAGAGAAAATTTCTCTAAGTTTATAAGGCCCACGAAACTGGATCCCCGGGAACAGCCATTACAATTCATTGGAAGCCATGTGTGGGAGCCACAGAACACACAGAAATTTCCATGCTTCTTTCAAATGTGTCGCGTGCACTAAGAATAGAATATCAACGTGTCTTAGGATTCCAATCACCAATATTGGACAAGCATACAGCCACGCACGTCATCACCTAGCAACAAGCCTAAATTCTTAACTTCTTCCATCTGGCATGAATACTCTGAACTCGGTCTTATGTTACCAAGTAACATAATAAAAGTTTAGGGGGGATGATGAGCCTCCAGGCTCTGTACACTCAGAATTCATGAAATTACCCTTAATTCCTACACCCAGTCCACCTGATGGACTTTCACCAAACAAGTCATTGCCGACACGACAATACCACTTTTTGTATCATGGCAATATGTCTTCACACGTTTGTTATCCATCCCATCTTGAAATCCAACACTTCATGGCATTATGGACACGTTAACACCGATTTTGATGGGCCCCCGATTGTATATGGTAATGCCGCATCCGCATCAAAGCGCCTCGCTATGCATCATTGATCGCTAGACCCTATTGACATCACCTATCACCGCACTCATCCATCAAAGATATCAACCTATCACGGATACTCCAGAACTACGGTGACTCAAGCTGTTACTTCACCAAGTTGGCATGTCATTAGAGATGCATTGGGTGACCTCAGCGACACTAGCACATCTTTACAATCTGCAGCACATGCAGTTGAAACAGCAAGAACCAGCCCGATAGCCAGACTCCACTATAGAACGTTTTCTAACCAAGCATGGCAATTCGAACAATGCTGTATACTTCAGCTGACGGATATAGGTCATGTTTATTCAGGATTTTACTTAGCTAAGGCCTTACAGCCTTAGTAAGAAGTCGCTTGGAATTCTATTAATATATGTAGGACTTTAGTATAAAAATGTAGATTACAGTAGTGTTCAGTACTTTTCGACCCCAGTGGGTACACTCTTGTTTGCCAGACTACGCTTGTATTCATTCTCGTACACGTCAATCCATCGTACACCGTATTCACCGCATGCACTGACAATAAATCAACTAGTCAGACCAGCAAATCTCTACAAATCCATCCATCGTTTCTATAGGATCACCACACATTTATTCATCGTTTCATGGCAATATTTGTCTTGCATCGCATATAGTTGATTGCACATCAACTCGCAGTATTGCTTGAGTTATTCCATGGTTCTTTAACTGTGAAGAAGACATTTCCATCCCTCTTTACTCTTAACACTATTGGTACACATCAATATCATGCCAATACATGATTGACCACGCCATACCTTGCCCCCCATTTACTTTATAGGCAGCACCGCCAGTCTTGTCCCAGGAAGCAGAGTGTAGATGGGACCTACACAAGTGCGGCTTATGGATGGAGAGCACTGGTACGTTCCCATTCCCTTTCTCCTTCGGTTTATCCATCGTGCTCTAGGTCCGGCACTTTTACGAGAAACACAGAGCGGGGCCTACATCGAATGTCAATGCAGCTGTTATTAAGGATGGCTACCTAGGTATGAGAGATGTGCGTTGATCTCAGTTACTATTCTAACATGCATCAGATCCATAGGTATCTCTGTCATTTTGTACACTTGTTCACTTATGGATTTGCAGGTCAGGGCAGGTGCATTTAGAATATCAACAAGGGGGAAGTGCACACATGCACATTGTGTTCTGTGTTATGAGGAGGAGGTGTCATTAGTATGTCACATTCTTTCTGCTTTTCCATTCAGTCAGCACAGTTGAAGTGAGACCGTTGTGTTTGCCTTGGTGTACTGCCAATATAAGTAGGTTTTGCGTGATCCAGATAGGTTTGGAGTATTGTATTCACATATTTACTATTGTATGTTGTTTTCCATTTTTATGTGAAATACTGATGAATGTCCATTAGATGTCTGTTTGTGATGATATTCTGTGTGCTGATCAGCGACATGTTCTAATGCAAAAGACGTCTTATCTTGCGCATCCAAAATTTCTGTCTGCACATGAATGGGTTCATAGTGGTTTGGCTAACATTGTTGCTGATTCTTCTGAGGCTCATGCTGTCAATCGTGTTGAGCCTTCAGGGTCTTCGAAGGTTGTCGTCGTCAGTCGTGTCATGGCAAATCCTCATCTGCTCAAGCTCAGTGATCTCGGGAACTATAATGATCGATTTATGAAGATGGACAGTGCGAAATGGGTTGTTCATCTTTCCCGACCGATTGGAACGCTGTTCGACAAGGATTGGGAGGTCAGTATGAATAATTTGTGTGTGTTGGAACAACGAGTGGCGATGTTGAAGGGGGTGAACATGTTGATCCATCACAATGAAGATAATTTGGTGAACTTATGAATGACCACTCCTTGTTTTCTAACCAATGTACGTTCGCTTCTCCAATCATTGTAGCTATTAGTGACTTTGATCTTGGGACATAGACTGTCGAAAGGCATTAGTTGTTCTTCGGAATGTGGGCTCTCTGTGCTAATATCCGCATCTTTCCAGCCGATGAGGCATTGGAGAAATACGTTCACAAAGTCTCTCCGAGATTTCAATCGGACATGAAAGAGCTAAGCCCATGGTGGAAGTTAAATATCTTGAAAATTATGAATGCTAGAGGAGATGTCATACCTCCTGGTATGTCATTAAATCGTCATCATATTGGTCATTGATTATTGTATGAAATCAGGTGATGCGCAGGAAAAGTCTATGCAAGGTTCACTCGTTGAGGTTACATTCAGCATCAAGCACTTCTTTATCAAAACGTCGAACACTGATTCTTTTAACGCGAGTCTCTCCAGCGCACAAATCATGGTTTCGGGCCTTCGTCATGAGGAAGCTGAGGAGGCATATGAAGCCTATATTGCTGTGCAGTCTGCTGCTGCGAGTTCATAGAAAATTCCACTTCCAGAGGTCGAAGAGCGAACTGTACTGGGTTTGACGTCGGGATTGGAAGATACTATATCTTCCATGGGTACTGAGAGAGAGAAAAGTCTGTTTGTTCATCTCAATAACTACATATTACTGATTCAGTATATAGCTATGGATTCTCAGAACGATATTGAAGAAGATAACAGTCGAAAACGTAAGGGATGGAGTGGGGGTGGCATTGCGAAGAAAGCCAAGTTAAATGGATAAGTATGGTACAGAAGTTCACATTTAGTTGTATACTGTAGGTGGTCTTGGTTTCCATTTCAATGAAAGAATATGAATGTGAATTATCACGTACCATCATGGTTGGAAATAGTGTTTCCCGTACTTTTTCTTTGTAGCGGTGAACAACATGTCCAATCAGTTGTCTTCTGCGGTGAGGACATCACTTGGGGGTGTCATTAAAATATTTTTGTTGAATGGTCTTAAAATCCGAATAGGTTGACGTCCTCGACTCCGCGACAATGCAACATAGGCGTTAAATCCATCGAGCTCATGCCTAGGTGGATCTGCCAAGTCGATAATCAAATAATCCAACGTTTGCCCCTGAGCTTTATGATGTGTAAAACTGTAGGCGGCCGTGAGAGCTATTTGTCATCGATGAACTGTATAGGATGTGTGGGCTTTCTTTTTGACCGAGAACGAGATATTGGATGGAATAATGGGGAGTAAACCCTGTGGGATTCCGTCAAAAGACGGGACGTTTGGAACATTTGTAGGTTTGAAAAGAATCAAAGCGGGGGGGTAGTGAAGATCCACGATGTTGTTGTCATCAGGCAGTGGGAGTGGTTCTCGAGGATCCAAAACGATGTCCTCTATTGTTCCACGAGTGCCATTGGCTAAATCGGACTCCGTCGCAATATTTACAGTGACCATCGCTTTCATTCCTATGGCAATCTTGATGATATCAGGTAATTTTCCCGTATGTTTCTCCGTCATTGAAGCAATGTCCAATTGTTGACTTTTACTGACAACATCTCGGGTTTTTCCAATGCAATCTTCCGCCATGCAACGATATAAGACGTGACCGGTCTGTCGACAGTGTAGACGGAGTGCTTCTGCATTCCATTCATGACGCACGGAGTTTCGTGAGGCGATGAATATAGCATCTTTCCAAGGCATCGAGGTTAAGTCGGTTATAGGACAAGTGGAGGAATTTAGACGAATAGATTCAGTCATAGCTACGTCGTCGGCAGTACAGGCACCTTTGCGCAATCGATCTAAGAAAGCCATCCAGGGTTCGTCATTTACACGACATTGCTCTTTCAGTAAAACCACTGTATCGAATTGTAAATACAATTCGTGACCTCGGGCTGCAGTGTCCGTGGAAGAAATGGGATCATATAATGCTGCATGAGTCTTTGCAACAGGTGGAAATTGGTGAAAATCGCCAAGTAAGAGGACGTTCATTCCCCCAAGCGGCCGATCAGGGTGTGGCAAACCCATCTGGGAACGAGTTACCATGGCAGTATCGGACAGTTTACATAGGAATGATTTGTCGAGCATGGAGACCTCATCGATAACCAGTAATTTATTAGGGCCGAAGTGATTTTGTCGCTTTGCAGCTGTGGCTGTTAGGATTCTGCCGAAATCAGGATATGCGAGCACGAGGCGATGAAGGATGATCAAAGCGAGGTGGGATTAATTAATATGATGTATGTCGCTAGGGAATAGAATGGATTCCGGCAAGGGTTCATGAGGAGACCTGAGTGGTCCGGTTTGTGAGATAAAGGAAGACAGTAAGCGTGGAGCAATTACTGAAGGGAAGTAGCCGGTGTCGCAGTATACGTCGATGCAGACGTAGACAATTGTGCGAGGACGTGAGTTGCTTGCGGATCGGCTGGGCGTGGGGGACAATTGAGGTTTTGTTGACACGAAAATGTATCTAAGAAGTAAATCAGTATAGAGAGCGATAAGACCACTTACTAAGTTCGATTCTGAAGGCTCGTGGGCTCGCTCGGTGGCTCAGTGCTCGGGGAAAGAAGGAAAAAGAAGGTAAAATCAAATTTTTTGACACAGGTACAGATAACGGGCGAGGGGTAGCCGTACGCGTGCTCTTGCGTCGCCAGGGCCCATAGATGATAGCATATTCGTGTATTTAGCTATATCTAAGAAGAAATATATCAGAAGAAGGCAGATATCGTAGCTACAGACCTTAACCTCGAGCAAGAGCAAGATTGACCAGGATACATGCAACTGTAGAATAGGAAGAGCTCGCTGCCCCGCTCAGCGTACAAGCGGTGGTCCAAGCCGTCGTTGCTCAATTCCCAGCGCGTTCCGAGCCAGATCTGTCTGCTGTCGGCCTTGGTCCTTCGCATCAGATGGGGTAGGGAGGGGAATAGTGGTGGAAGAAAACTAGAGAGAGAAATAAGCGAATTTAGAGGAGAGTAACATACTGGTATTAGCAGCCAACACCCATACGATCCATGCCAATCCCTCCACCAGCGTTCGAGACAGATCTTTTGTTGGTGAGGCGAGCTACCTCAACATTGGTATCTTAATCTTGAACATTGATGCCCAAAGGCAGAAGCATGGAATTCTTGTGCTCGTCGATCCCAGAGCCACATGGTGTTGCATTGGAAGGGAATACCAGTCTGTGAATGAGAACGGCAGCAAAACGAAGTGTATAAGGGAAGAGTAAGAGGAAGAGACGTGTCAAACCAAAAAAGGAAGGACGAGTCAGCCGGCCCGAGACGTCAAGTCTACGAGCGAGGCAACTCGTACTACCACACCAGTAAGCACGAAGCAATTACCGATATAGAAACCCAGTAAGCGCGAAGCTATTACAGGGCAGAGGTGAAGATAAGCGCTAGGCATAGTCTTCGGGTTAGTGTCAGAAAGTGCTAGGCATATCCAACGAGTTGTTCAGCAAGCACTGGGCATAGCTGAGGGTTCACGTAGAGTGAGGGGTACTGAAAGTAGTAAATTGGATTCGATTCTCTAATACAAGTTATCTACGAGTTTATATACTAAGGGATGGTTTGAGTCATTATTATTCTACAATATTCTAGTATGAGTACGAAGAATCAAGAAAGTAATAGAAAGTGAGAGAAAATACAAGTGAGTCACTGCTAAGGCCGAGAAGACCGAGTACGGGCATGTGTAGACTCATTCACCGAGTCGGCAGGTACCCAATATCCATAACAGTGGCGCAAGTGGGATTATCTATGTTGGAAGTTGTTGTGACTCCTCCCCAAGAATGTATAGTACTTCCTCCAAATAACATTGCCGCAACGCCAGATGTTGCCATCAATCCTAAAGACGATGACATATTGTGAGTACGAAAAGTCTCGGCGATTGCACGGATTAATAAGGTCTTCCCGGTACCACCTGCACCTTGAATCTGCATTAATAGTTGTGGAGCGGTGTCGTCGGTAAGACCTGCAAGCAGGTGATTTTCAATGATACGGTATGCCATTCTTTGGTGTTCGTTCAGAGCTGCCACAATGGAAGATGAAGAATGGTGGTGTTCATCTGTATCGGAGGTCATTACGTCCTCGTTGGTCATTGGATTTTGTGGGGAAAACAATCCAGAATAGGTTTGGCTTTCGAACTGTGAATCTATGATTTGAGTCAAACGTTCGTGCCAAGATTGGTATTGTACAATATCGTTCATCGTAGCGATCCGACTTGGTGGTTGAAAACGTTTGCCGATGTCTTCCGTTGCAAACATTCCAATGCTCATAGCGTAGTCTATGGCGGTTTGCGCGAAGAATCTTTCATTCTGATCGACTCGTAATATCCTCGCACGTTCAATGTCAAAGTCTGTTACGCGATTCGCATAGTCATCGTTCAACGCATGATCTGTTTCGATGTTCGATGACGACGAAGGCCATGATTGACTTTCTGACATTGTAAATACCGATCTCTGTTGGTTCGCGCTCTTTAAGCAGCGATGATAGTAGTCGATATTGCAAACGTATGAGCGTAGGGGGGGATTAATGGTCAAGAAAGAACGTAATGTGTTCGTGAACGATTCTGTCTCAGCTTTCAATTGAGACAAATTTTGCCACGGTTTGAATATTGTTAGAATATATGCTGCATGGAGGTCTGGGTCGGAGGCAGGGTCCGGAAACCAGGGACCTTACGAAATGGTAAGTAAATAAAGGTTACTGTATTTAAATGTTTTTACCGATGAAGTCGGGAAGGGTCTCATGGTCTCCCTGTCGGATGACGCGAACATGAGAATCTCTACCACAATTTGGGAGATATTCGACATGTGATTCGATGACATGAGGGACCAATGGTACGTCCTCAATTACATTGTTAAAAGTGGTTGTAGTGTCATCGTTGGCTCTCGAGGGATTCAATGGGTCTCGTTTCTTGATGTCGTAGGTATTTAAGAGGAAATTGAACAGACTTAATTCCTCCAATATTGGTCTGCGAATTTGATATTCACCAATTTGATCCCTAGGCGTTAACAGTCCATTTTGGAATTCCAAACGGACGCGGTCGTATACGTCCTAGATATCATGAAAGTCGGGATACTAATATATTTCAGAGTTGCATACCTGATTAAAATGGTCTTCTGATGTAGGATCTTCAATGTCCTCACGATCGTGATCTGTGGTTGTGGGTACGGTATTAGAACCAACGGGTCTGTTTATGATGGTTAAAGAAAACAACTAAGAATTATGTAGTGCATCACACCCTAAATATGGGAAATTCTTCAATATTATGGCACGCACACCACTCAGATAGATGGGAATGTAGAAATGGGATACGTAACGATCTCTCCATCCTATAATATAGCCGATACATTCTTGTGCACTGAATTGTTGCAGACGACCGAGAGCATTAGAACACCGTTGTAATAAGCGTTTGTTAAACAAATATTGAGTTTGCCGATGGTCTGTCGTTTTCCTATGGAACGCTAGAGTTTTTGCCAAGACAGCAGATGTGTTTGATGATTGGGGCTGTTTCTTCGTCGTATATGTGGTTAAGTACCATGACAGATTGTTGGTCGCAGCGCCATTGGTGACTAATTTGATGTCATGATTGCTCCGAGTGAAGAGTAAAATTGGCGGGTTAAAGTTATTGATGTATCCGCACTTCTGGCGAGGACCCCATTCACCGTTTTCGTTTACCCAGGGATGTTCACTTGTAGGAAAAGGAGCTCGGCGTTTGCACACCTTTCGATTGCCAGATTGTATCAAGCAGCGCAATTCGTGGCACTCATGGTGCTGAACTGTTCTAGCGATTCGTGTGATGGAAGGTCCTGTAAATAGATCGTCTGCAGTGGGATCTGGAGGTCTGGAATAGGAGACATCGGGAATCTCTGGTAAATGTAAAATCTCCGCGACTTGCAAGCCCCCGACGTCTCCGGTAATATTTTGTTCGATAAAATTGGTCACCCGTTGACGGAAATCAGACGCTTTCAGAGCTTCTTCCATCTCGTCCGCGGTCAATGGGCCATGCAACCATAGCAAAAGGTGTAAATGAAGCGAACCACGGCCTTGAGCTTCCACCGTACTGATATATGCCTGTACCCGTCCAAAAATGCCCTCTTCTCGGGTAAATGCATGTCGTCCAGGGCTTTTCTGCACTGTTATGCCGAATAGTCCTTCCAAAATTGTTTTGACCAGTAGATGGAAAAACTTGGCAGAGGCAAAAGGGTCTTCAGCTATGGTTTTCGCGCGTAACGCAGACGATGGTCCCGATTGGGCAATGAAATGGTCTAAATCAATATTCGTTCTGGCAAAAACTTGAGCAATAGGATCATGAGTGTCGTTCGGATTGATCGTTATCCACAAATTTGGTGGATTGCATACGACGCTAGTACTCCAGATTTTCGATCGAAGAGTCCGTCGGGATTCGTCTGTACCTAAGACTTTGGAACGTACTGCAATTAATTCTGTTCTCAAGGCTTGTACACCGGGATGGAGGAATGGAGTGTGTTGAGATTCTTGAATAGCGGCATTGAATAGATCTTTGGGTTTGATAGTGGAGATCAATGGTTGGTTCCGTTGGTAAGAACTCGTCCGCATTTGTAGGACAGAGGAACGACAGATGTTTCTCTTCTGCATCACTCCAAATATTTGAAACATAAAATGCAGATCTTTGCGAAAACGTCGGTCTGCGTAGGGCAAAGCCCATCATGCGTGTACTTCATAGGGAACATCGATCCTTCGCGCGGTCTCAAAACCTCCAAGGCCGTAAGGGAAAAGCACAGGAAAAGCGCCTAACAGATGGTTCGGATTGCTGGGTTCTCCATCTGTTCGCAAGCCACAGTCCGAAAGTCGAGCGTATTCGGAGACGAATCTACTACTCCTTTTCACTCGAAATTTTTCCTGTCAGGTTGGATTTTACGGGAGGGGATGCTTCGTTCGCTAAGGCATGTTCTCGTGAATCTTCATCTAAAATCTCATTACCATTTGCATCGACCATGCCGTTAGCTTGGAGAATAATGTCCTCAGAGTATATACTTCCTACATCTTTGTTGAACGTCTTTTGTTGAAGTAATAGCGTGTTTCATACCTTCTATGCTTTGCGGTGTATGTTGGTCACCGATCAAGTTCACATCCTCCACATTAGGATATAAATCATCGAACACTGAAGTTCAAGGTCAGTTCTGTCGGTTGTGCAAGCAATGGAGCTCGTACCTTCGTCATTGTCATCGGTTGTTTCTGGAACATATCCATTGTCTTCTTCGGCTAAGACGGACATTTCATGGGAGACTCTGGCGACGTTTATGATCTCCATTGGTACGTCGTTTTCTGGTAATTGACGTAGACGATCGTGGTCGATATAAACATCTGCCCAAAGTGGATTATGTCGTTTTAGCCATTCTAACGCATGGAAGACAGCTTGACGACGGACGTGAAGTTCCTTCGGAAAGGGATATTGTGGTTTGTTATTCGGTTGGATGAAAGTTACACCAATGAGGGCGGAGAGAATGGTAGCATGAGGAGGCATAATTTGACGACCGTCAATAAAGGCTGCTATATAAGCATGCGGTAATGGATATGTCGATACATTCCCTTTGAGTCCCGTGGCCAACGTATTCGGATTCAACATTCTAGCGTTCTTGATCTTGGGGTAGAGTTTCACTATATATGCGGCGGGAAAATAGCGCGCCACTAAGATTCGTTCAGGCAAAGTTAACACTTCCAGTTCTGGCGGTATATGTCCTAACCATAGATCATTCGCCAACGCCAAACGAGGGAGTTCCTTCTTATTCAAGGACCGTAAGCAAGCTTGACAAATCGGTGCTTTTCCAGTTATCGCATCGCGCTCTTCGGTATACAAAAGCATATCACAAGACAAGATATGAGAGGGATGGGGTTGTGTAGGTCGTAATAACTGTCGGTGAGGAATCGCCGTGATATCCATGTATTCCATGACCGCGCGATCTTGCAATCGAGCACACACGACACATACTGCTTCTTGTAACGCATGATTGTTTGTTCGATCTATAGCGATAGCAAGTCTTTGCCGAATACAACGCTCGCTCACAGGTTGTAAAAACGATTCGTCCTCTGCCTCACAGTCGACATGAAGACGTTTTGTATAATGTACGCGATCGTGATAGTCCTTTTTGACTTGAGTGACAAAGGCGTCTGAGATGGCGATTGGAAGTATAGCACAAAATTGCATGAAGATGTCTTGACGGTGTTTAATCTCTGTCGGAACGTCGCACAACGTAGTAAGTATATCGATTGCACGACGAAATTGGACAGAACTGAGGATATCAACGACTGGTGTGTGATCATGGAAGAGGGGGGTGTGAGAAGTCACTGGACGATCTTGAAGAAGTGTGCGTACGTATTGAAATGGAGGTAATTGAAGTAGACGAAGACAATTTTCTCGTGTCAATCTCGTAGGGAGATCTCCATCTAGATAGAGATTTTCACTCATCATTGAAAATGCAAGTGAAAATACGAAATTAGCTTACGTTGGTTATAATGGCGACACAGCCATTGTAAAATCGGTGTGGTAACAGAACGATATTCTTCCTGCACGAGTACTCCATCAGGAAACACGGGAGGTTGGCTTTCGTCTTTCAACAGTCGTCGTAGGTGTTCCAAATCCTTCTTTTCTAGCAGGGAACAACACATGTATATCGTCGTTTTCGTTTCCCTCACGAGATCTGACGGTATCAAGCCAACCGGAGAGACTGAGCATAAAGCATCTATAATAGTTGCTTTGCGATGGAAAGACATCATTGTCGAAACGGAGGTGCCATCGAAAAACTTGGGTTGAAGATGGTCCCATCCTCGAGCGTGTATAAGTGAATCAAGATCCACCGTACTACGAAGGTCCTGCACGATTTCACGACGAGAATGTCTATGGGGCATCGAAATATCTAATACATACAATCAAAGGTCAAAAGCTGATAATTTCCGCTAAACGACGTACCCGGATGAACTTTCTTCCAAAGGAAAGTCAACAGACAAGTTGGCAGTTTTGCGCATGCTTGCTCTGATCCACTGTATCGCTTCGTTACCGCACTTCGCATCGAATTCTGTTGCGTAATATTGCAATTGCCAATGAAGTAGTACAGATATTCACGTCGATTTCGTATCGAAAGTCCAACATCGATCGTCATGTGTGTCTTTAAATGGTTTTCATAATCAATCAATAACCCACTCACCTCCTGCTCTCCTAATAGTGCTACGATATCTTCCAACGTTAACTCATCAAGCATGGAAGCAATGGGGGTGCCATCATAAAAAGACATGTCCAACGGTACGGGAAGGAACGTAAAGGAAAATTGCCTGGGCGTCACAATAGTGACTCTCATCATTGTCACAGCATTACCGTAATACATTGATTATTCAATAATGACGTGGGTCACTGCTTTACTCCCTGGGAAAGATAATACGCGAGGTGATCACGTCGTGGGAGAATCACATGATGTCTTGGCTATTGTCATCTCCCGCGTAGACCGTTAGAGACCTTGCAAGCAAGGTAAATTTCCCAGAGAACCAGG
This sequence comes from Armillaria mellea, assembly GCA_030407055.1. NCBI lineage: Eukaryota > Fungi > Basidiomycota > Agaricomycetes > Agaricales > Physalacriaceae > Armillaria > Armillaria mellea. The sequence goes on from JAUDZF010000020.1 coordinate 356,297, forward strand.
TTCCGTCCCGCACTCATGTACGTTCCTTTCATCTCTCAGCGTGCGCGAAAAGTGTACCGTCGCAAAGGCGGCGGTAAAGGTGGCAGCAGCGGAGGAAAGAGCAGTGGTTCAAGCGGTAGCAGTGGTTCAAGCTCCTCGGGTGCGTCACGATCACTCCTATTTATCACTGCGGACTGTGCCTTACGAGATATTCAGGTTCGACGCGCACTCAGTCTATAAGTAGCAGCGGGTCTTCGAAGCAGGCTACGTCGTATGGAAAGGGTGGAGGTACCGCGTCGACCATACCCTCTGGGCAGCTCTTTGCTGGACGTTCGCAAGGTGGAGGGATTCGGGACCAGGTAATGGGAACCAGGTACGCCCACATCCATCCTCAGTAAACACAATTCAGTTAACGTTCTTCGACAGGACCTACGGGAGTGGATATCCAGGTAACCCAAGCCGTGGTGTAGCTGGCCTAGGATTCCCTTTCTATTACTGGCCATTAGCGTGGGGTGGTATTGGTTTGGGGTCGGCCGCATACCTACACAATACCGAAGTATTGCATCCCCCGATCCTTCCGTGCTCACAAGCTCATCATAATTTGACAGTATGGTCGCACAGATAACTCGAGTCGACCAGGCGGAGTCATGACCTACGCCACATTCCCTGCAAGTTCAGGCAATGCCACATTCCATGTCGTAGCTGACAACGAAACCGTGACTTCCCTTATTACGGACCTTACTAGTAATTGCTCTTCGGTGATCAACACTTCTTCCGCATCAACCGCGCCCATATCGTTCAATGACTCGGATTCGAGCACCCCGAAGCCGGAACAGTCTGTTCAGTTCTACCGTGCGAGCTCGGTGGCGTTGACGGTAGACGGCTATAACAATACAGGAGCGCTGCAGAATGATACCGCTGATACGCCGATACCTTCGTGGGTAGATACCAACGCGTTGAATTGTCTGAATTCTACGATTGACGTAGCTGTTCCTCTTGTGGATGGCGTGGCTCAACAATGGATGGTGCCCAATATCGGTCTAGTGGCGCTATTTTGGGTCTTCTATCATCTTTGTTCGTTTTTCTGATCATTCCTCTAGCTTTTAATGTCGCTTTCGTTCTGTTCTCATGCAACGCAATACCCATACACGATGAGTTATGATATTCGTACTATGTTAGGTCTATAACTTCGCGTTTCATATGATTACTGTATCCCTATGTTTTTCTCTAGATGTATCTCCTTTTTACATTGTAATACACCCAATGTTGTTTTCATGGGTGGCGAGATGGATAAGCCACAGGTCGTCGTATTATTCATTTTCCCCTTCTTCCTCGATGGTGCGTATTTCTACGTGTGTTGGAGCCGAGATACCGAAACGGTCTTCTCCGCAGCACGGCGTCGCGGCACACATGACCGTATATCTGCCTGATCGATATTCTACGACACTTCCTAGGCCATCCACACCCTTCTCAGCCTCGCTACCAACGCCGAGATCAAAGATGGCGACATCATCATCATCTACTTTGCCGGATATGGTTCTTCCTATTCGTCCCCGGATGACGTTGCTGTACATGAAGACATCGGGACACTGTGTCCCGTCGATCGCGACGCCATTATCAACGACGAAGCTATTCCTGAAATTAGTGACCGGGAGTTCAACATCATCCTATCGCTAATCGCCGAATCCAAGCATTCCCGAATCACCATCATTCTTGACTGTTGCCACAGTGGCGGCGTCAAACGAGATTTGCCTGGACTGGGAACACGTACTTCTCCTCAAACGACACACGCGACACTTCAAGATGTGCTCTTCACCGGAGAGAAGAATCTGAAGGATCATCCCGGCTATCACTCCATTCTATCGAGGAACAGGTGTGCGGATATGGACACCCATGTGATCCTGATGGCGTGCGAGGACTACCAGTTTGCCTGTGAGAAGAAGGTGGACTTATGGAAAGATGCAGAGTACATTGGAGTTGTTACAGACTCGCTTGTGCGTGTTCTGGGGTCCGGCTACGTCACAGAAAATACCACGTATGTTTATCCTATCGGTGCTCTTAGTGAATCGGTGTACCAGACGCCGTGTGTTTATGGGACACGCAAGGGCACGCGTATCTGGAGTCCATACTGAGCGCAGAATATCTTGTTCGCCTTGATCACGGGGGGCCAATCTTTTTGGTTACACCTTTGTTTGTTGGTTTGATTTCTACGTGCTCTATAATGCTCCGCTTCCGCTGCGACGATATTTCCACTATTAACCTTCGTGTATCACCTTCAGATCAACACCCTTTTGCTCTGCCAAATTAAGACATAACCGCCGTGGGTAATAGCAACCTCAGATTAATTTCGAAGCCTGCCGATTATCGCAGCGGGGATTCTAACGTAAATAGTATTCTGTGAGGGTCGGAACAAACTTATATATCAATTCTGGCATTTTTGGTGCGCTCTTCAAACCACAAGCAATTAATTCCGTAGGGGAGGTTCTTTCATGCGCTGCGTACGAGGGTATACATTCAGTCGTCGAAGAAACACGTAGACAATATTAAAATTGTCATGTACCCTGCTGCGGCCTATGAACATACGTCTCATATCCATCATCGGCAAGTAGATGACTTCACGAAGAGTTTCAATAATAACTTGGCAGCTCGTTACAACCGGCACCCTCGCTTGAGCTTTCAGGAAAAAGCTAGCAGGGAAATGCTGTGAACCTCAGGAATGAGCTACGCTGTAAAATTTACATTGCCTGTCAGTTTTTCTATTAACATCCAGTTGCTCGCGCTTCTTCTGAAGCTTAAATGGTCCACCCCGGTATGTCCGATGTAGCGCGGCCTCGCGCTTCATGAAACTCATCTTCCATGGAAATAGATTAGAATATCTGCCAGGGAAATACATCCTCCACATTGATTGGCGCTCTAGAAACAACTGCGGCGCGGGTGTTCCTGGTCATGTACCCCACTCCCTAGCCAAGAGCATCATCTGCGAGTGCACATCAACATTGTAGACCAACGACTTGATGCCCAAAAGAAAGTACGCTGTCTTGTAGGGTCCACACGAAACGCTAGAAAAATCTTTACGCTATGCAAGGCTCTCGAGGAAGGAAGCATCTCTCTGTCACCCTCGACCCCACGAGTAAATTGAGCAGCCGAATACCAATTTCCCGCAACCGCGGAAAATTAGCATCGCGCTCTACGCGTGCTGAATTACAACCCTGCTGGTACCACCTGTATAAATTCACCAACTCGAGGATCTCAATCATCAGCTGCACAATGTTCTTCTGCACATTTACCGCACTCTTCGCTGTTGTTACCGCCGTCGCCTCTTCCCCACTGGCTGCTCGCGACGCCGGTCCTAAATGCACCATCGTAGTCACTCCCAAAGACTCGAGCTACGCTGCCGGAGCTGCTAACCAGTTAACCTATGGTTCGTCCTCTGACTCGGCTAACCATGGTACAACAGTTGAAACCCTTGCTGCACCAGGATTCTTGTACCGTTTCGGACAACCGACCTATCCCGACGGAACAAGCGTCACCAGTATCTCTGTAAGCTCACTCCAGTACCATAGCTGTACCGCTGACATTTTGCACAAAGCTCGCGTATGGTCCGTCCGTGACCTCGAACGGCGACAGAACCTACACCGCCGTCACTGCTCTCACCGCGACGGGTCTAACTTCAGATCAAATCGCGACTATTATCGAGGGGCAGTGGCCTGAGACGTGGGTTTGGGGAGACTCTAACCCCGGATATGATTGGTACATGAACAGCACGGCATGCTAGAGGATAGATACTGTTACAGACATTATATTTCTTTGATCATCGAGGAATGACAAACGCTTTTCAGACGCTACTCCAGTAGTAAATAGCAAAGTCGTGGGCCTTGACTGCATTCGTTCAGGGACGCTCTGACACGGGTCGTCGTTTTGCGAATCTTTTCCCACGGAATACCGGCCCGATTGTAGGACAAATTAAATCTTCACCCGAACCTCCAACCCCTGCCATCTTTCTCCAAGAATCTCCACATCACCTTTTCCTTCCATCCTTTCTCCTTCCACCCATTCACAGTCTGCGGAAACTCTTCCACCACATCGGGCGCAGTCCCGTCATGCGCAATGATCATCAACACATCCGGGTCGGCATCGAGCCGTGCTAAACGCTCTAGTGACTGCATCGTTGCCTCATAATCCTTGTACACCGAGAGGGCAGGCGGTGGAGGGATCTTCAGTAAGGGCTCAGACCCGATTTCTGGAAAGTGGGATTTGCACAGGGAGTGCGTCGCGCTCTGAAGAAGTGATGTAGGGCAGGGGCATAGAGAATGGTGAAGTGGCGAAGGACGGATGTCCCCGACGTGGTGGCAGCAATCACCTCCGAGCAGGACGAACGTTGTAGGCGTTACGCGTGCCAGGCTGGATATATGGCCTGGATGATGCTACGGAGGACTATCAGTACGATCCGAGGGTGAAATGAAGTATAGAACCTACACCGGGAGTATCAAGGACGTAGAAGCTTCCATCACCAAAGTAATCCAGAGCGGGAAGGTCTGCAATGTGCAGTATCGCGTTGGAGAACGAGAGTTCGGTCACCTTACGTCCACTGTCAGTCGTGAGATTTGGTATAGGTACGTGAATCACCAGGGAAATAAACTAACACGGTATCGCTTTCAATGAGGTGCGCATCCTCATGTTCAGGATATGTCCGAAGGTCCGTTCCAGGTCCAACCACTAGCTCCGTAGAGGATGGGAATGTTGATATATCACCTGTACAAAAGGTTTTGTCAAATTTCCCTGATACAACTGAGGAAGGGAAGCTAAGGGATACCGATGTGGTCAAAATGGGTATGACTACATGCCAAAATTCTTTCAGTAAGGACGTAGATGGGACCAGGGAAGAGATCTCACCTCCAGATGACGGCATTTACGCTGCCCAGCTCTACTCCTCCCTTCATCAACTGCTCACTGACGGTTTCACCCTCGTCAGCGCCCATATCATACCCGCCTAACTCCCTGAACAGGTCGAAGAATCCCTGCACCGCGGGCGCATACTTCTCCTGGTCCTTCCTCATCCCTAAATCAAACATGATCCCTCCCTTCGTCGGGTGTTCGATGAGGAAGGTGTAGACAGGTCCTGATAATCCCTCGTAGCCCGGTAAGACGGGCTCGAAGAATAGAGAGGCAGGCAGGAAGGTAATCTTGCCGGCGTTGATAGCACGAACAGTGACAGTCGAGGTGGACCGCGGGATCGTGGAAGACATCGTTAATGGAGTAGATGTGAGATAAACAGCCAAGTTATATATTGCGGGAGCAGTGGGTATTTGAAAACAGGCAAGGGGAAGGCCCCTATTCAGGCGATAGAGCCCCACTTAGGACCGCGAACCGCGAGTTTTTATTCGAAGGGGTCATCTGAGTCGCTTTATACTCAATCAAATTTGAAGTAAAACAGAACCAGACGTACGGTGGTGGGTCAGCTGAGTCTTTTACCCGATAACGCGGACCCCACACCATAACATCAGTGATGCGCGGTCATGGGAATTGCCGGAGGGGTCGTCCATACTGTCAGGCAATGACGGGTACACTTGAGCGCTTGAGGATAATGTCGGTGTTTACTTCGCGACAGAAGCTGGATATGGGGAGAAGGATGCTGAATACGATGCAGTTGGAGATCCCAGCGCACGTCTTATACTGCCTATCAATACCGGAACAGAGTGAATACTATTTCATTAGAAAAAAAGAATCGGCAACATACCTCGTTAACGTTCTCAGTCTTAGCACGAAATACCATGCCCTCGCCCTCGGAAAAAACAGACTACACACGACACTCCACATCGACTAGAACAAGATATCTGAATGTCATGATGACTGGCGAGAACGACAAATACCTTGATGACCCGGGCGCCACATGGGGATATTTCCAGGACGCATGGACAGCTTTCCTTCTTGATAGATTCCGGTCTCTTTTGTGTGCACATAACCACTTTCTCCGTCACTAGCATATCCGCAACCTTCGAAGTCCTAGCGACCGACGAGAGCTTGTACTGGCAGGAAGTATACCGAGGTCGACAACCCATCCATGTCTTGTCCAGAGACCACAACACTAAAAAAAGAGCGTCAGCAAGACGACAATGCGTGGAGACAACACCCTCCTACCATGTCACCCTTCCATAGCAAGCCTACAAGGAATATCGTATCAAATATGCGGAACCAACGCGTCAACACGAATTTTCTTGGCCTTCAGCAGCGACAGCGGTACGGGAACTGGTTGACATGGTGGTGGACGGAAAGGAAGTGCTTTCAGTTCCCACGGTCCTTGTTGATTTCTATGTTCGGAGTCCGGACCGGTCAGGAGTGCAACACCACCACCATCCTACCGTCACATTACAAAATTCAGATGGTCCGGTACGCCATAGCGTATGGTATTACTAAAAACTACTGGCTGAAAGAAATTGAGATACAGCACTACTCGACCCCTCCGACGACTACACAAACTACGAACTGTCTTCAAATTTCAAGTTCACCTGGCTCATACGCACCTAGGTCTTACACATATATAACACTTGCCTTGGGTCCGTAGTTGTGCTGCACCTTTATGTCAAAGGCATCGCAGCATTGCCTATAACCATTCACGTACTTGTCGATGTGAACATATTGGTCTAATTTCGAGTCGACGGTGATCGCAGATCTCTATAGAATGCCTCCGCGAACGACAGGGACATCGAAGAACTTGTCGAACTCATTGGGAACACTGTCGCAGCAGTTAACGATGTCCTGGCTACATACTCGAGGATTGGTAGCGAAGACATGTCTGAGATATATCCTCTCAGACGCTGGAAGTGGCAAACAAGTCTGTACAGAGAGAGGCAGACGTGGGGAAGGTTTCGTCATTCGTTGATTCACATCAACAGAGGATCCTATTGACTTCGTTACTTTTACAGCCATTCTACCTGTCGATTACCACCAGCATAGTGATATTCTCAATGAAGTTGGCTCCCGCGCTATATTTCTTTCCGTACATATCTCATCCGTTTTTTATTCAGGAAATGTACCACACTATGATAAAGCCTCTTCTTACGTGCTGCTGACTCACGGTACGCGACTTTCTGATAGCCTTTTTATTCAAATGCATTGACGAGAGTTCATTTACAAGGTTCTACTTTCTGTGAGGATGCAAATGTTCCGTACCATTCTACGTGAAACAGCTACTCCTTGTCTTTATCGATGCTTATCCACAGTCCTTTTTTTTTTGCTTATACCGGCACCGAGAATATCATTTTCTATTTATCTGAAGCGAAGGCACCGGCCTCGAATTACTGAGGTAACCCGAGGCGAATACCGTCATTGATTTATCTCTAAAACATCTGTCATACCGACCGGGTTTGGATGCGCCTTGCAGCGTTTTCTCCCAGTGCTTCTGGACATGCGAAATTAAATTGTATGCAGACTCGGGTGCGCGCATTATTCAATTTAAACCCAGCCTATCTGAAATCTCATTATGGCATGAAGAAAAACCTACATTCGATATGAGCTGCCTTGGAAAAGAGGTTCCATTTCACTTGTTCTGCCGAAATATGCAGTCCTCAAACGACAGAGTCATTAGATACAGAGGCGCTTTTCTCTGCCTAAAAATTGAAAATCCTTCCCGTTTTCTCACTTTAGCTGCACGCTCTTGACCAAGACAAAGATGGGGCGATTGAGATCGAATGATTCTGAAGCTCACTGGTATCACAAAGGAGACTTGCAAAGTCTGTTGAAGAAAAGATGTTAATCAATGCCCCGTGGAATCAATTCTGCGCTCAATATATACTAGTACGTGTAGGCCGTGGCCTCGATATCTATTGTATTTCCATAACAGAAACTTTTAGGGATTTCTCCAAGATTCATACATCTTCCGTTGCAGACTTCGATTCCTCCAGTTGTGCGTTTCCATCTTGAAGACGAGATGTCGTGTCACGCTGGTCACTGTACTGGGTGCTAGCTTGTGTTTGAGAATGGTTGCGAGCTCCAAAATGGAGGGAAGAAAGCGCGCTTTCCTTCCAAGTATCATCTGGACGTGAATGTCCAGAAGCCACACGACCAACAATAAGCGTCGGAGCGATTCCCTGTATTATATAGTAATGAAAATGAAACGATATTAGAATGTCTGATACTCACTCTGATACTGGCCGCGACAATGTCTAAATAAATTGCTGCGTATGATCCTCGTGCATAAGTCGCTATTTCAAGGACCATGACAATAGAGAAGAGGGCCGCCGATTCAACGACGATCTCTATCACTGCCCGGTAACCGCCAAGAGCTGTATCGCGATTCGCCCTTCCGACAGTGACAATACGATATACTATAAGAATCGTACACAGTAAGGTCACTGCTAAGATTAGCGAACAATAAACCATGGTCCAATCTATTGCACTTGATGCTACAAAGCCTACTGGGTCGTTGGCATTCAGTAGTGTTTTTATTTGAATGTATGCCTCGAATGCCTTCGCGACTACAGGAAATTGTGACGAACTTCGGAAAGGGAAGACGAATGAGTCTTACTGGTTCCACCAATCGTACAGAGAATTGGAACCACAATGATGGGCCAGTAGGAATCCCAGACGATCCAACATCGCCATATCTAAAAGATCAATCAGGTCACTAGGACAAATGCAAGCTGCAAGATACATACTATGGCGGTATCGGCTATGATGTTTTGAAGGCCACCGGCAAGCTGTATGATTACGTTCTCAACTATGATGAAGGTTGATGTTTGTTGTTTCACCGCCGATATATTATAGGATGCCATGTAAATGGTCCAAAAGTTTTGCCCATGTGTGATGAAACTATAGCGTGTAAATGCCCAGTTCACAGCAGCCGATATCGTTCCAAGAAAGTACAAGGAGACAATAACGGTTAGCATGATTTTTCTTCCAATCCTAGATTGGTATTTCTCCCGGTGCGAAACTGGGCAATAGTGTGAGTAAACAATCCATACACACGCCAATGGCTACTAACCACAGACTATCCACATCGTCTGCAAGAAAACACATGTATATATACCTGTACAATGTTTAGTGGGCGACGGATGGACCTTGAAAAATCTGTGCTCACCCTGCATCATTCCGACAAGAACGCACCGGTTGAAAGTGGTATCGTTAACCTGGAATATGGATGCGACCTCATCATCGGACAACTCTGGAATCTGCGTTGCTGAAGCCATAGTCAAGAACAATTATCCTGCAATGAAATTGGCGAGAAGCGAATTCAATACTTTGAACTATTGAGGGAGAAAGTGAGGTTTACGGACTCCCAGGGTACGGTGCCATTCTTTAATACTCATCCGAAGAACCCAATGAGTGAAACTGAAACAATCAGATAAGATGAACGGAAGTTGGGAGAATGGTTCTCGGCTCTGAAGAGCTGTCCTGTACCATGATAATTCAGTACCCATCACAAGAAGATCATATAACAAGCAGCGGGAGATCATCAACGGGAAGCAAGGGGCTGTTCTTTGCCCGTGGCAGTTTCGGTGTTGATCATCAAACTATGACGACAACTCGAGGTATTCCATTTGCGGTCTACAATACTCCTTTGAATGCTAACGTGGTATCAGCAAAGCTTAGTGCACTATAATAAAAGATATAACATCTCGATAGGCTGCTGCTCGTATTTCTATCGCTGTTTTGAGGGTAAAAATGGCTATATTAAGTATAAATACGTGTCGCGTTTAAGCCTGGGCCTACCCCTCCCCCCCCTCAGCCCCCCTATCCCCTTTGCCGGAATTTAGCTGCGCCTCCCCCTTGAATCACCAACAGAGGGAGAGGAGTAGGACCGCCGTAGTTTACGGAAGAAGTGCACCTATTCCATTTCTATATAACAGAATGTATACGGTATGCGTTTTCTGTATTTATTTTCTACAGTGCTTATTCACTTAGACAGTAATGGTCTTAGCCTCTGTGATACCGAAAATATCCACGTTACACACGTTTCTTAATCTGTGGCGCTTGTTCTAGTGTCTGGACCCATGGTCCATGTAGGATTTTTCAAGCGCGTCCTCATCGATTTATGTGCCGCTGAGTACTCAGGATTTAAAATCCAAGCTTCATTAGCGTCACCCCACATTTTGTAGTATGTTGCAAGTATTGTCGCCATTCAAAGAACTTGTCGCCAGATCCACTCAATGTACTGGATAAAAATCTGCAGCGTAGTATCGGCCCGCAGCTATATCTTATTAGTACTTATTATAGCGTAAACTGCCAAGTCCAAGTCAAGTTTTCGTCAATTGATCACTTGAAACAAGGGGTGCTTCCTGTTGAATGTGATATCTTGGCACTACCTGCTGGGGCGGAATCAGCAGGTGGCTGTGAGAATGCTGTGAGTGTCGAGCATATATCTTACGGCGTTGATTTTAGCTTCCCGTTCTAGGAGTGGGTATCATCTATCAACAAGCCTTCCTTCTCCCCTCGTCGCCATGACGAATAAGCGCGCATCCTCACTTAAAAATCCCATTACCATATTCATGTCGGGTCGCCAACCTTCTACTCCCCATATCATTAGACACAGTATTTACAACGACGTAGAACCATGGACTACCACAAAGAGGAGCGCGCTTCCCTACTCTCGCCCTCCGTATCCGGCGATGATCTATCATTCTCCTCTCCTGCGAGTTTGTCTGGAGAAGTATATTCATCTTCGTCTGCCACCCTAGCCGAGGCGCGACCAACAGCTCGGCGGATAAGACTAGGAGGCACTCCAGCAGTTATAGCCGGACTACTGTTCGGTGCTGCACTGACTGCTGTAGTGCACCATGTTTACTTATCCATCCTCCGAGGCCGCATTGTGTCCAGCCAATTTTGGATCAAGAACTCTTCAAATGTGCTCAGTGCGCTGGTACAGTGGCTTTGTACGGGGTCACTTTTGATGTCACTTACGCAACTAGTGAGTATCTTACATTAAAACATAAAACCTATATTCACGACCTCAGTAGATCCAACAGCTCATCCATCGCCGACTGTTCAATATCCTTCAAGTGAACCATTTATTTGGTCTATCTAATCCTTTCCGGATCCTCCGCCTCACCTCCTCTAGAAGAGTCAGGAATTCTATTCCTGCTATCGTCATTGCGACACTTTTACAAGCATTTACGCTTGTATCCATCCACGCACCTAACTCTCTCGAAGTTGGCTTAGCTTCCCCCCAAAACACCATTATCTCCGTACCCACGGTTTACTTCGATAAAGCCAATCTTAGTGAAGCGCGGTGTGATCCCTACCCTTCTGCAGCATGGCAAAAGGTTCTGGGGCAGGCGTTGCAGTCGGATACCCTTCTCGGCTGGAACGCACCTCCAGGGTGTAGGTCTGCGTGCAATTACATATTCCAATATGCCGCACCTGCTCTGCGATGCATAGAGCTCAATACCGATGAAGTCATCACCATGGTCCCTAGCGATGACGACTTGACAACTATCTATAATGCTACGTACAACATCGACAGGACTACGTACTCGGTTGCAAATATCTCCATGGCATGGCGTACTACGTACGACACGAATAGGGAATCGACCATTGCTGGAGCTCGATGCTCGCTCTATAACACCACCCAACAAGCTGTCGTAAAATTCGCAAACAACACGGGAAATATTTCCCCCAGTATCATATCCTACGACAGCCTTGTAGAGTATGAATCAGTTTCACGGCCCAGTTGCGGTACTCTGCAAGACGGCAATTACCCCCAGGACCTTGAGTACTGGAGCACCTACGCACTGATTCAGAACTGGCTTTATGACCAGCTCGATGGAATTATCGTCCGCTCGACGAGTGGGTCATCGGTCACTGTGACCAACTTACTCGCATCCAGTAATCTATTTTCGATGAACGAAACAGCTGGAACATTCACGCGAAACAGCGAGAATGTCGTGAACGCGCTGGAGTAGATCTTTGTCAATGCCACCGTCGCATTGATAGCTTCTTTGGGCCAAACAACGATGGTTGATGCATCGGTGGTACATGATCAGTTGGTGTGGGTTTACCATGGACATAGATTGTGGATTGTATATGCTACTTCTTTGACAGTAACAGCGGCATGTGGTGCCATCGCACTAGCTTGCATACTGAAAGACGGACAGGATAGCGACTTGACCATCCGAGATATCGTCCGGGCCTCTGGAAATTCTCAGTTAGATGCTGTTTTTGATGGAAAGAAACGTGGGAATACGAGAGAAGATACCATGCTGCAGGACGTTCTTCAAGGAAGAGATATGGAGGGGAATACTTCAGGCGTATCCGCACTGGCCAGGCCTCGTCGCAAGGGATTAAACTAGATAGATACTAACCGTAGGAAGTATGGACATATGCACGTGTAAAATATAATAGTGAAGATGCTGTATGTATATTCAAATTGGATTAATTTGGTAGCGGGTGAACTGGAGGACGTAGGAGTAGGATACATGTAGCAGATAACTTCAAGTGCGTAGACGCCTCTTCATCCCATGTCCGCAGTCATTCTTCACCTCGCTAATATCCTTCAAGGAGAAAGTAATGGAGTCCAAGGAGTCGAGCAATGGACTCAGGGAGAAGCTTGGTTCCTCGTGTTCTAAAATAAACAACGGAGGAGGCAAGGATTTCGTGGGTGTGAGAGGCCCAATCGAGTCGAACGATGTATCGCCGTCCTCTGAATCTGTAACAAGGGACGCGTCTGCCAGGTCGCCGTTGTATTCGTCATCAAAGACGTCGTTTACACGAAGAGAAGTATCATCCGTATACTCGAGGGTCCGAACTTGTTCATCTTGAGAGGGCACGGAATCGAAAAAATTGAATGATACTGAGTCAACGGAAAATCCGGAATGAGAGGGAACCGGGACCATAGTGATGTTATGGAAATGGGCGTTCATAATTTGCCCAGTCTAGTAGTAGTACAAGGAATTAGAGCTATAGGCAGAATTAGTACCAGAAAAACTCACAACAAAGGACGTGCAAGCATATAGCGGAACGAACGACACCCGTACCCCAATTCCGTCAAAAAGGTCTTCAACAGCGCCCATGCCCAGGACGCTGTCAACGGTCCAATCGTAAGGGATTTCATATAATATGACACCGCCCAAGCCATGTTCGTCCATTCTGAGGAACCTCCTCCTCCCCTTCATCTCAGGCGAGTGCAGCAGATCTTGAAAAACCGACTCGACAACAACACGTTTCCAGATCTCGCCTGCAGGATAGTGGGTCCGGCCAGGGCTTGTTTGACTAGGCGATTTTGAGCTCAAGAGACGGGAAATTTTCGCAGACCAGGTAGGAGATGGAGGCATGGTTAGGAAAGTCGAGGCTATGGGGCGTGGTTCACATTCAAGTGGCGATGGCTAGAAACGGACAGGATGATCGGCGATCGCGACGAAGGCGATATCGGACCGAACCTGTGATGTTTCAAATAATTTAATTAATTAATTTCAATTTCAGCTCCGTTCCTCTCTCCGGATCCGATGACCTTTTTTTTTCTACGCTATCGAGCATGGTTCGGATTCCCGAACACAAGAGGCCTGATGAATCAGTATCATTGTCGCCGATGCATTGGGCTCTCGTGGTGTCGTTGAGATTGGCCTCTTCACCGGCCACCAAGTCGAGAACTCGTTGAACAAGCCATCAAATCGCATAGGAATGGTCCCCATACACCTGGTACGTTAACTAGTCCACGGATCCTGTGGTCGATAACGAACTAGATGAAAAGAGTCGTTGGCCTTGTGTAGGCCAGCTACATATCTGACTCTGCTAAGTCCGGCAGCTATGATTCCAGAATACAATAAGGTGAGAGTAAATCCGCGGTACTGTCCTTAAAATACTATGAGAATTCTAAGTACACAGAAATGGTTTTCTGTCTCTCGTTCTGCGCTTAACATGAAGTTCCGAACATTGCCAGGTAGCACCCTTTCCAAAGATGAACATTCGCTCCAACGCTCGAGTCTCTAGATCATGAAGGACTACACGCACCGCCTCACCGGAATAAGCACCGGACTTGCATGTATCGTGCACGCATGCTACTCTCACCATCAGAACCGAAGTTTCGCCATTTAGACCTCTGTCTCGGTCCGAGCTCCGAGCCAAATCTATAAAGACAATGCTATTGACCGGTACTTGTTACATTGACATTCGTCGACCATGTCTGAAGCCCCGATAGAATTCAACCCCAAGAACATGCCGTTTCGTAGGCTCGGTTCGAGTGGCCTGCGTGTCCCGCTGTTCTCGCTCGGAGGATGTACGTGTGCGATTATGCAGCTTGGATGTCTGCTCACTTTATCGATATTGTAGGGCTTACTCTGGGAGGTACCGTCAAAGGCGACCCCGTCAAGGTGTGCATTTTCTTCATTCGTGGAAGTTTGAATTTGACGGGGCTTACAAGGATATTATCAAAATAGCCTTCGATAACGGGATCAACATGATCGATACTGCCGAGGGATATGCCAAGGGACAGTCAGAGGTGGAGATGTACTAATGTTCTTCCTCCTAGTAGCGGTGGTATTAATCATTGATTCCGTATAGCGGGCGCGTCGTTAAAGAACTCGGTATCCGACGATCTGACTTGGTGATTACCACAAAACTCTTCTGGGGTCTACGGACTGGACCAAACGATGGTGGGTTGTCGCGCAAGCAGTGAGTCTTCAATATCGTTTTCAGTTGAACAGTGGCCTATTTCTTGGTCTTAGCATCATCGAAGGTACCCAGGAGTCCCTCGCTCGCCTTCAGATGGATTATGTAGATGTGATCTTTGCTCACCGATGTGATGTTAATGGTAAGCAGAGGACTCATGCTCGCAAATTTTTCTTATTATAAAACCAGTACCAATGGAGGAGATCGTCAGAGCCTTCAATTTTGTCATCGAGAAAGGCTGGGTGTGTATTTAACGTTGCTTCAGATTTCACTGGTATCTCATGTTTCCCTAGGCTTTCTATTGGGCCACATCAGAATGGTCTGCTCGTGAGATTGAAGAAGCACATCGTATGAATCAGACTTTCCTGGGATTTTTTTTTTACCCACACACTTCAATTTAGACGTCGCCTCTCGTTTGAACCTTATCGCTCCCATTGCCGAGCAGTGCCAGCATAAGTACGTTCAAGCCATCTATTGGTCTAGATATCTAATTTGACTTCCTTGGTTTTGTAGCATGCTCCACCGCGAACAAGCAGAGAAGGAATATATGTTAGTCTTCCAGTTCTTAGTATCTCTTCTAACTAGCAACAACTACTTAGGCCATTGTACAAGAAATACGGTCTCGGAACAACCGCGTTTTCCGTGCTAGCAAGCGGGATATTAACCGGGAAAGTACGTCACTTCTTTCCCACAGGACTTCTTTCTTTGATCCCAGCCATCAACATTAGTACAACGATGGTATTCCTCCAGGCACACGACTATCTATCCCTGAGAACGGATTGGACTATATGGTCAAGGGGCTCAACACACCCGAGGGGAAAGAGAAAATCCGCAAAGTCCGCGAACTCACCAAGTTCGCTGAAGAGGGTAAGCACCAGTCAGTAATATTCTTAGGATACCGATGCTCAGTCCATGTAGAATTGCAAACGACTCCAGCGGTGCTGGCGCTTGCCTGGGTGGCGCGGAACCCCAATACATCCACGGTGATTTTAGGTGCTTCGCGCCCTGAGCAGCTGTTGGAGAACGTGAAGGCGCTCGAGGTCCTGCCTAGGCTTACAGAAGATATCATGAGCAAGATAGAAGTCATTCTTGATAACAAGCCTGTGCCGCTGGTGGGTATTCAATGCTACACTTGATAGTGGGGCAGTCACTAATTTGCGGAATGATAGCCTACCTATGGACGTCCGCCATTGGATAAGTTTGGGAGGCAGTGATTTCCCACGTGAAAGTGTTGTAGCGCGAAAGACCAGGGTTTCTATGAATCTGATCTCTCAGGGTCACTTTTGCCCATTTCTCTGACGTATGTGTGACGGACAAAATGGAATTCCGGGCCGGACGGGACGGCGACTTGATTCTTACCCTCAGCTTTTGCTCTTCTTACTCTTACGTCCGTACCCGATATTTCTCCTGAGGGATGCTTGCGTTGCTTATTCTTCAAAGACGGTTTTATACCTTCTCCTTCGGAGTCCCATATGTTCAAGACCAATTCAAGATCCCCTGTTTCTTTGTATCACGACGTCCTGACTCCTTGGATGATTTGCTTACTGATAGGTAAGATTCTTCAGTTGATCTACGCGACATCTAGGGTCGACGGAGATCAATCAAACGTGGGTCTTTTCTGATACTTTAGCGGCGCGCACTGTTGTTTGACTCCAACTTTTGAGTTTGACCGTTCATCGGTGTTCACCTACAAATTTATTCGTTTTTGATGAACGTTCAGGGGTGATTTTAAGCATTCAAAGGCTTTTAAGCATCAGGTTGAATGTCCAAGATCTTGTCGCCCGAGGCTTTGGGAATGGTGTGCACTTCTTATTTCGTCGCCTTGGTGCATGAAACAAGTCCAGGGCAATAGTACGGCATTTCGAGGTTCAACCACCATCACAGCGACAGGAATAGATAGGCGTCATGCCCAAAAGAAAGTACGCTGTCTTATAGGGTCCACACGAAATGCTAGAAAAATCTTCATGCTATGCAAGGCTCTCGAGGAAGGAAGCATCTTTCTGTCACCCTCGACCCCACGAGTAAATTGAGCAGCCGAATACCAATTTCCCGCAACCGCGGAAAATTAGCATCGCGCTCCACACGTGCTGAATTACGACCCTGCTGGCACCACCTGTATAAATTCACCAACTCGAGGATCTCAATCATCAGCTGCACGATGTTCTTCCGCACATTTACCGCACTCTTGGCTGCAACCGTCGTCGCCTCTTCCCCACTGGCTGCTCGCGACGCCGGTCCTAAATGCACCATCGTAGTCACTCCCAAAGACTCGAGCTACGCTGCCGGAGCTGCTAACCAGTTAACCTATGGTTCGTCCTCCGACTCGGCTAACCATGGTACAACAGTTGAAACCCTTGCTGCACCAGGATTCTTGTACCGTTTCGGACAACCGACCTATCCCGACGGAACAAGCGTCACCAGTATCTCTGTAAGCCCAGCCCAGTCCAGTACCGTAGCTATACCGCTGACATTCTGCACAAAGCTCGCGTACGGCCCATCCGTGACCTCGAACAACGACGGAACCTATACCGTCATCACTGCTCTCACCGCGGCAGGTCTAACTTTAGATCAAATCGCGACTGTTATCGAGGAACAATGGCCTGAGACGTGGGTTTGGGGAGACTCTAACCCCGGATATGATTGGTACATGAATAGCACGGCGTGCTAGGGGATGCGTGTTGTTATGAATTTATATTTCTTGGATCATTAGGGAATGACAGACGCTTTTGAGACGCTACTCCAGTAGTAAATAGCGAAGTCGTGGGACTGAGTTTCTGCTCCTTGACTGGATTCGTTCAGAGCCGCTCTGACACGGGGCGTCATTTTGCGAATCTTTTCCCACGGAATACCGGCCCGATTGTAGGACAAATTAAATCTTCACCCGAACCTCCAACCCCCGCCATCTTTCTCCAAGAATCTCCACATCACCTTTTCCTTCCATCCTTTCTCCTTCCACCCATTCACAGTCTGCGGAAACTCTTCCACCACATCGGGCGCAGTCCCGTCATGCGCAATGATCATCAACACATCCGGGTCCGCATCCAGCCGTGCTAAACGCTCTAGTGACCGCATCGTCGCCTCATAATCCTTGTACACCGAGAGGGCAGGCGGTGGAGGGATCTTCAGTAAGGGCTCAGACCCGATTTCTGGAAAGTGGGATTTGCACAGGGAGTGCGTCGCGCTCTGAAGAAGTGATGTAGGGCAGGGGCATAGAGAATGGTGAAGTGGCGAAGGACGGATGTCCCCGACGTGGTGGCAGCAATCACCTCCGAGCAGGACGAACGTTGTAGGCGTTACGCGTGCCAGGCTGGATATATGGCCTGGATGATGCTACGGAGGACTATCAGTACGATCCGAGGGTGAAATGAAGTATAGAACCTACACCGGGAGTATCAAGGACGTAGAAGCTTCCATCACCAAAGTAATCCAGAGCGGGAAGATCTGCGATGTGCAGTATCGCGTTGGAGAACGAGAGTTCGATCACCTTACGTCCACTGACAATCGTGAGATTTGGTATAGGCACGAGAATCACCAGGGAAATAAACTAACACGGTATCGCTTTCAATGAGGTGCGCATCCTCATGTTCAGGATATGTCCGAAGGTCCGTTCCAGGTCCAACCACTAGCTCCGTAGAGGATGGGAATGTTGATATATCACCTGTACAAAAGGTTTTGTCAAATTTCCCTGATACAACTGAGGAAGGGAAGCTAAGGGATACCGATGTGGTCAAAATGGGTATGACTACATGCCAAAATTCTTTCAGTAAGGACGTAGATGGGACCAGGGAAGAGATCTCACCTCCAGATGACGGCATTTACGCTGCCCAACTCTACTCCTCCCTTCATCAGCTGCTCACTGACAGTTTCACCCTCGTCAGCGCCCATATCATACCCGCCCAACTCCCTGAACAGGTCGAAGAATCCCTGCACCGCGGGCGCATACTTCTCCTGGTCCTTCCTCGTCCCTAAATCATACATGATCCTTCCCTTCGTCGGGTGTTCGATGAGGAAGGTGTAGACAGGTCCTGATAATCCCTCGTAGCCCGGTAAGACGGGCTGGAAGAACAGAGAGGCAGGCAGGAAGGTAATCTTGCCGGCGTTGATAGCACGAACAGTGACAGTCGAGGTGGACCGCGGGATCGTGGAAGACATCGTTAATGGAGCAGATGAGAGATAAACAGCCAAGTTATATATTGCGGGAGCAGTTGGATATTTGAAAACAAGGTAAGGGGAAGGCCCCTATTCAGGCGATAGAGCCCCACTTAGGACCGCGAACCACAAGTTTTCATTGTGGAAGGGGTCATCTGAGTTGCTTTATACTCAATCAAATTTGAAGTAGAACAGAACCAGACGTACGGTGGTGGGTCAGCTGAGTCTTTTACCCGATAACGCGGACCCCACGCTATAACATCAGAGATGCACGGTCATGGGAGATCCCGGAGGGGTCGTACATATTGTCAGGGAATGGTGGGTACACCTGAGCACTCGAGGGAAATCTCGGTGTTTACTTCGCAATAGAAGCTGGATACCGGGAGAAGGATGTCGAATAAGACGCAGTACTTCATCCATATTGGAGATCCTAGCGCACGTCTTATGCTGCCTACAAATACCGGAATAGAGTGAATAGCATTTGATCAAAAAATAGTCGGCCACATACCTTGTTAACGTTCTCCAGTCTTTGCACGAAATACAATGCCCCCGCCCTCGGAAAAAAAGACTACGCACGAAAGTCCACATCGACTAGAGCAAGAAATCTGAATGTGATGACGGCTGGCGAGAATGACAAATACCTCGATAACCCGGGCGCCACATGAGGATACTTCGAGGACGCGTAGACAGTTTTCTTGCTTGATAGATTTCGGTCTCTTCTGTGGGCATGACTACTTTCTCTGCCACTAGCATATCTGCAACCTTCGAAGCCCTAGCGACCGACAAGAGCTTATACTAGCAGAGGGTGTACCGAGGTCGACAATGCATGCATGTTTTGTCCAGAGACGACAACACTAAATATTCAAAAAGAGCGTCAGCAAGGAGACAACGCCCTCCTACCGTGTCACGCGTCACCCTTCCAAAGCGAGCCTACAAGGAATATCGCATCAAATAGGCGGGACCGACGCGTCAACACGAATTTTCTTGGTCTTCAGCAGCGACAACGGTACGACAACTGGTTGACATGGTGGTGGACGGAAAGGGAGTACTTTCAGTTCCCACGGTCCTTGTTGATTTCTATTTTCGGAGTCCGGACCGGTCAGGCATGGAACACCACCATCATCCAATCCCATAATTTATCCTGGAATAAAACTGGCGAGAAGCGAATTGAATGATCTGACATTTTGAGGGAAGCCTGAAGTGGGGTTCACGGACTCCTGAGATTGAGCTTTATTCAATACTCGTCAGAACCCAAACAGAGTTTCAAGAGTGAAACTAAAACCATCAGGCTGTTAGGATAAGATGAACGGGTGTTGGGAGAACAATTCTCGCCTCCGAAGAGCCAGTCTATATCACAATAATTGGATGCTCGTGACAAGAAGATTGTAGAAGAAGCAGCGGGAGATCATCAACAGGAGGCAAGGGGCTGTCCCGAACTCGTCGCCCGCAGGTCCGGCCCTGATCATCAAATTACGATAACATTGCCAGGTACTTCATTCGCGGTCTACAATACTCCCTTGTATGGTAACGTGGTATCAGCAAAGTTCACCGGACGGTTAAAAAAAACGATCTTGAAAAAGGAGCCTAATGATGAAGCTCAGGCTTTGAGAGGAAGAAGGCGACATACAGGATTACGTCTTAGGATAGCCCGGGGTATATCAGAATCAGAATGGGAGTGGAAACTCCCATCCAATCCAATTTTTCAGCATCGCCCTTCTCACCGTCGGTGTTTTGCGACCTGCCGATCACAAAGTCTGATGAAATTTGGGGTGACGAATGCAGTGGAGGGAAGCGCACCTTTGACCTAATACAGTGATGGCCCCCAAGGCCAACGTGTCTACCCAGCTTCTGGATGGCAGATCGAATTCAGCTGAACGAGATGGTACGTTCACCTATTACGATCGGTTGGAATGTCTGGTATCCTGCATGAATAAAACAGAAGTTATGAGCCGGGGGGCATTGCTTGAAAATCGTAGCTACGATAGACAACGTAAGATGCAATCGCTTACCAGAGATACTTCGCAGAACAGAGGTTTGAAAAAGCATGATATAAGACGATGTTTTATCCCAAATTGGTCAGCGTCCGATCAGAGTTTCCCTGTGATAAAGAAAGGACGGAGCCTTACTAAGAGACGAAATAATCCTGGAGGCCTCGGTAAATCAGCGACATTTACCCAGGCAGCCTTCCACATAGTGACATACGCCTTATCAAAGAGGGCGCCTCGGAGGCCTTTCGTCACACGCGCAAGGTGAAGGAGGTCGAGAGGCCCCAAGCGCCCAAAAATCTTCAGAAAAATCGCTCTCATTCCCGCCAATGTTAGAGAGAAAATCAAGCCCACCTCGAAATGGACGTCCTTCGGCAGTATGGTGAATTTATCGACTGCTGCAGGAGAATTTTTGGGTCTTTTACAACCATGCTGAGGCGCGCCGCTCTCCTCGTCGTCTGGGCCAGCCTGTCGCTTTCGAGGCATATATGAGGTAAGAGGCAAGCTGGTGAAGCGCGATTTTGAAATGGGAACCATGTTACTTTGGCACGTGACTGTGACTTCTGCGCGTCAGACCTAAAATTAGGAAAATTAGACGCGTCTTTCACTTGTTACTGTTACCCCGCCACCATGACTTCATCCTGGAACGTACAACTATTTGCTCTTGCCTTCTTTGTGTTGTAAGCTATGCTGCAGAAGCCTTTTTTTTCGAGCCGTGTACAAAAAAAGACATATTGCTGGTCTTTATGCATCAGAATCGACACCAAATCGACACATGCTCTGTTACTTGCAAGGAGTCTCTGTTCTCATATAATCATTCCTCCCAAAATGTCGACCCAAACTTCGAATCCTATATAGAACATTGATACGGCCTCATGAGAATCCTTGAAAGCCCGTCCTAAAATAGAATACGTAGTATTATCCGACTATCCAGTAGGTCCATTGAAATTTTAAATAATAATAACAAGAGACAGAAACTTAGGTTAGGCAATAACGGTAGGTAGGTAAGCAGGATTACACGGCATAGTCAAGGCAAGATAAAATATCCGAGAATTCCACGGCATCACAGAACAAATCTTCTGCTTGTATCCTACGATTACATGTCAACGAGACGATCAACAGGAGAAACAGTGGGACAGAAGCTTACAATATTACTGGAGCAGCATAACTGCGGCGTCTGCTTATGCTTTCTTGTCATAATTCGACTGAACGAAAATAAATGAATTAACATCATGTGCGCTGCAGTCACTACTGAAAATTTGACCTACTTGATCGAGTCGAAAAATTTGTCATATGTCGGATATGGGTCATGCTTGAGGGACATTATGAAGGCCTTCACAACGCTCGACATTTTAAGGTCATACTACCTTAGATACGAGATACTCACGTCGCTCATGGCACCCCCCTGAGGTGTATCCATGCTTATACGATGATCCTTAGAACTAGAAAGGGATATCTGTTTAACCTTGAGTACCTCTTTTGGATAAAACGAGATACGCGGGACTTACAACTCCGGCTTGAGTTGATTTGCGTCTAATCCACTTCTCCGTGACGGATCCGCCTCGGAACAAACCCCCAAAGTCGTGCTGCAACAAATGAAGGCTATCAGGTGCGGCCATGAGATGTCTTAAAGATGAGGTACCCAGACATAAGGTAGATCTAATGTAATTGAATGAAACGTTAGAATGCAGTTGACTAATGTATAGTTGGCTCGAAATGCTTACCCAAGGCGCTCCCAGAATGACAGCACTATGACAGGCAATGTTAGCGCGAAAAATACACGTAGGGTCCTTGCGAAATTTACATCAAACAGCGCCTTTACACAATAATGAATTAGTAAGTATGTATTAGCCTTAACCGCTTGTAGAAAACGTGCTGTAAGCCGGCATCCAGGAGGAAGGGGCTTGACCATGAGCTCGTGCATATCCTTTTTGGGAGAAACATTAAACCAAGAAATGTGTCGGAAAATGGCACACACATCGTCGATGATGTAGTCATCATCAACAGGGTAGATGACTAGAACAACGGATATTATCTGAGAATGCTATAATAGGTGAAATTTGTGAAGGAAAGACCTTCATCGTATCCGTCTGCCTCATCGCCATTCTGATCTCGTATCTGGCCACCATGTCCAGAATCTGGAAGAGTAGCACTCGGAAAACGGAAAAAGCACAAGAGAGAAAACAAAGACGTACAGTGAAAGACCAATGAATCATCTCGACGTGCACCCTTGACAAGCCAACGCATAGCCTTGATGATGTTACTCTTAGTAGGGATCTCGTTGGCGTTCCTGCTGTCATCTCTGAGAACCTTGATCTCCGCGGCACCTCGGGAACTAGAGCCCCAGTGCTCTGAAGAATAGTGCCGGTCAGTGTCGTTCTGGAACGGGTACTCATAAACATCACGTACCAGATAAGAAGCTACTGATCTGCACGGCGTCTTTGATACAGCCCGAGAGTTGCCCAAGGGTTTGGCCATATCTGAGTTTCCGACGACCGATATAGTTGATACCGATCTACATTGAATTTGATTAGTGCCCTCGCATCAATCACATGTAAGGGAAAGATGGATTCACACAAAGTGCCTTCTTACGCCCAGTCCGTTCCGCATATCCATCTGGGGGATATGCTCGTTCCATAGGCACAAACTCTTTTGGATCAAATGGCACCTCGTACAAGTTATTCCCGCCAACGAGGTATGCACGCCTGGGATTGGTCTGAAGAAAACTGGCGACAACAGGTAAAGGACGCCTGCTCTCTGAGCGATTACGATGCCGACCGCCACCGTCGTAAAAGTGGTAATACTTATTATGATGATGAAGTCGATGTCGTTGGTAAGAAGCCTTCGGCTTGCTACGCGTCAGAACCGGGCTTCGATAAATGAGTTGATTTTCCGAAAGCATATGGTAACGTGCGTACTGGGACCTTGAACTGTTTCTGCGCCAAAGTGAGCTACGTCAAGTTTATGTGGAACCACTCACTCGATGGAAAATAACGGATATACAAGCCCATAATACGAGCAATAATCTGTTGAACCGGTTCCGAGGAACGTCTGTGCTTCAATGCTGTAGAGTTTGCTGTTGTGTGAACAGCATCAGAGGGAGAAAATAATGATGTTAAGACGTTAATATCTGACCCGAGGACTGAAGAAGACTCACACTGTCTGGAGCCTGTTCAATTCGTGAGAGGATACATCTAGATGAAAGCAGGAACTCACGATGGAAATGGCATTCCGAAAGATGGTTCCAAAGAAATCCTTCGGTCAATATATAGATCCCACATCATCCTCCAAGATTAGATACGACAGAACGGATTATTCCCGCTGGAATCGGTATGAATGGTTGAATCTTTGACTTGCTGGTGGTAGATGAAGGAAAAGAAAAGGCGATGAGTCTTCTGGGGCTCATCGCTTTCAAAAATTCCCGCCCACCTGGGCGTCTATGTAGCGCTTCCGCGCACCGCCATGTCACATTGCTAAAGTTGGTAACTGCATGCATTAATAATTATGATGATGACGAGTGCGGAGATTGGAATATATAAGATGTGTATCAGTCCTTGTGTGAGGCCGCCAGGGCGGTGATTCAGTAGGTGCTGGTTAGTGGTGCGGAAAAGTGCATCGCCGAGGCACAAGAAGGGTACAGGCACAAGACGAACGTGTTGGACAATGTTGCATTTGACAAGACCAATAATTGTCAACAGAATTTTCAAGGTGTGATTACTTATAAGAGATCCAATGATAGCAAAAGTGTTGTATCTGAATGGGCAAGCAAGACGCGAGTTCACTGAAGCCCTAAGTCCGAATCTAGTACAGTTGAAGCCTGAGGCCGAACGTCATATGAAGATGATTTTGAGGGAAACACCAGGAGACAGGTAGCAATGTGATAAACAAAAAGCAAGATGATTCCGATTGCGTTAAAGCGGGAGAAAGACAACGCGGCTCGTGGAGGGCTGTGACGTCAAATTCTTGCCACATGGCTTTCGATCAGCTTCCCCAAATTTGACCAAGCTCTTAAACGGCCGCTATGCTTCCTTCCAACCACTGCAGTACTACAAGCGCAAGGCTTTTCATAGGTTCGCCATCTGTGACAAGGTACACTGTGCTAAAATTAATCATAGTTACTGCCCCCTCCCTTTACTGCATACATCACCGAAACTCCGAATCCTGAAGGTCTTAGATGTCGATAAACCCAGCAGCTATTCAGTCTTCCTTGGCACCAGATTGTCGTATACAAAAGCGACAAGACTCATACGGGTGACTTTTCTATGGGACCTAGCTCGTATCACCATCTGAAGGTTCTCCGAGAACTCGCGCACCTGGAAGAGGACACTCTGTGTTGTCAAGATTCTACTGTCAATGAACGGCTCAATAGCGAAAATTTCCCTCTCACGTGCGCCAACATATGGCCAATGAAGATTTTCTTTCATCCCCCAGACTCAGAAAGTAATTCCGACACGGCACTCAAGGAGATCCTTGTCCGCCTGGTCTTACCTGCGCTCGACTCGCTGAAAGTAGACTGTCTTCTATCAGAAGCCCCAGGTACATTCACCGCCATCCGAGAGCTCATCGCCAAGTGTCAGTGCACTATTACCATCCTCCATCTCGATCACAGCTTCATTTTGGAAGAAGATTTCCTTCATATCCTTCGCAAAACTCGTACCTTGGAGGACGAGCGGCTCACTCATGTTGACGTTTCCCTCTACAAAACCATCACCGAGCTGAGTCAGCCTTCATCTCGGTGGAAATGTCGTGTTCGATATCGACGTTTTCGTCAATATGGTGGCGGCACGGTGGAATCTCCCCCCCTTGAACTTTATATCTATGCAGCGGCTAGAGGAGGCCCATATATATCGACTCCTTGAAGTAAATGGGCGGGAGAGTAACGGTATGTACACAGACACAGCTCTTCCCGCGCTGGAGGTGTACAAAGCGGAAGGATTGAACGTCGTGTTCAGCACAGAGTACACTTTGACTACAACAGATATATAAAATGTATCGCCTCTTTTCAGTTTGTCGTGAATTCATTTATTTCATTTTGTGTTATTGCATGCCGCTGTGCTCATCGGCGAGAATTTCCTCCTTTCGACAATAGTCACCGCTATTAGATCGATATTGCGAATATTATACCGTACAATTATTCTATCAGTGACAAACAAACAGTTGTCGATCCATCCCTGCACTGCGCTCAAAGGTAGTATGTCAAAAGATGTTTTCTTGACCATAACCTCATAAAATGAACTTCAGATCGGTGTCCTGCGCACCAAAAGACGAACACCTCTCAGAATAACCCGATGCAAAATATGAATACTCGGCATTACTTACAATTTGATGAGAAGTGGTCAGTTGTGGTGTTTGCTTATCCACTTCGTGCTTAACAAACTTCCTGAGAAATGAATTCCAGAACTAAGTTCGGCTGCAAACAAGCGGTATCGACACTGACCTTATAGAATGAAGAAGTTCTTTGTATGACTGCTTCGGCTTCTCTTCGACAGACTTGATAAATGCCTTTACAGAATCACCGGCTGGCTAGTGAGTGCGTGTCAAAGTGTAAAAATGATGGCCATCCACCTGTGTCATAACACCACCTTTGGATCCATCATTGGAATTCTGGTCGTCCGTAGCTCCAGACCAGCACATCTACACGTCTAATCAGTATCTGATATACTGCTGATAATTAGGAAACAACGATACTTACCACATTCGCCAAAGGATCTGTCACCGAGATCGCGCACTCACGCTGTGGTCGACCATGGGAGTCATACTATAATGCACGATGGTAAGATTTGGTAACCAATTGTCCGAGGGATGGGATAATCACAATATAAGGTAGATCTGACATAAGGGTGAAACACACGAAGAAATCTGCAGCAGCTGCGCTCACCCAAAATGGTCCCCGAATGGCAGCTCTATTTAGCAAGTGTTTAATGAGGAACCGAACGGTAAATATGCGTTAACTTACGTCGAACAGAGCCTACAAGAATAAGGCTCGTATCAAGCACTTCATCGGGGCCAGATAAATAAGAAAGAACATACCGTAAGTCGACAGCCAGCTGGTAAAGGATCAACCAATGTTTTCCGTATATCCTAAATTCAAAAGGTCGAACACCTCTGCAGAATATGGATATGGCAGAGCTCACGTCGTCAATAAACGGACACGAGTCATAACAAATGATGTCTGAAAGTGCAAAACATAAACGAGTTGATTAACAGGTAAAAATCTAAATGCAAGACCTTCATCTTTGCCGTCCATCTCATCTCCATTCTGGTCTAGAACCCAGTCTCCGTGCCCAGAGTCTGAGAGTAAAGAGAATACTTTAGAAAGTGTGCACTGAAAGAACTGAACCTTACAATGAAGGAAAAGTGAGTCACTCGGTTTTGCACTCTGGACAAGCCAGGACATCGCTTCAATTATATTACTTTTCGTGGGCTTCTTCTCCATGTAGTCTGTAAGTATTCGAATATCATTGGCTTTATATCCTTGACCTGAAAACAGGAAAATTAAGTACACCTTAAGATAAACGAGAATGGATGTCACTGACGCATCAAGAAATCACGAATATTGCCAGCATCTAATATGGCGCCATGGAGCTCTTCGAATCCGTTGCCTTGTACATGGTTGACACCGATCTAATGGAATTATTTCAACGCGAAAATCTGGACCACACTGCGAGGTATGCATACACAGACCGCTCTCTTGCATCCAGAAGATTCAGGACTTGGATCATGATGTGCCGACCACATGGTTCTGATTCCGAGCTGGAGGCGTCAGCTGTTTTTTACGAGGGAAACTACGGAGTGAAGGGATGCTCGTCCGGTAATAAACTTGAAGCTATAAAGTTATGATGGGGGAAGGAAGAATGTGAGCGATGAAGACCCTTGATCCTAGGCTTAATAAGGGTGCACAAGTAGAGCGCCTGCCTCCTGAGCCCTGTTTGTTGGGATCCAGGAGACCAGAGAGCGATAGGCGGGTTCCTGGAATCGTACGGTATGATATCGCCTAGTGGGCGTCAAAAAGCTGATTGGAACACTTGAGCTTGGGTGAAGTCATTGCAATGGAAAGATTTGTAAGAAAACCAATAAGATTGCATAATATTGTGCTCAAAGACCCGGGAGAATTTAACAAGGGAACAAGGACTACCATCTCAGGGAGTGATGAGTCCCGTTACGTAGCAATAGTAAACAGCAAGGTACTGCTTTGAATTAAGAACTACCTTGTGATCGAAAAGATCGAGAAGCATCAAAAGAACCTCTGCGAGGCCAAACGTAGGGCTCGCACGCGCGTAGACTACGAAGTGATGATTGCAGAGGACCAAGAAAGTTGAGGGTGCCGTTGAAGTCACCTTGAGTCATTACCCGAGGTTACCGGAGACTAGGAATCGATCAAGGGTTCCTTCAAGGAGAGAAGTAATTCGATAGGTGCCTATAGACGCTCGTCCTACGATATCAGTAACAGATCTGCCAGTGGATCAAGGGGCCAGGAGAAGTACTTGAGTGGCGAACACCGAGATGTACAAGATGGAACTAGAGCAACAGGCACAGCACAGCACAGCACGGAAATTATTGTGTAAAAAACAAGCTATATTGCATCGCTGAACCACTTCAACCAGGAATCAGGAACCGTGGCATGAGCATCACGTCGCCGGTATGTCGTCATGCTCCGAGTCGGAGCCGCATAGTGGACGCGCCGGCATCAATCTGGGCACTAGAAATTCTGCGTGGTCACCTGCGTGGTACCACGCTGGCATGGTGCGTGGCCACGCAGCCACGCAGGTCCTTAGTTGAACTTGAGTTGAACTTGACTTCAATGTACAGATTTACTCTGTGCTAGTGACGACATTCGCTACGTATACAATTATTTCTAGTCCTCTGTCATTGGTGACCTATCCTGTATAAAAGATGACCCCCATCCGATGAATTTCCACAGATCGGTTCGTCCCAATTTGACAAATAAGATGTTCAAATTTAATGTTTCTCCGAGCGACAATACCATGAACGTACATCTTAATGATTTTGACAGTGATAAATGTCAGAATGGGGGTACTCTCTCGACTTAACTGATTGAAAATGCACACCCAAAGATTCTCTCTTGTTATGACTCTCAATACCACATGAATCGGATGTCAATTTATTATTCATAGTGTGCATACTGACCCACATGATCATAAAACTCACTTAGAGATGAACATTTCCTATATGAGAATTTATGCTAACCACGCAACCTGCCACGCCAGTGTACCACGCAGCCACGCAGCCACGCAACCACGCAGGCACACCACGCAGGCTTACCACGCACGACCACGCGGATTAACCACGCCACCACGCGGACCACGCAGGCACCACGCAGGCACCACGCAAGCACCACGCAGGCACCACGCAAGATTCCTCGCCCTGTTTATGATGTTATTCATGCTGTGCCATCAATCAAACAATATACCAGTGCATTTTATGTGTTCAACTCGCCAAATTTTGTTTCGGGTCCACACTATAGGTATTTATTATATTTATATAGCATTATTATGCACGACAGCTGTCAAGGCAAGTCCAATTAATCATCATCAAGCTCATTGGTAAATGTCTTACCAAGTTATCAAACATGTCGACGTTTCTTAAGGATTGGCCGTGGCCGTGGCTCAGAGTAATCCTTAGGTTCCCTTGTAGCAGATCGTTTGGGGGGCTCTTTCAGTTGATTCTCATGAGTCGTCCCATCCTCATATACATAGCTAGGCCCTGGCTAATGTTTGGAAATCAACGTGGCCTTTAGGTGAATCGAAACAAATATAAATTACCTCTACTTCAGATTCTGTTCCAAATCTGTAGTCATCATCATGATCGACAGCATAAGGATACCAATTGTCCTGATGGCATCCTACATCAAGGCCCCACTGTTGGTTACCCGCTGCGCCCGCTTCTTCGGTCTGGCTGAATAATCGGAACTCCAGTATTTCATGTGCCTCGAGATCAATATCGACAATTGTAAAATTGGCGCCCATATGCTTATCCATGTATTCCCAAGTCTTCTCTAAGAGAGTCGGCCAACTTTTGTGGTATTTGGATAAGAGGGTGTCTTGTAGGCGACTGGCCATGAGGAGAGTACGAGAATGGGCCATTGGAAGCAAGCCGATCCACTCAAGGTGACGCTCTTTTGCACCGGGAACCATGCTATCGAACCAGGTATTCAATGCTGCTTGGTCATCTTGAGAGATACCACCCGTTATTGGGATAACAGAGGAACGAGGATCCCTTTTCTCCTTGTGTAGCCAACCAATTGCCGGGACTTCATCAACAGATGCAGAACCTGGCCTCTCGAGAAGTTCTCTGAGTGTCTCAATGTGAGGTGAAAGTGCTTTGTCAACCTCAGCTGTGAAAGGAAGTAAATTTGGCGTGATCATAAGCTCATCCTTTTGATCTTTGACCTCCCAGGAATGTCGGAATTTCCCTAACTGAGTTTTGTTAAGTAAATGTACACATCAACATAATAGAATACTGACTCGAATCTGTCGGCGACCTTTTTGGTCCTGCCACAGCTCATCGACAATGTCATTCTCATGAACCAGGGTTACTTCTCCAGGAATGCGAGGTGAACCTTTGACAAAGTGATTGAAGCGCAACCACTTTACAGTCCAAAACTTGCCTTCAACATCTAGAAGGCAAACAACATACCAGAACACTCCATCTCTTGCAAGAGCTGCTTTTCCAATGCTGTTCATTCATGCAGATGTTAGTACATATATATTCATGTTCTAAGAAGAACTCACAGTAGGCGCATTTGAACAGATACTCCACGAGAATGCGCAGAATTCCTGTGTTAGAAGTCATACCTTCGACAGTAAATGAAGTTGAGGTATTGTACTCACAGTCTCTTTGATTCTTGCTTCCTAAAGTCTCGATATCCATGCAGTCGCTCTCCGATTATATCAATACTGCATCTGTGGCATTCAAATTTCACCTTTGGGGAGCTTAAGAATGGTGGATGTGCCATGCCATTGAGGCCACGCTGACAGGCGAGGTGAGACCAGAATCCACAGCTATCGCAACAGACACCTTTCTC
This sequence comes from Armillaria mellea, assembly GCA_030407055.1. NCBI lineage: Eukaryota > Fungi > Basidiomycota > Agaricomycetes > Agaricales > Physalacriaceae > Armillaria > Armillaria mellea. Next base: position 387,053 of record JAUDZF010000020.1, read on the forward strand.
AGGTGTCGTGAAATAATCTGAGTTTCCACTGGTCCCACAGCGACATCGGAAAATCATATCTGGTTCACTCGATCTGGATGAAGACTTGTTGGAAGGTGATTGACTAGGAGGTACAATGCGCCGAGCTTTCAAAGGTCGCATCTCAGCAACAGGGCTTTCGGAAAGATTTTTGGTAATAGCAGGTCGTTTTCTCGACTGTTTCGATTGCTCCGGCCTGTCCACAGGTGTAAGATCCCTCTTGTATGGAATTGGAGATGCTGTATACTCTCAAATCTCGGAATCTGAAGACCGCCACCAGATTTCGTCATTGGTAAATTCCCGATAACTGTGTCTTGTAAATGTGACATCGGGAATAATGTTCATGTCATGCGAGTCAAATGATAACCCATGGACCCTTTCAGCAATACCCAATTGTGCCTCAAGGAATGCTTTTTGTGTGATGCGACCTCCACGGAGTGGGCAAAAAGAATTCTGCGTGGTAGCCTGCGTGGCTGCGTGGTGCGTGGCTGCGTGGTAGTTGTCATCAGCGTGGTTTGACGTGCCCTGATTGGCGTGGTTGGCGTGGTTGCCATGTCACTCACAGGGGTAGTCAACATCGGATCAAATATCGTAGTAGAGATTATTTATATATTTTTTCGATTCACCTCAAGGCCACGCTGACTTCCAAACGTTAGCCAGGACCTAGTTATGTATATGAGGACGGGATGACTCATCAGAATCGACTGAAAGAGCCCCCCAAACGATCTGCTACAAGGGAACCCAAGGATTACTCTGAGTCGTGGCCACGGCCAATCCTTAAGAAACGTCGACATGTTTGATAACTTGGCAAGACATTTACCGATGAGCTTGATGACGATTAATCCGATTTCCTTGACAGCTGAAAGAAGCCGTCGTGCATAATAATGCTCTCTGAAGGCTGTACTGTCGCTGCAAGGAACCGACTCAAGAAACCTAGCAGAATTCTGAGTTAAAACTGCAGGGAAGTAGCGCATGACTAGAATGCATCACATGAATACAATCAATACCTATAGTGCGGACCCGAAACGAAATTTGGTGGGGGAAAACTGAACCGATCATAAGTCGACTAGTTCCGCTTGAGTTGAACACATCAAATGCACCGGTATATGGTCTGCGTGGCGGCATGGCCGATCAGCGTGGTCGAGCGTGGTGTGCCTGCATGGTGTGCCTGCGTGGCGGCGTGGCAGCGTGGTACATGAGCGTGGTCAGCTGCATGGTCGAGGGTTAAATTTCAGAGAAAAAAGTAACTTTGTTAGTGTGTTTTATGGCCAACTGGGATAGTACTCGATGCATCGAAGCTATATTGAAGCTGTATTCATGCGAAATTCACGGGTAATTTATGTGTACAACACAAGTTTAAAAAATTTAAGCACTTAGAACGAGAGAGCACCAAAGTTTCAACGTATGACTGTCTCAGAATCATATATACATACATTTATGATGTGCTGGTAGCTAGAAATCATAAATCCGAAGTTCCACACACTGTACTTTGCAAGACTTGGGCTCAAAAATCATTTTCCTACCCACTTATGCTTGCTCCAGATGATTCATGTTTGAAAGCAAAACAAACATACTGATATCTAACAAAAGATTTCTGAGCATTGCGGAGTATATATATATTAAATTTATTGTGTTCAACCGGAGTTGAACGAGTGACGTGCATGGCTGCATGGCCATGCACCATGCCAGCGTGGTACCACGCAGAATTTCTAGTGCCCCCACGGAGTTGATAAAGGACTGCATGAGTGCGAGAAGACTCTCCAGGCCTAGTAATGACCTCTCCGCCTATCATATGTGTTGCTAATGTTGCCTTTGGCTCATGAACAGCATAGCCTTTGTTCTTCATGCCATCGTAGATGTAAATAGCGTAGTCTTGGCCATCCGGAGTTGGAGTTACATAGCGGGTCTGAAAATGATTCCCGTCGATAAGAAAGATACGAGCCATGATATCGTATACGATTTCATGATTCTGGTCATCTTTTATAGATGTTGCCGTGAAAGTCGCTGGAAAGTCCCAATCTTTGGGGTCTTGTTCATTGAGCGAAAGTGTCAGAACAATGGGAAGCGATAGATAGAGGTCGACAACGGTAGGTTTTCCTGAACAAAAGGATTCTCCTTCAGAATTCTGCCAGCATACATCCTGATGCTGTCCCGCTTGATTTGCCTGTGTCAGTCGTTGAAACCATGTCTCGATGCGACCACCAAAATGTATGACTTCCTCCGTGGAACCTGGTGGATAAAAAATAGTTGTCTTTCTAGGTTGATGAACTTGGACATGAGAGTGTGTATTTTGTTGCTCGTGTTGAGACCCATCTTGACTCCCTCGGCACGTTCGAAGAGTGATATATGTTCCGCAAAATACTGAGTGGATAGTAATGTCACTTCCAACAAACTGACTAGACACAACATCGCGTAGCCAGGACTGTAAATATCATTATTTCTGTCGAAACCAAGGAGAATAAGCAAAAACCTACTATTGCTGGTTGCGGATCATAAATGTCTCCATACAGTATTTTGTTCTTCCATAGAATAGTGCGGAAATGGTCGCGTTTAGTTAGCAAAGTCGATTGGTTCAGTGAGGCATCATTTGGTGAAGCCAACACTCGCAGACTATCGAGGGCTAAGTAAAGGCTGTTTAGGAGTGGTGGTTTGGACTCATTAACCTGTCGAAATAAGGAGGAGAACAATGGCCATTGCGAAGCAAGTGCTGCTGAAAGTGCCATCAATGAAGAGTCAAGCCAACAGGAATTGTTTGACCACGGATATCCTGGTTGTGGAGGAAGAAATTTCGAAGGAGCTAGCCATTTAAGATTGTCCTCAAACTGCACCTGCGATTTTTTTGAATTTGCGCGATGAAGTTCTTGTCGTGTATCGGGAGGCCGTCCATCAATTTTCTTCCGGCGAGAGACAATTGGCTGGGGTGCTCGAGATGGCTTGGTACGCCCAATTGTTTCCGCATATACTTTCCAGGGCTCCGCACGTCCATAGCGGATTGGAGAACCGACTGTAATTTAGGTGTTTGAGTAAAACAACGAGAGATAGTTTGAACACGTACCCAAAGCAGCGACATTTAATCGCTCATAGTAGTTAGCCATGGACAAAAGACCTTCAAAGCCTTCCATCACATCATGATTGCGACCAGCACCTGAGTAAAGCTTCCAGTGCATTGCCTCTTCTGCATTTGTACTTCCCGGAATGGAATCCCATATCTCTGGATCCATGATCTGCTGCGACTTGAAGATCATTGAGGCGTGTGATTCCCTTGTCCACCAAGCAAGCCATGTTGATGTGCGTGGCCACTTCTTAACAATACAGTGTGCAATCGCTTCGAATTTGTTTTGATTAGAAACAGAGCAGAGTTTCATGGCGAGTTTCTTAAAGCTCCTTTCATCGTCAACAGGAATGATGGAGCCAATGCGTTTAATATGAGTAACAGCATTGCGAAAATGCTGTTCACATCCCTTCAGAAGTTTGGCACCATCTGTAAGGAGCTGGTCTTCAGTACGGGAGTCACCTTGTTTGCGACGGAACTTGGCAAAGGCAAGAATATATCCGGAACGCTCAGCTTCGCTGAAATCAACGACCTGTATTTGGTATGTTCAATGATAATCAATATAGAGAGGAGAGTCTGTGTATACCTGTGCGAAAATCTCATCGTTAAGCTCTGTGTTTGTTTTAGCGGCCTCCTTAGACATGGATTTGAATAATGCGTAGAAATGGTGCATGTAATGCTCCTTGGATGCACCGTTTGAATAGGAGAATAAGGCAGGAACCCAGCACATCAATGTCGTTGAGTAAGTCGAGGTTACAATGAGAAGAGATGTTCGCTTTCTCCACCAGCCATGGGCAGCATCGGATACCATCCCATTGATGGGTTCACCGATTATTGTATCCTTGATAACCGTGCTGGACATATAGGCCGACTGTAGAGAAATCACAATGACCTCTCGAAACACTCGCCGAATAATGAAGTCAGGATGGGCTTGACTGAAGCCGGAGTATACGTCAAGGAAATGTTGGTCTGTAGCGGCGCCTTTTTTGCCTGATGATTTCCTGATTTTATTGCGTTCATACTGCACTCTTCCAGCATTCGTCAATGATGTGGCTAGATCAGCCACAGACTTCCCATGCGGACCCTGGAGCGTAGGATGGCCAACGATCAAAGCGAGAGCCTTCAGATGAGGCTGCGACGATGCGAGTTCCCTAAATTCCAGTTCTGGTTTTGGTGTCAGATGAAGTTCGTGAGTCAAACGTGGATGATGATGATATCCACCATTCGAATAATGTACTCCGCCACTCCAGTGATGCAAGACAGAGCGAACCCTGCCAGGACATGTCTTCCATACCAGATCTCCACCGCATTGACAAGGAACCGCAAGCTGCTTCTTCCGTGAAGCTTTATCGATTTTGGGACGAATAATCATGCGACAAGTCTTCTTGTCGCACTCGATATGGCCTAGACAAAGGCGAGTCGATCTCTTTCCATCCATCCAAGTCTCTGCATATGCGGAACGGAGTTTATCCCCCCCGTTTGCCTTCATAGACCAGTGAACCATAAGTTTTTTCGTAGCTTCAAATATGGTATGATCCATATCGAGGTCAAAATCTCCGTCCGGCCATCCATCCCATGTTTCCTGCAGGTTCGTACTCTTCATTAGATCCATTGCTGTGTTTTTACCGGTGGGTCGAACTGCATGATCACTGGTAGCAGCAAGTACATTGCTGGTACGGAACTGAAGGTATGTTCGTTCTCCTTCATCTTTTGTTTTTGAAGCATCTAGTCCTATCCGAGCAGAACCAGCTGCTGTTTCGGAATTGCCTGAAGGAGTTTTTACTTCTTGCTTGGACGTCGCGTTTGCCTTGAAAATTTGCGAGGGGTTGTCCAGCCGTTTAACAGGTCTGGGCACGTAGTATTGTACATCACCTAGACAGTACATTCATTACTGTGAAGCGACGAGTCGCAAAGTGTCTTACCGTTTTCATCCAAAACCGGAACATGTGTGAGATGAAATTCTGATGCGGGGTTAAGTCCTCCGGCATTTGTTGGGTTTCTATTGTGATTCCCATGAAGGTTTTCATCGAGTTTGCGATGTAAATATTGCTTGAATTTATGGGCCTGAGAAGTGAATAGATTATTTTGTTTTCTCGTTGTTAACCAGATTAGACTGATAAGAGCACATACTAGGAACGCAAACATTGTCTATGAAGCTCTGTAGCTCGCAGGATCAGCGGTAGATTTTTGAGCGTCAAAGTTGAAAAACAAAAAAAAATTTAATGACACATTTGCATAACGACGGTTCGAATGTATTTCCGTTAAATTGAGTGCCTGAAATGTCATTTTCGTCGCGAATAAGAACGAGAGGGATAGGATTTATGGTAGCACATCTAGTAAGCCTCTTTGAGGATTTAAATAGTTATTCATCGTCTACAACACTCGTAGGGGAGAATGATCTAGCAAAAGGTGACGGGCAAAAGAGACTGCGCATCAAGCGATATTTGATCTGACGTTGACTACCCCTGTGATTGATTTGGCAACCACGCCAACCACGCCAATCAGGGCACGTCAAACCACGCTGATGACAACTACCACGCAGCCACGCACCACGCAGCCACGCAGCCACGCAGGCTACCACGCATAATTCTTTTTGCCCCATCAATCCGTGTTTGGACTTTGTTGACCGTCTGTGCCTGTCACCAGTGCGACTGTTCGACCTTGCAAACCGAATTCAATGCAAGACGCTTTCGTATTAAAGCGTACAAGTTGGTTCACATCTCCGTATTTTAGTATTCGAGTGCGATATAAAAGGAAGAATACGTATGTTGACGCAAAATATTGCACTGACATCGCAACTTTCAACGTGAATTCGGTAACAGTATTCTATCGATGCCAGGCAAACAGATATGAATACAGCTGTACGCTGCAGGCGACAAATTACCGGAACCTTCTCTCACCTCTAGTAATAGCAACAACTTCAATCCTCCAATGAAAGCAGCGCGAGACCATACAAATGTACAATATAACGATATAAGTACGTGAAATGCCTACAGTACATATCTTCATAAATGAAAGTGCAGATCAGGGTCCTATGCACCAGGGATGATTAGAATCATCAGTTGAACTGAAGCGACGAGTAAATTATACCCACAATTTGACGAGAAGAGCCTAACTGAGGTATCCGTTTATAACCTTTATACTCGACGATAGTCCTGAAAAATGAAATTGAGAGCCATGCATCAACCATAGGCAGGGTAGAGGATGACCTTATCGAGTGAAGAAGTCCTTTGTATGATTGTTTCGGATTGTGTTTAAAAGCTTCGATAAATGCCTATACAGAAAAGAACCCCAGCTTCCCAATGAGTGTGGATCTAGACGAAAAATGTAACAATCACGTACATTAGTCATGACACCGCCTTTGGATGTCTCTCTGCCTTTTTGATTGTCTTTGGCACCAGACCAGCATATCTGTGTTATGTTTTCGTCACCTGCTAGCAACAGACAACAATACGTACCACATCCGCGGACACATCTAAGCCCGGCGTCGTGCCATAGTATTGACCAATGCAGTTATACTAAAAGACGCCAGTCAAATTTGGCAATACGCGAAAGCGGGAAGTGTTGATTACAGTATAAGGCAGGTCTAACGCAAGCGGATTCAGTGAGGTGAGCGATAGAACTGTAGCTGATACGCTTACCCAAAATCGTCCCGGAATGACAGCTCTATATAATAAAGGTGATCAGAGAGACGCAAGATCATATATGTCTGGGTCGGCATTGACTTACATCGAACAAAGCCTAGTATAATTCGGTCTCCGTTCGACATTTCATCAAAAGATGGCTCGAGAAGAAACATACCGGTTTATATAGTTGATACCGATCTAAAGGAAACACTCTACACATCAACGTTTGAACTACTCTGCTAGGACTGAGGCATTTACGCATAGTGCTCTCTTGCGCCCCGAGGACGTGAAATGTCTGTTATAGCCTGGATGTGAAGTTCCGGGTTTGTGCTGGAGGCGTGGGTATTGAGCAACGTACTATCGGGGCCTATAAGACTCTCGCTTACCCCAATGGCTGGAAGGAGTTTGAACCGTGGAGAGTTGTAATCACCACCGGCGTGGTCGTGATGCTGGCACTTGTCAAAAGGTATTTTGCTGTCGAAGAGGTTTCCTTATCTGTAATGTGGCTCTGTGCTCCCTTCTTTCAGCCATAGAGCATAGAGAGGAACGAATTGTAGGATACTGACTCAGTGGAAAAGGAAAGACACACGATGAATGGTTGGTGTCAGTGTATGAATCATGTCCATAGTTTGAAGGTACTTGATAAGCACCCCTTCCATTAACGTAGCTTCGGCGACTGTAAATCCGACGATCATCGAGGTGTACTACGAAATTTGAAGACCGCGCACCCCGCTGATAATCTAAAAGACCACCCGAGTCAACGACACACATGGCAGAATCTCATCCGTGGACTCACACTACCGACACTGGCAATCGCAGATGCATGGGTGGTCGACGAGTGAAAATGCTGGCCATCAGTAAAGACACTTAACGTCAGAAAGATTCTCTGGTAACTGGAATGAACGACAATGAACTTGGAGCGTAGATGGTTCTGTTGCCAGCGGTAGGGAAAGAGGATGAGTAAGGAAGACCATGCGATACGAGTTTAACTACGGCCAACCTAGGCGCTTGTATTTGCATGTGTGGGCGCTGCCGAGCCCTGAAAGTGATAGGCGCCTAGGTATTGTGCCGGGATTCGCAGGAATTGATATGACCGTCCAAAACTCAATTTAGCATAGCGGTGTCTACGAGAATAAGGGAAGCCATCGAAATCAATCTCACAGGACGATGAGTACCAAATGATACAAGGGTCTTCTCATTTGCGGCATAATGTACCGCTAACAAGAGGCTGCAATGTAATACCTATCCTGAGTGCCAATCGTCAGAGATGATACTGAAACAACCCACGTAGATACTCATCTGCCGCTAGCCAAACACTATATCTCCATTCTAGTGTACCAGCTATCCATTGGCCCAAGACAGACCGAAAATCTGCTTGAAGCTTTTCTTCGTCTCGAGCCGAACACTGTAAATAGATACCTCTCACGTTACTGAGCACCAATGACTTAGAACGGGTCTGAGTTTGCGAGTGAATAGTTGCATGTCATAAGCCGAGGACTTCGACATATTAGTAAAGGCCGAGAAGGGATAAAGAGTGTCGAGACAGAAAAGAGAATATTCTTATCAAAGGGGGGTCGCCGACTGACTTGATACATTCTCGTTGCGGGCAGCTATAGTCAGGTACTAATCTATCAGGGCAACAGTTCAAGAAAGCGGCCAACAGTAGAAGAAATTTCCAGGACGGGATGCGTGGAGGGAGATACCAGATATAGCAAGCATTGTATTCAACGGGGCGAGTATTGCGACGTCTAAGCCGAAGAACTTGCGCCCGCAGTCGAAGATCTTAATGAAACAATCATTGGCGCTAAACAAAATCATTGAAATACAAAAGAGCTGACACACTGTGAGAATAAGATATAGGTCCGCAGTTCAAACGTTCAATAGGCGCCTGATGACAACAATGAATTGATTAATGAATGAGCAATGCTATCAGAACTGAATTGAAAAAAAGGGAGACGCATGGCCGACTCGGAGAAGATTGGGTATTGCATCGGTAAACACGAACATTGACAGGGGAAATGTAAGTCGAAATTTTCGCGGAACGAGGCTAAGGGGACGTCCAGGTCAGAGGTAGTGGAAAGAGGGAGAAAACCGACCCGTTTGGGAAAGTCTCCTTAGCCCCGTTCCATCAGAAAACTCTTGCCACGTGACGTTTCAATGCGTCGCGTCACAGCTGAGCTGAGCTGACGCGACATCGGCCCGGGTCTGCGCGTTCATGTGCCGTGCTGTTGCGAATGTCAAACAGCGACTTTCCTGGGAAGGAAAAAAATCTTCAAGCTTTCCTACCATCTATCTGATGCAATTATCTTCACAACAGAGAGCACAAAGTGAAATTTTCATATTGTGGGAACCCAGTGATGCCTGCAGCGAATTCACGGAAAGCTCCTAGCAGTGGCAGCACTGATCAACGTTTTCTTTCGAAAGAAGATAAGTATACATGGAATGGAAGACATTTCCGGATGACATTCTCATAAAATAAACTTCATTTCAGGGACCTATGTACCATTCGAATGAATAGGCGATCAGAAACAATGGTTAATAATTGACGTTTACTCACAAATTTTCGAGAGGAACCTAGCTGAGCTATCTAATTGTAATGGCTATTGACAATACTGATCCTGAAAAAGGAAATTGACTACTATGTTCCGGCTGTAGGTAGGATAGAAGCTGACCGTATGGAGTGAAGAAATTCTTTATAGGATCGGCTATTGCTCTCTTGAAAAGCCTCGATGAAAGCCTATACCCAATTTTCGATGAGTGGACGTCAGGGAGAAAATGGTGGTAATCCCTCACCCGCGTCATGACACCGCCTTGACGTGTATCGGCGCCAGTCTGGTTATCCCTAGTGCCAGACCAGCATATCTGCCATCCATTCTGGTCGTCTGATAATAACAGACAAGAGCTACTCACCACATCGGCAGAAATACTATCCAACACCGACGCCGGTACAGCCCGCTCGCGTTGACCGCTACAATCATACTAAAATAAGCTAGTCAGAATTGGCGTCGAAGAGTCAGAAAGATAGGATAATTACAACATAGGGAAGATCTAGCATAAGAACTGAGTAAAGTCAATCTGCAGCAATGTTGTGCTTACCCAAGATCGTCCCGGAGTGGCAGCTCTGAGCAATCAAGGTGACGAGGTTGAGATAGAATATTAGTCTATATTAGTACATCCTTACATCGAACAGAGTCTGATAAATGTAAGTGATGTCAGACATTTGGGATCAAAGCATACGGCTCGAAAAGGAAGCGTACCGTAAGCCGGCAACAACAAGGCAGTGACTTGAGCTTTTCGTGTAGTTCCTGGATCGCAAAAAAGTCAACACTCACCCTGGATGGATGGTATATGGACTCACATCGTCAGAAATAAAAGATTGACCGATACACTCAATGACTGCAAGAGTATAGACTTTCAGTAGCTTATTCATTGGGAGAATGATTGGATGGAAAACCTTCGTCTTTTTCGTCGACCTCGTCACCATCCGTATCGACGACCTGGCTTCCGTGCCCGGAGTCTGAGCGTGAATGGCAAGCATCAAAAAAGGAATGGAAAAGAAAAAGCCTAGCATACAATGAATAAACAGAGAATCGTCCGACCCGGCACCGTCAACAAGCCAAGACAGCGCCTTTAAAATATTAACTTTTGTGGGGGGTATATTGTCCGTCTCGTCAGTGAGCATTCTAATATCCTTGTCCCTATATCCGTTTTCTAGAGAAGGAAATGTAATGGCCGTCCATCATCTCTGTCGATAATTGAACGGTACGAAAGACATCTACTCATCAAGAAGGCGCGAATGTCTTTCGCATCTTGTATACAGCCATAGAGTTCGTTCGATTTGCCACGATAGTTGATACCGATCTAAGAATGTATTTTCAGTATCAATACCTAGCATACTTCGTTAGAAAGAGGTGCTTACACAGAGTGCTCTCTTACGCCCCGAAGAGCCGGAACGCCTGATATGATCTGAATGTGCGGACTGGAGGCGAGGTTGGTTATTTACAGCATTGGTTGTTGAGGTCCTCGTGATATAATTGCTCACCTGAGCGTTTGGAGGCAGTTCGGAGCGTGGAGAGTCGCGCAGGTAACCACTGCCTGAGTGGTCGTGATGGGGATACGCGACGTTCGTTCTACAATCGCTGGAAGGTAAGTGGGCACTGACAATGAAATTTCCAGGCTCATAATATGGCTTCATCCATATTTCTATGAGCAAAAAAGATGGCAACGCTTTCTGAAACACTCACTTTGTGGAAGAGGAAATATAGACATACGGAAAATCAGCATACTCATGAGGAGATAACTGATGTGCACCTCGATCTCCAATGTAACTTTGGCTGCTATAAGGTCAACAGGACATCGTGCTGAAAACTTCGAATGTTACTTACTCCAACGATAATCTATGAACTTGGTGAGTCGACAACGCTCACAAATAAACATTCGTTATCTCACATTGACTGAACTGACATTCGCAAATATATCGACGGCTGGTGGGTAATAAAGTGCTGGCTAGTGAAAAGGTACCTGGCGCCACGTCGAGAATGGAAAGTGGATCGCGCGGTAATGAGCCTGAAGTGCAGACGAGAGATGGTGGCCCTGGCTGGGGAAAGGAGGAACAACGAAAACCACGCGACACGAGTTTAAAAACCACGGCCAAATTGGGCACCTGTTTTGTAATCCTTGGCGCATATAATTTACCAGTGAATTCCGAGCCACTGTTCGTTGGAAGCCGTCGAGCCGAAAAGTGATAGGCGCCTGCTTGGGTACTACACGGAGATTCGCAGTGCTTGATGTGGCCTAGCAGACAGCCCGATACTCAAATCGGCGCCACAGGGTCCAGGAGAGGTCGTAATTGCTTTGACCAGATACCAAAGGGTCTCTATCATCAAAGGTCTTCCCATTTGTCTAGTATACCATTAACAAGATGCTGCAGTATAACACATATCATGAGTGCTAACCGTCATACACGGACCAGAAACAACCCACGTAAAACCAATCTGTGGCCAGTTGAATGCTAGCTCTATCCATTGCCCGAGCTTAAGGCTTCTCCCTGTCTCCACTCGATGACTGTACAAAGATGCATCTCACATCACTGAGCGTCAACGAGTGCGCCATGAGTTCGTCAATACATAGTCGCATGTGGTAAGAGGGTCTCGACATGTTAGCAATGGCCCAGAAGGACTAGAAATTAACTTAGAGAAAACATTTTTACCAGGCTCAAAGAGAGGGTCCCCGACCGAATCCGATTGATTCTAGTGGGAGACGGTTATTGGCAGGCACCAATTTGTCGGGAAAGCAGCTCAAGAAAGCGGCCAGCAGCAGAACCAATATATGGGACGGCAATGTCTGGATGGAGATGCAAGCATTTCAAACGCGGAGAGCGTAATCACGTGTACACGGCAGAACTAACGCCACAGCTGAAGATCTTAATGAAAGCATCATTGTTGGTAATCATAATCAGCGACAAAGACGGAGCAGAGCCAGATTCTGTGAGAACGTTCGCAGCTCGATAGGCGCCTGATAGCAAAAATGGACCCATTGACGAATGCGCAGTGTCGTGGGAACATAATGGAAGAAGAGACACATGGTAAAACAGGGGTACAACATCGGCGTCACCACGAACATTGACAGGAAAAAGGTCCTCGAAATTTTTGCGGCACGGCGCTGAAGAGACTTTGCAGAACGGGTCCAGGTCAGAGGTGGTAGTGGAAAGAGGGAGAAAACTCTCACTGCCACGTGGCTTTGTCAACGCGTCGCGTTGCAGCTAACGCGACATCGGCCCGGTCTCCGCGTTAATTAGCCTCGCCTGTTGCGAGGATCGAAACCGTGGGTAAATGTGCTTGAATATTGCTAATATTCGGAGTAGGAATCGATTGAGGGTTCCTTCAAGGGGAGAAGTAATTCGATAGGTGTCTATGGACGCTTGTACTAGTGGCAGATCTAGATCAAGGGGCCAGGACAAGTATTTGATCGGCGAACACTGAGATGTGCAAGACGATGGAACTAGAAGAACAAGACAGCATACTACAGCACGAAAATGATTGCGGAACAAAAACAAGACATATTGCATTGCTTGGCATATCTCCGCATTTTAGTTACATTCGAGGGTAACCTTATGTTATCAAAGGAGGAATATGTTAAATAGAGGGCTAGTTTTTACTCTTCGGACCGTTAAATACATAGTTTGGCGCAAAGATATTGCTCTGACATCGCAACTTTCAGCGTGAACTTTGTAACAGTATTCTATCGATGCCAGGCAAACAGACGTGAGTACGGCCGTACGCTACAGGCGGAAAATTATCGGCACCATCTCTCCCCTCCGGTAATGGCAACTTTCCTCGAATGAAAACAGCGCGAGATTATACAAATCTATAATATAGCGATATAAGTACGTGCAATGCCTATAGTATACGTCTTCATAAAATAAAGCGCAGATCAGGATCCTATGTACCAGGGATGATTAGAATCATTAGTTGAACAGAAATGACGAATAAATTATACCCACAATTTGACGAGAAGAGCCTAACTGAGGTATCTGTTTATAATCCTTATACTCGACGATGGTCCTGAAAAATGGAATTGGGAGCCGTGCATCGACCATAGGTAGGGTAGAGAATGACCTTATCGAGTGAAGAAGTTCTTTGTATGATTGTTTCGGTTTGCATTTGAAAGCATCGATAAATGCCTATACAGAATGGAACCCCGGCTTCCCAATGAGTGTGTATCTAGACGCGAAATGTAACAATCACATACATTAGTCATGACACCTCCTTCGGGTGTATCACTGCCCGTCTGATTGTCTTTGGCACCAGACCAGCATATCTGCGTCATATTCTCATCAGCTGTTAGAAAAGGACAACAAATACCTACCACATCCGCGGAAATATCCATGCCCGGCGTCGTGCCATAACATCGACCAACGCAGCTATACTAAAACATTTCAGCCAGATTTGGCGGCGCGCAAAAGCGGGAAGTGTTGTTCACAGTATAAGGCAAGTCTAGCGCAAACAGATTAAGTGAGGTAAGCGATAGAACTGTAGCTGATATACTTACCCAAAATCGTCCCGGAATGACAGCTCTATATAATGAAGGTGATAAGAGAGGTGCAAATATACGTGTGAGTCTGCGTTTACTTACATCGAACAAAGCCTAGTATAATTTGTGCAGCGTCCGAAATATCATCAAAAGATGGCTCGAAGAAGGAACATACCGTAAGCTGGCAACCAGAAGGCAAGGACCGGAGCATTTCATGGATGTCCTGATTCGTGAAAGAGTAAGCGCGCTGGTGGGTGATAATTGATATTTGCACTCACATCATCAATGATAGGCAACGAGTCATAACATAAAATTTCTTCAAGAGTACGAATTATCAGCAGATTGTCTAATGAGTGAAACTGATTCAACGGACAAACCTTCATCTTCTCCGTCGACCTCATCGCCATTCGTATCGGGGATTTGGTCACCATGCCCAGAGTCTGGGTGTAATGACGAGTATTAGAAACGAATTTAAAGGAAGCGGCGAAAACATACAGTGAAGAAAAAATGAATCGTTCGGCCTGGCACCATCAAAAAGCCGGGACAAGGCATCCAATATATTTTTTCTTGTGGGTTTTTTGACCGTCTTGTCCATGAGCATTGTTATATCGTCGGATTTATAGCCGTTTTCTGGTGAGAGGAGTTCAGTCCACGGTGGTTATAACAAAGAGCGAAGGACATTTACCCTTCAAGAAGTGGCTGATTTTCTTGGTATCTTCTATACAACCTTTGAGCTCGTTCGGTTTGTTTAGATAGTTGATACCGATCTAAAGGAAACACTCTACACATCAACGCTTGAACTGTTCTGCTAGGACTGAGGCGTTTACGCATAGTGCTCTCTTGCGCCCCGGGGACGTGAAATGATTGCTATGGCCTGGATGTGGAGTTCCAGATTCGCGCTGGAGGCGTGGGTATTCCAGCAACGTACTACCGGGTCTAAAAGATAGTCGCTTACCCCAATGGCTGGAAGGAGTTCGAATCGTGGAGAGTTGTAATCACCACCGGCGTGGTCGTGATGCTGGCACTCTATCTTGCACTTGTCGAAAAGTATTTTGGTACTGTAGAAGCGGTTTACTTATCCATAATGTGACTCCATACACGTTTCTATCAGCCGAAGAGTATAAAGAGATACGAATTATAGGATACTGACTTTGTGGAAGAGGAAAGACACACGAGGAGTGGTTGACGTCAGCGTGAGAGCCATGACCATAATGTGAAGATACTAGATAAGCACCCCTTCCATTAACGTAGCTTCGGCTACTACAAGGGCAATGGTCATCGAGGTGTACTGTGAAGTCCGAAGGCCGCGTACCCTGTTGATAATCTAAAAGTCGCCCGAGTCAACGAGATACATGACACAATCGCATTCGTAGACCCACGCTGCTGGCACTGGCATTCGCAAATGCGTTGGTGGTCGACGAGAGATAATGCCGGCCATTAGTAACGAGGAAAAAGTAGGCCCAAGACAGGAATGGAGAGCGGACTACACAGCAACGAAACTTGGAGCGTAGAAAGTACTATCGCCCGCTGCGGGGAAAGAGGATGAGTAAGAAAGACCATGCGATTCGAGTTTAACTACCGCAAAATTGGGCGCTTGTCCAAAAACCGGACGCATATATTCGACATGTACGGCGTCCGTCGCGCCTGATAAGCGCCTGTTTGGATATTGTACGGAGATTTGCAGAGCCTGATATGGCCTAGCAGACAGCCCGAAACTCAGCCTGGGGCGGTGGGGCTTAAGAGAAGTTGTCGCAATCAGTTTCACAGAAAGATGTGTACCAAAGGGTACATGTGATCAAGTGTCTTCTCATTTGCGGTGTCATGTACCATTAACAAGATGCTGTAATGTAACACTTTTCATGAGTGCCAATCGTTATAAATAATACTAAAACAACCCACATAGATACTCCTCTGCCGCCAGTTAAATGTTCCATCTCCTTCCCGGTGTGCAAGCTATCCATTGGACGAAGACTGACCCGAAATCGGCTTGAGGCTTCTCTCTGTCTCATCATCTCATGGAGCGGCAACGAGCGGGCCACGAGTTTGGGAATAAATAGTCGCATATGATAAGAGGGCCCGAGAAGCAATGAACAACATCGAGAGGAAATTTTTACCAGGCTCAAAGGGGGATCACCCACCGGACTGTGATGGATTCTAGTTGTGGGCGGTCTAGCCAGGCACCAATCTACCAGGGAAACGGTTTGAGAAAGCGGCTAACAGTAGAACAGAACGTGTGGACAGAGATGCTAGATATGGCAAGGATTCGAACGCAGAGAGTATAACCACATGTACTCCAAAGGACTAGCCCCCGAAAGAATCATTGTTGGTAATCATTTTCGACGACAAAAAAAAGAGCTGACACAGATTCTGTGAGAACGCGGTACAGACCCGCAGCTCGATAGGCGCCTGATAACAGAAATGGATCCATTAATGAATTAGCAGTGTCATCAGAATAGAATTGAAAAAAAGAGGCGCATGGCGGAGAAGTACGGGTACAACATTAGCGTCACCACAAACATCTGCAGGGAAAATATTCATTGAAATTTCTGCGACACGGTGCTAAGGAGACTTTGGTGGACGGGTCCAGGTCAGAGGTAGGAATGGAAGGAGGAAGAAGACTCTCACCACGTGACTTTAACAACGCGTCGCGTCGGCTGCTTAGATTTTCGTACAGCCGACGCGACATCGGTCCGGTCTGCACGCTAATTAGCCGCGCCTGTTGCGAGTATTGAACGGTGGGCAAATACGCTTGAATATCGCTGGTATTCGGAGTGTTAAAACTCCTTCAGATGCGAGGAAATTTACTGGTAGTCATTGATACCTTTGGCTTGCGGGAAGAATATGATTGTGAGTGTATATCCCAGCTACATCTCTCCTGGGAGTGTAACCAGAAGCCTCATCTTCTCGGCCCACTTATCGTCCTCCGCCCATTTGATGGACCTATCTTCACACAGAGCGAAGACCTCATTATTCGCCCTCGACGGCTTGCCTGCATGTTCAAGGGCGGCCCTCTCTTCATCGACACGTCTAATCCATGCTCTGGCGATTTCCGCCTGAGAAGGTTCCAACGAAGGGAGGCGCAAATGCCACAGATACGTGTCCGTTCCATGAGTAACATATCCTTCCAACAGATAATCAGCGCACACCAAGATCAACTGCTCAGAATCACTCACCATCCGTCCTATTCTGCTCTGGCGTCCACCGAATCTCATACCTCAGCACAGGAAAACCCGCACCGTGCAAATCCCTCGCGAGGATCCTCACTGGCGAATGCACCTGATAATCCGAAGTCATCCTTCCGAACATCTTCGCGCAATCCTTGGGAGTAGTGTCCTCTCCCAATGTCTCGTACTGACTCATAATCTTCTCCGCGATGTCGTCTTGGTAATACCTCTCCAGGTTTGGGACGATATCCGCGGGTTTCTCGATGACGGACGAAGTGGAGTAGAAGTACCATTCGTCTGTGAGGTCCCCGACGATGACACTACGGACACCCTTCTTCTTGAGTGCTTGGGCGAAGGCGCCGGAGCGCTGCCATGTCATGGCATCGGTTGTTGAAGGTATCCAGTCGTCGTTCAGGCATCCTCGGAAAGTGCTATTGTTTGGGCCAGCTGCTTTGCTTTCGATGATGCGGCAGATGATCTCAGCAGGAACCACGCGGAGGTCGTCGAGGATAGTGGTTGAGGCGGGGTCGAGGTGTAGGGCGTGGCAGAAGGCTTCGAATTGGGGTCGCATCTCTGTTGGTGTCTTTGGGGTCAAACTGACGAGAAAATCAGTATAACGGGCAGCGGTTTGTTTTGGTGTGGCGCTTACACCATAGCATTTGACATCAGATGGGCGGATTGAAATGGGGACTGGGCGCCTTCAGGAAGATGAGATACATGATGGAGATTCTGATGTACGGCGTGGGCGCCTTGAAAGCAGGTTTTTTCTTAGAAAGATTAATGAGCTTCTAGCAATTGATCTCGCACCTCCGGATAGCCCGACCAGCTGGACGTTATCCGGATTTCCTGATTGTTGATGAGTGATAAAATCATTCTCCGAGTTCAGTTCTTCGTACCTCCAAAAACGCTAATATTTTCCCTGACCCAGTCGAGCGCGACCCATTGGTCTTTGAAACCGAAATTTCCATTGATCTTTGGTTCATCGCATGCGAGGAAACCGAAAGCGGAGAGGCGGTAACCGACGTTAACCCAGACCTCCGAGCGATCCTCAGCCACGAATTGGTTTTGATAGGTGATACGGTGTGGCGAGCTGTATTGCAAGAACCTTTCTTACCAGATCAGCGGACTAGCGGGATATGAAGAATGGGATTCTTACCCTCCATGCAAGTATACTTTGACGGGGAATCCTTTCTGGGAAGGGAACGACGGAGGAACAAAGATATTGACGAAGAGCCTAAGGACAACTTTATCAACTCAGGGATGCGATGAATGAGAATGATGCGACACACGGATTTTCGGAGGGTTTGCCGTAGCCTACTTGGTCAACGTGATAGCTCCCAGCGGCTGCTTCACCGTCTCTTCTTGGCTGGAATGCCCCTTTAGCAGGAGGGTCAGGACCGTGTTGAGGACGCGTATACAGACAGAAAGACGCTCACAGGTATCCTCAGTAATATACTCCTTCTTCGTGTATTGATAGTCTGGGGGGAGTGGTTCGGGATCCATGAATCGCCCAGGTGGCAGTGCGTAGGGTACCTCTGCGCATACGCTATGAATTAACTGTACGCCATCGTGAGACGAAGATCGGTTCTCACCTAGAAAGGTGGCTGTCCCATTTTTGGCTCGACCGCCGGTAACACTCCCATATTTCGTGTCTACAACAACACGTTTGGGGTTTGCAGCAAGTTCGTCGTGTATGTGAGGGACGGATGCCATGCAGGGGAAAGAGTCCAATAAGACCCAGGACCGGAGGATATATATCAAAATTCGAGGACCGCTCCCCGGAGATATATTGGATTTTCGGGAGAAAGCTTTGACGAAGCATTCGAGCGCAGTCTACCAATTATTATCGGTATTTTACTGGGCGCTGGACCATTGATGGCATCCCTGTCAGGTGCA
Organism: Armillaria mellea; assembly: GCA_030407055.1. Lineage (NCBI taxonomy): Eukaryota > Fungi > Basidiomycota > Agaricomycetes > Agaricales > Physalacriaceae > Armillaria > Armillaria mellea. Next base: position 405,841 of record JAUDZF010000020.1, read on the forward strand.
AAGCAAAGACTAGCTCCCTAGAAGCAAAGTTCAGTAGAATCCTGAGAACGCAGGCATCAGTCACTTACATATTTCATGCTAATTTCATGTTTGCCTCGGGCAATTGTAGAAGCATGGCTCTGGTGATAAGCATGAGGAACCAGAATCTTCTCAAGGGAGATAAGCTATGAATTCGAAAAAATAGGCAGGCAGCTTCAGAGAATCGGCCGCTGAATTTAGGGTCGCAAAATCTTCGACGATGTTGTTATCCGTCTTGTAGCTCTGCCTTCTCTCTGGATCATGCCAGTCCATGGGGAGAACCTGGTGGCTGAGTTGAGCACCGGATGTCGGCCCGACAAACCGCCTTCGCGTCACATTGGTAACGTCGGGTCACAGTCACAATAACGATCTCTCATTGTCATCGTTAACGACGGTGGTCGCGGTCAGGATGCTTCACTTTCCTTCTACACTCAAGAATGGCGGGCCCAATGGTACAAGCTGGCGCTCCGATAGCCTGAACGCAACACAGCAAAAATCCTCATCGGATCCGTGGTTTCTTGCCATCGAGGAAGAGCTACACGATGCTCGACGCGTGCATGCAAACGGTCAGGAGGACGACTTGCGGCTGGCGCTGAACATGGTCATTAGCCGTGTTACCCAACTGGCGAGTACCCCAGATGTCGACGATGAGGCCAATACTGACCCACAAGACCGCAGTCATCGCTCCTCAGTGAAGCCTACAAGACTCAGGCAGACCTTGAGGTTCAGCTGAACGTCACCAAATCCAATCTGAAGCTCGTCATTGCGAACAACGAGATGCTCGAGGAGGCCTTGAAGCAAGGACATGCGAACGACATCGGGTGGCGAAGGTCGAGCAGCTCTGACCACCGACAGAAGAGCCAGAGTATCGATATCGTACCCGAGAATGGCGTGATGAAATCAGTGACGAGCTCGCCTTCGCTACCGTCGTTAGCAGGCCCACCCCCGCCGCCACCACCACAACAACAGGACAACAGGTTCTTCAACAAGTTTCGATTCACCTCTTCCAATAACGGGTCGCGCACATCTAGTAGACCTGGGACGCCGACTCTGGGTAATGGGCCATCATCGCCTAATCCTACCCTCACATCACCTTCAATGCCCAGCCTCCCTGTGATGGCGAGCGTAAATGCCAGCAAAGACAAGGAGTTGGAAGAGCTGGCCGCGTCGCTAGAGAAGGAGCGGGCGGCACATAGGATTATCATTGGCGAGAAGGCGGCGTTGGAGGCAGAGCTGGAGTCATTGTCTCAGGCGCTGTTCGAAGAGGTAAAACCTCTCCTTGATCTGCCTCATCCATCACTGATGATCGTGGCGGCAGGCGAACAAGATGGTTGCAACAGAAAGAATCAAACGTGCAGAGACAGAGGAAGAGCTGAAGGAGGCCAGGCAGGAGAAGGAAGCACTGAAGAGCGCCTTGAGAGTCGTGGAAGGGGAGAACGTCCACTTACGGGGTTCATCGTCGACGTTTGGGACGCCAGATCCCTCGGTGGAGAACCTCGCATTGTCAAATATTCGTTCGCGATCTTCTTCAGAAGCTGGTGTAAAGTCGAGGCCAGCGTCGGCATCTTCATCTTCATCGCTATCTATGCACAGAGAGGCGTTCTCCCCGGTACTTGGCGACGAGACAGCCTCTGCTGCAGCAGAGGAAGATGATGATTTGGAGCAAGAGAATCCTACGTCTCAGCACCGGAGCACGATTCCATCGCCGTCCCCTTCGCAATGGGTGGAAGAGAGAACTATCCGGTATGCGAACAAAGAGAAAGAAGCTGAAGAACCACTGCGGCAACGTACGCCGTCGCCGCCATGGGACGAAGGTTCTTCTGCTTGGGCAGAGGTAGTTTCTTCCCCTCCTCGTACACGATTGTCGATACCTTCGCTACCACCACCTACATCTCCGCGTTAATATCGGTTCTTTCGATCAATTTCACTTTGGCATCTCATTCAGGACGTTTTTTCATCCCTCTCGCATTGCTCTATCTGCATTCTCGTTGACGTCAATGTAATTATAGCAAGTCTGTTGTACTGCAACCTTTTTTTAATTAAGGGAAATGGGTATAAACCAGCGTACGCACTCGTTGTGCCATGTTCAAGTCGAGGAAATTTATCCCTTGCGAGGATGCCAATGAACTTTCTTTCACCAGTTAAAGTCATCATGCTCATGTAGCCATTTCGCAAGACGGGCAGGATGCAGTTCCGCATAGGTTACGTGAACCATGTTCGGGCTTAAGGTAACCAGCTGATCGTGAATTCGTCGAATACTTTCCTGTCAGGCGTACTTGATCAAATTTTAGAGTATTTATTTATATAATAATTTGCTAGTTAAATTTGATAACACGTGAATATCGCGTGACCGAAACTGCCACCGGAAACCAAACTTCGCATTTCAACTTCCTCCCAGGACCTCCCACCTTTCCTCTTTCTGACACACGGTCTGAAAGCGAGAAAGTTACTATGATGGGGACTCCTTTCAACTGGTCACCTTGCACAGGGTGTGCATGCCCCAATCACAGTTTGCCATCTCACGACTTTCCTCCTGATCGCCACTCTCTCGGTGACTCAAATTTGGCGCGTCTTGCTGGTTCAAATGATCGGCCTTCAGATAGCGAAATGGCTACGCTTCAGGCAATGATCTCCTCGTATGCAGCAGACATACGGAATATCAACGTGGAGGAGTCGCATCTGGCGCAATTTATTGCCGACATGAAAGCTTGCATCTCACGTGCGGAGCAAAACGTGGATGCCCTACGTCAAGAGAGGCAGTCCATATCTGACGCAATCACTGAAAGAAAACGAATCCTCAATCCCGTTAGGCGCCTCCCTGCAGAGGTCCTTCTTCGTATCTTTCGTCAGACAACTACCTTCCCCATGCCGCGCTTTCATTCTGAAGATGAAGAAAAAGAAGGATGGGCCATTCATCCTCCTAAAAACATACTCTGGACAATTGAAGGAGTGTGTAAGCCATGGAATATGGTGGTGGTTTCTTTCCCGGAATTGTGGTCGTCCATCAACATCGTTATCACCGATGATAATTTTAGCGACACTGCTCGAGGTATTGCATACAGCCGTTTACTCGGTACACAATTGGATCGCTCGCGGAACCAACTCCTATCGTTATGTATATGGAATGATGACGATCATTCATCTATTATCAAACTACCGACAGCGATTGCCATTATCCTATTTTCATTTTCCACGCGCCTACAGAGTCTCCACTTGTACCTCCCTGCTCAGATAATTTCAGAGATTCCTTCATTGCATCTGACTCTACCGTCGCTCAACGAGTTGAGCATATTCCCCACCAACCTCGGAGCTATAGAACATTACCAAGGACTGGATTTGTTCCGTTGTCCGAACCTTCGTTCTATCCATGTCGTCGACATGGTGGCACCTTTGTTTCATTTTGAACTTCCTTGGACACAGGTTACTACTTTCACTAGTGACAGTGCATCATACTCGGAACACCCGTCGGGGCCTAACCCACGAACCTGTCTCCTGGCCATGCAAAAGCTCACGCAGTTGGAAGAGTGTCATCTGCGCCTTGAACTTGAAACTCCTGACTTTGAGGGTGGTTGGACTGGGGAACCACTTCCGGTGGTCTGTTCTGACCTTCGCGTACTGGCCCTCTCATCATGGGGTTTCGTGGGCCACATGCCGCTGAAGGAATTGGTTGACGAGATTGTCGCCCCTGCCCTCACGCAGCTACAGATAGTATGCTGCCAACATTATTATCAGCGTGACAGCGAGGAAACATTCACTGCCGTCCGTGACCTTCTCGAACGCTCGGGACCACCGCCTATCACCACCCTTCACTTCAACCATGGATGTGTCCTGAAGGAGGATCTCCTTCAAATATTGAAGGCGTGTCCGACACTCGAGGACATTCGCCTCACAGACATAGACGATAGTGCACATTAGCGACGAGACGCTCTTCCAGTTGACGCTGAGGATTGACGGAACCACGTCTTTAGTTCCCCGGCTGCATACATTGCATATCAGTGGTGCGATGTCGTTTAATATGCAGGTATTCGTCGATATGGTGGAGTCCAGATGGACGCTTGCTCATGCCCATCTCCTCCTGTTCGGTGCTTACATGAGATCAATCTATGCCGATTCCTTGACTGGGAAAACTCGGATGAGCCAGATGAGGACGAGGTAGATCGTATCACAGTTCTTTCGGCCCTTGATGTCTATAGGGCACAAGGATTGGATGTAACATTGGGCACAAAGGTACAGGAATAGTGAGATACATTACTACTACCCTTTACTACGGTCCCGTCGTTTTTCCCTAGTATATTCCTGATCTTAACTACACTCTTGTTGATGTCAAGGCCTGGAGATTAATACACGCCCTCTTACGCTCAGATTCAGCGGGCACGTCAGATTACTATACTCGGATAGAAGCACGTGGTTTCGTGCGACTAATTCAAATCAGCCATCGGA